>OX422220.1:270714236-271314236 GCA_949130495.1 Sambucus nigra
ATCCTATATAGGTATCAAATGTATATGATTAATTTGCCTCAATCAATCTAATCCCTAAATTTATCAGTTCGCACGGGCCAATAAGCTATACGTATGGAAGACAAAAATAATTGATCATATAAATGAGACAATGCGTACACGAAATTCTAACCTCCGGGTTAATGCGAGTCAAAACTATGTTCTTCTCCGGCCTCACAACCCCCTCCCAAACATCCAATTTCCTAGGAACCTCCTGCAATTGAACCTTATAAACCTTCCCATTATCCACAACACAATCACTCTCAATGTACTGCTTCAACAATGCTCCATCATCTATATAATGAAAGTTTCACAAGAAATCTTACAATTGAAAGTTTCACAACAAATCATTGTCTACAATTAATGAAGTAGTTTTTTTTTATTTACAAGAAAATTTAAAAGGAACCCATATTATGAAAAAAAGCATGGGGTACTAAACCATACACCACGCCACTATCAGGCATTGAGGTAGTGAACGGACATAAGCATATAACCTTAACTCTAAATGTCACACTTAATATTCATCGAAATCATTTCAATAATATACATACACCCAAAATTACAACATGATAACTTTGTCCAGACTCTCCCTTTCTAGATTGCCTTATACTTTTGACCTCAACCTCCTGCACCCTCTTATGTCTTTCACAAGATTTAGTGCAACGCATCACGATTTCACAAAGCCCAACTCCATAATCACCTTCGACCTCGGCATATACTAACTCCCTCCATGCACTCCTACAACAATATGTAAAAACTAAAATCGCATTGACCTCGTCCAATAAAGACGTAATAAGAGGGTGTTGGTTTTCACCTCTTAATGTTAAATTGAGCCTCGTTTAGCATCAAGGAGCTAACGTTTTGTGTTTTCTTTAGCTCGTCAATGTTCAATATTAGAATGCTAAATTATTTGAATGAAATTTTATTCCAGTTTTACCACTATCACTTTAATAAAACGACACTATCATAAAATAATTTAATGAAAGGATAATGATAAAATAGTAAAAAAAATATGTATTCAGATTTAAAAGGTTAAAAAAGGATCTAATGTAACATGAAGTCTAATTAAACCCAGATTGCAAATAACATTTTAACCCATATACCCGCAATTGATGAAACCCCAAGTGTTACAGAAACAAACAATATTAAGAAGATGATGGGGCTTAACGTTAACAAAAAACTAAAGATATCATAGAAAACAACAAAGGAATCAAATAGAGATAGAGTATAGTTAATTACCCAGACCTCTATTTCAGCTTCTTGGCATGTCTCTTGGCCTCGAATCTAGCGGAGCAGCGACTAAACCCATGGAGGAGTTAGGGTTTGTACAGAGAGTTGGATGTAAGAGAGAGAGCGCATGAGAGAGAGAGAGAGGGGGGGGGGAACCTGAATGAGAGAGGAAAGTGAGCGGGAGAGCAAAAAACTTGGGAGGAGTTTTATTTTTTTAGGGCATTTATATTTGAGCTAAATTTGCTTAATTTTGGAATACTTTTAAACAGTGCCAAATTTTGGCACCGTTTTAAAGTGTGCCAGATTATTATTAAACTATGCCAAAATTTGGCACAGTTTTAAGTTGTGCCATATTTTTAATATCAAGGTGTGCCAAATTGCTGTTTTTGGTGTAGTGCAATGATATTACTATTCTAGATAATCTAACAACATCAAATGTGCCATCACAATAACCTTCCAATTGTAATAATTTCTACCATCAAAAGGTGTAGGTCAAAGAGACAAAGTTATATCCATCTCGCAAAAAGGATCCAATCTAAGGGGTTTAAACCTAAATCAAATAAGACCCGCTCTGATAATAGTTAAAAGTGTGACATATCAATGGTAGCTACCCAATTAAACTAAATTAAAAAGTTAAATTTAAAATAATTCACACAACACCGGATGAACGAGGAAAGACCCACTAACAAAAAAAAAATGAGGGGCCGATATGAATGACAAATGTATTATGGTAGAGATTTACATAATACAAAAAAATAACTTACAATAACACAATGCACTAATTTCCTATCCACTCTTTCACGCCATATTCTCTAAGGAGAATGCCAATAGCTGGAGTATGCTACACAACTGTGATCATTTTTGCTTAACCAATCTCCTCAAATCTTCTCAAATCTACTTGCTTGTGATTACAGCATTCCTCGTAGTGCTTTCTCATTTATTTGGAATTTCCTTTGGTCTTCTACTTGTCGTCTTAAATTACCCATATTTTCTTGGAAAATGCTGCATCAAGTTGTTCCTCTAGACTCTCTGATCCATAAACTCAACATTCAATTGTCCTCTAGATGTAGATGTTGTAATGCTCTTGAAGAATCTATCTCCCACACTTTCATGTCTGGTCCAATTGCTCATCAAGTGTGGAGTTATGTTGGAAATCTGTTTGGGCTAAAGCTTAATTTCCTATCATGTCATTCCATCTTTGTCTCTTGTTGGATAAAGAAGTTCCCTGCTCATATTCAGTTTCTTATTCATCATCTTCCAATCATTATTTTTTGGGAGATTTGGATTGCAAGGAACATAAGATTTTTTGACGGAATTCACATGGACCATAAGATAATTATTACTAATGTTATTTCTTATATATGCTCTTTGGTTGCAGGTACTATGTTCATTATTCTTCTTAAGCTGGAGGATCATATATTACCTCATTGTTTGGCTTAAAAATTCATATAAAGCCATCTTCATTCTTAGCTATCTCTTGGATCAAGCCTCCTCAAGATGTCTTCAAGCTAAATGTAGATGGATCGATCTTCCTTAGGCAATCCTGGTGCTAGTGGCTATGGTGGTATTATAAGAGATCATGAAGGGGGTTTTATATCTGCCTTTTCTCAATTTGTGGGGCATCAATCATGTTTGTTTGCTGAAGTTGAAGCCTTAAGAATAGGTTTTGACCCTTATTTACAATTGCATATCAAAGACCTTATCATAAAAACATACTCAAACTCTCTATTTCATATGGTGCTTAACAAATGGAATTCTCCGTGGAAGCTGAAAAAGTGTATTGATTCCTGATCATCTCTTCTAATCATTTCAAGATTCATCATGTGTTTAGACAAGGAAATTGTGTTGCCGATAGCCTTGCAAATGTGGCCTCTTCATCCTCTAGTTCTCCGGTTTATTCTTCATTCAATCATCTTCCAAGAATTACAAAGGGTATTTTGAAGACTGATAAGATTGGTTTTCCCTCAATTATAACATTATCATAGTTTTATGTTTTCATTTTTCTTTGTAAGGGAATTCTTATAAATTCCCTCTTCTATTATTTTTTTAGTTCTTTTCATTAGGCCTTCTAAAGATCATGTTTCTTCAAGTTATTTATGCAATCTTGGAGATGCTTTTTGTCCTAAATAAATCAATATTATGGGGTATTATCCCTTTTCCCCAAAAAAAATCTTTTGCCAAGAAAATCTTCTTTGAAGTGGAAGAACACTTTATTCCAAGGCAATGGAACAACTAGGACATGTGAGGATATCATATGGTTTAAAAGATGCAGTGAAAGATTTCGCTTCTCTAAAAAACTCAGTAAGTGTTTTGAAAGTAGACCATATTGAAGAACAAAATATTATAAGTGGGATAAAAGCGATGCACATCCAAAGGTCAAGGTACAAACCTTTTGGCTACCCAACCAAGATCGTGCCTTGACACAACCCCCAAGAAAATCTTTTGGAAAGGTCTCAAAAAACACTTTTTCACTAACGTGACAAGCTATCGACTAAGGTTGCGTGCGGTGCCATGGGTTTAAATACAAAAATTTCCATGATCGCGACCAGCAAAATAGACATGAATTCTTATTTCGCTGTACCGACCGGCCGACGAACAAGGTCGCAGATGGAAAAAAAGTTTGTTAACATAGAATTTTCTTGTCCAACGTATAACCAAGAAACTTCTAAAATGCATTTTCAACTTAGGTTTTATATATGAAGAATATATTGCATCATGCATTTGGCAATCTTGAAAATCCGAAGTTAAATTGAAATATTTTTTTAATTATGGGGTTGAATGTAAGTCCTCAAGCCAATATACATTTATCTTAAGAGATCATATACACCAAGCATTATACTCATCTTCGGCCATGTATTTCCCACTCATACCAACATCTAGCAACCCTTCAAATCACCTTTGACACAATCGACAACCACAACTAGGGCTGTATTTCGGCTGGATCGGATCGGAAAATGACCTTTCGGAAAAAATTACAATTTTTTCGGAAAATCAAAAAAGTTTCCGAATTCGAAAAAATCGAAAAAATTCGAAAATTCAAAAAATATACTAAAAATTCAGAAATTTTGAAAATTCCGAAATTTCAAAAAAATCAATATAGGATTTTCGTTTACTCGAAATTCTCAGAACTGACATGTGGGCCACACCCCTCTGAAAATGGTAGAACCCATTACACATCTCTCATATGAACCTAAACACAGATAAACCTAAATCATAATAGAAAACCTTTCTCATATGAACCTACACATACATAGTAAAATATAATTTCTTTTAAAAAAACATAAACCCATCCAAAAATTGCAAAACCCACTACACAATTTTTTAGATAAATCTACACAGAGAAAGAAAATTTTACACAAATAAACCCACTTACAAAATGATATGTATAAACTAAAACCTTACAAGAGTCATGTATAAACTAAAACCTTACAAAATGATGAAATAAACTAAAACCGATCGAGAGTTATGCATTACAGGTCGAGAGTTATGTATAAACTAAAACCTTACAAAATGATGAAATAAACTAAAACCAATCGAGAGTTATGCATTACAGATCGAGAGTTAAACAGATGAGTTGACTACAGATCCGTATATGATGAAATAAACAGATGAAAGGCGAGTAGACGGACGAGAAGAGTTACTTACCTTCGAATGATGATCTGAGAAAAGTAGAAACCAGAGAGAGAGAGAGAGAGAGAGGCGAGTAGACGGACGAAAGTTGAAAGAGAGAGAGGTGAGTAGAAGACGGTATGTGCACCGCATAGAGAGAGAGAGAGGAGAGATATGTTAACTAACCCTAAATAAAACTAACAGCATATATATATATATATATATATATATATATATATATATATATATATATATATATATATATATAAAAAGAGAGAGAGAGAGGAAGGCTCACCTACATCATGCACTATACATCACACCATACATCACACCTAATTCTAGACCCTATAAAACCTTTTTTTCAAATTTTATATTTTTTCCTTGAAATTAACCTTCCAATCAACATATATGAAAAAAATTAGGTCAAAATACATTTTGTAGCTATTTTTAAAAAAATCCACAAAAAACTGCTGGCGCAGACCTTTATTAAATAAGGTATTTTTAGCAGTTTTTTGTGAATTTTTTAAAAATAGTTACGAAATGTATTTTGACCTAATTTTTTGCATATGGGTTGATCAGAAGGTTAATTTCAAGGGGAAAATATAAAATTTGAAGAAAAAAGTTTTTTAGGGTTTGTAATTAAGCGTGATGCATGGATGATGTATAGAGCATGATGTATGTGAGTCTTCTCCAATATATATATATATATATATATATATATATATATATATATATATATATATATATGGGGTAAGGAAGGTAAAAAATAAGGGAAATATAAATGTACACATTCTTATTATTAGACAAGGGAAATCTAAGGTAAAAAATATATATAAAATATTCAGAATATTAATCGGAAAAAATATTCTGAAAATTAATCGAAAATTATAGCGAAAAATCGGATCGGCTAAAAAATCGAAAAATCGAATTTTAAAACATATTTCCAATTTCCTATCCAATTTAATTCGGAAAAATCGGAAATCGGAAAATCGAAAATCGAAAACCTTATATATGTTCCAAAATCGAAAAATATCGGATCGAACATCGGAAAAATCGGAATGTTCGGAAAAAAAACACAACCCTAACCACAACCATCTTGTTATCTCTCTTGTCCTTCCTCTCGCATCATGAAGGGAATGAATCAGAATTGGGAAACTATAAAGTTATTGTTAGTCACGTAAGAATTAGATTTTCTACAACAAAAAAAAATATTAAAAAAATATTTTTTTACCATTTTGAAAAAAAAAAGATATGAAAAAATTACGAATATGTATATTTTTTCCCACTAAAACTTTTGATGATGATCTTATCCATTTTTTAATAGATTTTTTTTATGAAACTTTTTCTAGATAATCTCCTCGCTATGGAGATTATCTCCAAAACAAATTGTTAAAAATCAATTATTTACTATTTTAAAAAAATGGTTTGAACAAAATTAGAACCATCTCAAGTCCGCACTTAAGAGATTGGATAAGGTTTGAACCGGAGAAAATGGCTTTTGGGTGTCTGTCTTTTTGTTTACATTGAAAATTATAACTCGGTAATTTACAATAAGGTGGGTGGACTTGGTGGGAGCAAATAAAATATCATACTTTGTCGTGTGTGCTTTCTTAGATAGTCAAGTTAATGGATCAAGAGATGAGACTCTCCAGTATTAAGAATAAACTTTTGCGCCTTGGTGATACTTTGAAAAATAAGACCTTAAAATACAAATGGATTAAACTTCAAATGTTAAGGATTATAATCTGACCACATAGCAAAGTACAAAACACACCTCTATCGCACCGTTAGCTATCAATACACAATTCAACGAGTAATGCCTGAAAAGCACGGAGAATCCAAAATGAACCTTCAGAAAAAGACTTGAAGCAACTGCGCAGCTCCACTGCACTTGATTATAATATTCATATTCATAATATGTATGTAGGAATGTATATAAACATCCCATGATACGATAATCCACGTTTTAACATAAAAACAACCAAAGCCAGTTCCTTTTATCACATCTGACTGATCACTAGTGGTGCTACTATCCTAATTTAGTTTCACCAGCTGCCTTGACAACCACCAAAACTACAGTCAGTCAGACTTCTTTCTTGTAGTAATATTTCCCATATTCTTCTCCTAAACAAGGATTTTCTAGGGCATCATGCAAACAAGATGACCTAGAAAACAACAAAATTACCGAATTTCTGGATCTCAAACCACAAAAACCACCCACATATTGCCTGATTCATTTGTCTTTGGCCCCAAAATTGCAGGATTGACCCAATTGCCCCAAGTCACTCTTCTACAATATTGACCAGTTCGTATTCAACCAGAGACAGATTGTTGTCTTCTTTAACAGTGAAGCTGGCAGGTTCGGTCACTTCAACACGGCCCCACTTGTCCACAGCAAGCCTCATTGACCCCTTGAACATGTCAATTTTCGCATTGCGCAATATCACAGTAGCATCAGCCTTCATCATGTCCACTGCAAAGAGGTGTCGTCAACAGAATCCAAAATTAGACTCATCTCAACACAACTAAACATCGCTCGAGAACCAAGAGGCGCACAATATAATTTTTAATTGCGAGACTCCACTCTTACAACAAAAGACCCCACAACTTAATTGCTTTCCATTTCATATCATTCTGGTGTTTGTACATGTTAGTTTGTAATAAAAGTTTGTACAAGTCTGTTTGTACGTATTTGGATTGTGATTTTTAAGTTCACTACATAAAATAATTTACCATACATACTGTACAGTTTTAAACCCATACTTCACAATAAACATTTACAATACTTTAAACCCATCCATGTTGGAAGATGTTCTAAAAGGCTAACTACCAAGGTGGAAGGAATAAGCAACAGCAGAGTAATGCATGGCAAGGATAAATCATATATGGCAATAAGATATGACAATCTTCCAAATTTTCACGTGAGTAGTGAGAACTAGAGTAGAAATAAGAACTACAGAAGTTCTTGCAGTGAAGTAAAAAAAAAATAATTCATCATACATATGAATGTACATGTATTTTTTATGGAATCCATATAGATTTCACACATATATATATATATATGTATGTGTATTTCCAACAAAATGTATAAAAACCCATCTTTGAAACGAAATATGCATATTGAATAATAAGAAATATGTCCTCACATTGCATAGAACTTCCAAGAAGGTTGAGTTGGAACTGTGAATAATAAGAGAAATGCAGAAATATATAGAAAAGTAATCATAAGAAGCTTGAGAGGCACCAATATAAACAAGAAAAATCCTCAAAAGGTGCCCCGCACTTTCAAAGAAGACCAATAACTGCACCTGTCAAGTAATTTCAAGGGAACTGAAAATCTCACCAAGACAATTAGGACATAAAAAGAGCGGGGACATGAAAAAAAAGGATGGTCATATAACTCATATTCCGAAATTAAAGATATGGAGCAAAAAGATGCCATATACAGAAAAGTAATAAGAGAAATGCAGAAATATATAGAAAAGTAATCATAAGAAGCTTGAGAGGCACCAATATAAACAAGAAAAATCCTCAAAAGGTGCCCCGCACTTTCAAAGAAGACCAATAACTGCACCTGTCAAGTAATTTCAAGGGAACTGAAAATCTCACCAAGACAATTAGGACATAAAAAGAGCGGGGACATGAAAAAAAAGGATGGTCATATAACTCATATTCCGAAATTAAAGATATGGAGCAAAAAGATGCCATATACACTTGGTTTAAATCAGAAATTATAAAAAAAAATAATGGAAGAAAAAAGAAGATTAATCTCGAGTAATTTCTTATACATGTCTTCTCAATATCAAGATACCCATACTCGTGCCATTCTTTAATCGACTCGTCAATCGAAAATAGGTGTCACTCAACTGAAAAATGAAAGTAACTGCAAGTAACTAAGGAATACCAATATATAAAGGGCTAATATTGAATTGGTCCATCCGTTACATATTTTTACCCAAAAAAAAAAGGAAAAACACCTCCAACAGATTTACCAAAACGAATCAAGAATTATGACTGATTTAAAATATCTTTACATTCTTCTTCTCCTACCTCTAGCGAGGAACACGTAGGAGGACAAAAGGACTGCAACGATTTTTCAAATCAGTTCTAATTTTTTTATCGATTTAGGAAGTCTTTTGGGGTTGTTTTTTTTTGAAAAAATTGTTGTTGAAGTAGATCGGTTTGTATTTTTCTAATAAATAAAACACCTGCTTGCACGTATACATCTATTACAAGCAAGTTTAATATGCAACATAAAAGGTTCTTGATTTTCATATACTTAAATAAACGAAAAATCGTAATCTAGAGGAAAAATAATAATTTATCTCATAATGCATCAAAGCAAATTGATTAAGGAACCACAAATCCACCAGTATGAAAGATCACATCACTAATTACACAAATACCTTGGTCATTCCTTGCTGTAAATACAATAGTCCCAGTTTCATCTCCAACCACACATTCTGCAATCCGCATTTGACGTAGGTGAGGACCTTCTGGACGGCCCTTTTGCAATACCATCTTGGCACTAACAACTTTTACCGTAAGATTATGTCCAGTAGTTCCCGGTCGCAGCTGATCAACCTTGGTGAAAACTGGTTTCCTCATTCCAGACTTTGCTTCAGCCATTTGTTATGAATTCTGCAAGCTCAGGATAGTCGAACAAAATTAACCACTTTTTGAAATCAAGACTGAATAAGTTCAGATTGACCAGAACATCAAGGAAGCACAAAAAACTTTTCAAAGCTAAAAAAACGTAGATCTTTCATAACCACAAACACTTTGGATCCATGCGGTTGTCCCCATGATTATAATTAGCCAATTTTAAATCGGCTCTTTTATGAATTGTCTAATTATTAAAGTGTATGTAAAAAAGTAACCAATTCAAGCTATTAAAACATAAATTAGCTAATTTCACCAAAAACTTGAAATTGCACAATTTAAATTAATAATATAAGTCCTAAATGGACCAACTCCATATAGTTCTCCCACCTACCCCTCCCATTCTCTTTATCCCCTCTCTATATACATGTATATCATATCAAGTGCGGACCCAAATAACAGGTTTACTAACAGTCCCCCTCAAAACAACATAGTTTTGGGGTGAAAAGGAGGATGAAATGACAAGAAAACCCCTCACTTCATTGCAAAACTATGTTGCTTGACACTGTCCTCTAGTAAACCCATTATACGGGTTCACACCTGACCGGTTTTGCCTATCTATCTATACATATATATATCAATGTTGAATAGCTTCATTTATCTTTTCCAAAGGCTACCACTAACTGAATTCAAATATAGTCAAATAATACGCTTACAATCCATTAATTCCACATCAACCAATTTATATAATTAAACAATATACAGAACTAAACATGCCCTTTATGTATTTCAAAAATGATAAAGCATTCCAACCGTAATGAAGGTAGGGTATGTGCAATTGCTTCCAATAATAGCTACTACTTCCCTATATAATGTTGAATTTCACTATAAGTAATTCTACCCTAACACAGGAGAATCCCTTGGGCCCCATACACCAACTAATGCTTCAGAACATACGTTGAAATCATGTGTCGTCCTAAAATCATTCTTTAACTATTAATGGTGTTATTAAACATAAAGAGTTGTTAAACAAGTGAAACGTGCTTTAGATAATTATCAACAGCACAAAACAAGCATCTCAATACAATAAACGTTACATAAACCACATAGATCGCAAGTAAGGGCTAATGAAATGTTATAAGAAGAATAAATAATATAAACTTCATAATCGTTTGATGCTGAACGAGCTTAGTCGTGGATGAAGCTTGCAAGCAATCCAAATGAAGAATCTAAGAGAAATGCACAATATATTCGAAGATGTGAAATAAAACCTTAGTAATGAGGTCAAGTAAAGTGATGGATGAAGATAAATGGATTTTGTTTGGTAGTAAAAGTGAGTATTACCTTTCGATTGTAACGAAGAAGACGAAGAAATGAGGGGTTTGAGGAGAGACAGATCTGGTTTTTGTAATTGTTTGTGGTAAGCGTCTAAATCGCCTTTTCCACGAAGGTTACTTTGCTCATGACCGTCGATCTTCCACCATTTCTCAATCAATCTTCACCCTACACGTTTTGTTCCCGTCCGGCTCACAAATGATGGAGTGTTGTTTTAGTTAATTTTGTAAGGAAAATGCTATGTGTCCCAAACAACTCCCCCAAATCATTCCCAAATAGCTTTAAGTGTTATATCTTATGGTATGGGTTCCGTCAGGGGACAACTCATCAATGCTATTTGGGGAGATTTGGGGGAGTTATTTGGTACCCATAGCACCACTCATTTTGTAATAGTAAAATTTGTGTTTTTAAACATATGTAATGTTTATTTTAGTTAATTTTAAATTAATTAATATTATAATTGGCCCAACCAATTGACCCATTTGTTGAACCACTGACCCGGTGAGCCGATCCCTTCATCGAGTTAATGTTCATGACAGTTTTGGTAATTATTAAATGATATGTTCGTAGGGGTGGCAATTTTAGAAACGACACGAAAACACAACATGAAATTGACACGATATGTCGTGTTCATGTCGGGTTTTTTTTACACGAAGTCATGTCGTGTCATGTTTCCATCAAAATTATGAGTCGTGTTATCGTGTCTTGTCGTGTTATTCGTGTTTTTATTCGAATTATCGTGTTTATTTGTGTTTAATTTAGAAATCGTGTTATTCGTGTCGTGTCGTGTTGTGTCGTTTTTATTTGGGTCGTGTTCGTGTCAACTGAAAAAAATGTGAATTTGTGTTGTGTCGTGTTCGTGTTCGAAAAACCTTCTCATGTCGTGTCGTGTTGAGCCGAAACACCGTTCAAAAATACGAATTGCCACCCTCATATGTTTATTGTTGTTGATGTCTAAAAATGGACTTAATCCAAATTTATAATCACAAATAAAAATATAGTAAGTTAGCCAAATCAAAGACAAACGAGAAAAGAGATTTTTAGAGTTATTAAGTTGTAAAATAGCATACATCCACTGTTAGTATTATTTAGTAGGGTTACAATAGCTCGATTTGGTGTGCATACGAGTGTTTGAGTTGTCCCTTGAGCAGAGGGAGTATTTTGTATTATAATGGTCTAAACCCCTAGAGATTGAATGCCTTTATATTGTCATGCATTTACATCTGTATACAGTAAATGAAACTCTTGGAATTCAATGATGGTTGGCATCCCATCCGAGTAACTTTGGATATTCCTGATGGTTGGCATTCTGGAGTTGATCGGCCTTCCAACTGACTAAGTGATATACCAATATAAGCCCTCGGCCAGGCCAAGGGCGTCCTCACCTTAGACGAGGGCTCAAGTCTAGGACGAGGATTCAACAACTGTTGTACAAAGGGTCTTATCAAGACCAAACGACCCTACAATAGGTCGACCCCTCATCATGGACCAGATAACCCTACAAGGGGCCGACCCCTCATCATGGACCAGACGACCCTACAAGGGGCCGAACCATCATCAGGGTCAGACGACCCTACAATAGGTCGACCCCTCGTCATGGACTAGACGACCCTACAAGGGGTCGACCCCTCATCATGGGTCGGACGACCCCATGAGGGGACGACAATACGAGACCCACATCCAGCCGGAACCAATGATAGCACCAACTTTAGCCTCGGTTTGGCATCCTAAGCCGAGGGTGATATCATCATAGCGCGTGACTTGGGAGTGGCGTGGAACAGTGCGCATGGGGCTCATTTAGCACGCGGACTAGACCGTTATAACAATATCATCCCCTCACATGAGGGAATATTATGTCATCATTAATCGCAAGTGGCACATCCAGGTGTCAACAGGTGATTGGCTAGATCATCATTCACATGCACCATGCATGCTTGGGGGGTACACTACTCCCCCCAAGTCCTATATATACTTGTCATCTTCAACCTTGCAAAGGGATCGATAATTGTAACCCTGGCTAAAACTCTGCTTGTACACACAGTAGAGAGAGGGAGAGAGAGAGAGCTTATGTGCATTGTATCCAAGGCCATTAGTGCCCATATTTAGTGGATCATACACTCACAGTGGATGTAGGCCTGATTGGCTGAACCACTATACATCATTGTCTCCATTTCTCCTATACTCATCCTATTCTATATACATATACATATATAACTCTATTGCTTCCATTGTTATTATTATTTGAGCTTATTATCTCTTATCTGGTGGAGCTAAATCTTAGCATCATCAGTTTGGCACCGTCTGTGGGAACGAGATGATATCTCTTCCTTTATACAGCTTGACCTCACCGAAAACTCTGGTGGTGAACCAGTTCTCCCCCTTCGTGTGGAGCTGTTTCACCATTGAAAGAGGTCCATTAAGGTTCTCAAGATCATCAGTCCTTTGATCATTCAGCTCTTTATAGCTCAAACGTATGGCACTGGAGATGCCACCACCACCACCTCCTCCACCGAATAGTGGAGTAGGACCTAGTTCCAGTTATGCATAACCTCAGTCTGAGATGGCTGATGTGGCAGCCGCCCTGAAGTCTTTAGTAGCAAGCCAGCGGATTATTCAGGAGCAATTACCTCTAGGAGTCTCACCGAAAATGATTACTCCGGCAGCAGCTCCAGGGCAGCAAGAGGCCAGGGGACCACCCCAGGCACCGCGCAAAGACCTGCCACCTCCACAACGATGGAGGGATGTTAAAGAGCCCCAGCGTCTACGCCTAGGGAGGCAAGGAAACCCTTGTCCAGAAGACAGTTATGACGACCTGGAGGTGGAAGAGGCCCCCATAGAGTGCTGGGAGCCGTATGAGGTCTCCAACAATACTGTCTGACCTACCCAGGAGAGCAGAGGGAAGTGTGGAAGGCAAAATCCTGACGATCGATCGAGAGGCTCTGCTTTTGATCGCCCGAGCAGGGGGTCGGCCTTTGAGAGGCTTGGCCCAGTAAATGACCTACGAGAAAAATTATCCCGATCGAGAAGTATTGCGAGGTTTAGGAGGGAGGCAATAAATGGTCGATCCCATAGGGGCCGACCCCATGGACGGGACGACGGTTAGGGAGAAGTAAACAGCCGACACAGACCTGCCACAACAGAACCCTATGTTCACCTCAAAGAGGCGGTAGGGGATAACATCGGCTAAGCCGACCCTACGAGTCCATGGAATGACTCGATCCAAAGGCTAGAGGATAAAATTGGTGACATCCTGAAGAGTCGGGACCCTCTTCAGAGAGGATACTCCATAGGCTCACCATTTGTGGCGAAGATAGTCAACTTCCCAACGCTATCTAAGTTTAAGCCACATGTGGTCACCCAAAGGTATGACGGGAGTACCAACCCTGTCCATCATATTGAGATGTACCAATCGACGGCAGATATATACTCTATCTCATATGAGATGAGGTGTCGTACCTTTTCTGGCACTCTGAGTGGAGCTGCACATATTTGGTATATGTCTCTTCCGAAGAACTCCATTGAAAGCTTTAAATAGTTAGCAGACTGATTTATCCACAACTTTTGCTTTGGAGTTAGGCCACAAAAGAAGACCATACACCTGCTCTATGTTAAGCTGGGGAAGAACGAGAGTCTAAGAGACTACATAGCCAGATTTAACAAAGAAATGTTAGAGGTCGAAGACTATGAGGAAAGCATAGCCATGACAGCCCTCATTGGAGGACTTAAAAAGGGAAAGTTATTATGAAAGCTTGCTGAAGACCCCCCGAAGACAATGGCAGAGTTATTGGCCACACCAGGGAAGGTGATGAACATCGAAGAGGCGATGGCCGTAAAATACGAAGATGAAAAAAGAGGTACTATTGGGGGTAAGTACCAGAAAAGGAACAAAGAGGGGGAGACGAGGCTAGCAGATGATAAATTTGTTGATTACACCCCTTTGACGGTCAGCTGCGAACACATTCTGAATGAGATAAAGAGTGATCGGTCCTTGAAGTGGCCTGAGAAGTTGAGGGATGCCCCTCACAAGAGGAACAAAAACATGTGGTGTGAATTTCACCAAGACCATAGCCATGTGTAACACCCCGTATTTTTAGTACATTTAAATTTAATTAATTCGGAAATTCAAATTACTAGTGTGTTGTGATTTAATGAATTAATTATGGTAAAATAAAATGTAAATATTAATCGGAGAGTAAATGGTTAATATTTAGGCAAATTAAATTACTGAGTGAATAGTAATAATCTATTTAAGTCATTTCGAGTGTCAATGACAAAGTATATACTTATCTCAACCGGAAGTCGGTATAGACAATATGGGGTGGGGGGATAAGTAATTTTATAATTTATTCGGATGCCAATTTTGAGTGTACAGTTGAGTCCGGATGGGCCGAGATAGTCGGAAAAGTGTACCCGGGGATAGTAAACGGGTCACGGGACGTTTTTAGACATAGCCGGGCCCACTCGGGGGCATTTGGGTCACTTGGGCTTGGCCCATTAGTCAAAAAACGGGATTTAGTTAATTAATCTAATAAAAAGCAAATTAAGGGTTAGGAAACCCTAACAACAGCCAAAGCCAATTGGGGATCAAAAGAGAGCCAACAAAGGTCATCTTCAACCTTGGGATTTAGCTCCAATTCAGACTCTACGAACCTTAAGGCAAGTGGATAACTTGCAATAGCATTAAATCTGTTTTCAATTCATATTCATGTTTAGTGAATAAGTAGAAATTAGTTTTAAGGTGTTAATGGTATGAACATGGGATTTTGAAAACAACAATTATGATTTACGAAATTTGGGTGGTGATTCTTGTAAAATCTGATAATTGTGAGTTAATGCATATCTGGTAGAATGATATCTGAATATTTGGAAACGAATTTGATGATGAGATTTGGGGTATAAATGGACTTAGGTTTAATGATGAAACTTTCCCCAAATTTAGAAATTGGAGTTAATGGACGAATTAATAATGTTGATGACTGTTCTGGGGATCCCTAATGAGTTTCCTAATATGTACAAGTGCTAAAAGGGATTTAGTTTTAGTGTAGAAGGAAATTAGGGCTTGAAAATTTTCGCCCATGGCTGTCTGTCTTCGTGGAGAAGACGAGTACCTGATCGATCAATCGATCGACGCCCTGAAGTCGATCGATCGATGGTCGGCAGAAACTGACAGTTCGTCCAGTTTTGTTTATATAGAAAGAGAATTATATAAAAGTTGTTATGTAATTAATTATTGTTGAGAAATTAATGCATGAGTTAAACCTGATTAAATGTGAGTGAATTAATTAGGAGATGGGAGTAGAAATTTGGGTGGCACGTCAAAAATTGGTTGAGCGATATCGAGGTAAATTATTTTATTTAGTAATGGACTAAATAATTTAGAGTCGGGATTTAGACTCGGGTGAGGTTAATTCGGGCTAAGAGATTGAGTCCAATTAAATGGTGAGGGCACATCAAAAGTAATTGAATTTATTAATGTGTAAATTAATAAATAATTCGAGTTGGGTAACAACCTCATAATAAAAATGGAATAGGCTTGTGTCACGGGTTTAGTACACGGTGTAGCTGGAACATTTTATATATGTATATATATATATATACGGTGTGTGATAGTATATATATATAGTGTATGCCTTAATATCAGTGTTTAGATATTATTATACTCTAGTGCTATAGGGGGAGGTTACGCGCAGTGGATGAATCCCCTAGCTTGAGGAGTAGGGCGAGTAGATTCTCAGGTCATAGCGTCCGTTACAGGGGGTGAGGGGCATCTCACTTTCCGGGAAGGAATATGACCGCCTCCAACCGTATACTAAACCAAGTTAGTGAGAGATTCTAACTTGGATAACTAGGGTATGTGAATATACCTAGTGTACTAGCACTTTAGAGAAATTATGTCCGGTGAGTATTTCTACTCGGGTGGATGTTAGTGATTTATGTATTTCAGTATGTGTGTGAATGCTGCGATATTTCTAAGTATATAATTAGGTGATTATTATATACGGGCTAAATAAATACAAGCATGAGTTGTTGTATATGTATAACGAGTGGAGAAGTTATATGAATTAAAAAGGGAAATGATTAATTAAGTTGATGTTATTAATAACTTAAAAATCATAATCACATTGTACTCAAATTAGAGTAGGGGGGGTACAAGGAGACTTTAATAATTATCTAGTCATGAGATAGGTAACTAGGTGATAATTAAAGCGTTAGTGGTGCACATTAGAGGAGGGGCAAGGAAGTTCTCAAGAGAGTGCGTCACTAACTAAAATATGAAGAGCATGCATATTTATTTATTACTGCAAGTTAATCATTTGTTAAATGTTTTTCAAATGTTTTGGGTACTAACCCTTGCTATAAAAACTTTTAAAAACCTTTTAGGTGTCCAACCACAGGGACGCCAGCCTTGACTCAATTCCAGGGATTCGTTGCTGCAGCATATGTGGATGTTGCGGGGTTTCGATAGACGCCTCATTTTTCATTCTTAATGTAGAAATTCATTATTAGTTATTCGAGCATGTCGCTCACATTCCACTTATTTGTTTTAGACTTGTTGGGAGTTCATTCTTGTCTTTACGGGATTTATTTTGGACCGATGGTTTATTCGGTTAATTATTTCTATGTGTGGATGATTATTTCAGTTATCTGTGATTGTTGTATGGCTTTATTTTTCCGCGTGGGTTTTTGTTTAATTAATGAAAGATAAAATTGGCACCAGTCTATTTTTTCTCACTTAGGTGGTTAGTAATTTAATAAAACGACAGTGATGCTAAGAATGGACCAAATGAGAAACCTGTTCTAACTTGATTTAGGACTGATCACCCGGGATTAATTAGGCGGGGTGTCACAGATGGTATCAGAGCATCAGGTTCTAGAGTCCTTAGGATCTGTGCGGCTTTCGACGTTTCAGCGTAGCATTCGGTTGTTATAGAGCCCTATTATTAGGACTGTTGATTATATTTTCCGCTTGTAAGATATCGTATTCCTGCTATTAGTTTTTGTATAAATTGTGTACTTATACAATTCAATCTATTTCAGATGTCGCCAAAGAGACAGAGAGCGGAAAGGGCTGAGGCTAGAGATGAGGTGAGGGAGGCTCGCCAGGAGCCACAGGTACCGCCACCACCACCACCACCCGAGTTGATTTCTACTACTCTAGTGGCAGTGATAGTGGCCCAAGCGGTCGAGACAGCGATGCGAGCTATGGCAGCTCATTTTCCACAGCCTCAGGCACCGCCTCCATTGGCTCCAGCAGTTCAGGCTCCAGTAGGGCCACCATCTTGGCACCAAGTGAGGGAGACCTTTCAGAAGGGTCACCCACCTGAGTTTCGAGGTAGCACCAATGTGGTCGAGGCTTGTGACTGGAAGAAGAACATTCAGCGCCATCTGCACATGTTAGAGGGTACAGAGGTACAGAAACAGATGCTGGCTACCTTTCGTCTGTCGGGGGAAGCCTTACAGTGGTGGGAGTCCGTAACCACCGCTGAGGAGCGGGATTTGATGCCGATTTCTGAATTCTGGGTGCGGTTTGACCGCAAGTACTTCCCTCCAGCAGTAGAGTCTAAGATGAGAAAGAAATTCAGCGAGTTGGTACAGGGTGACAAGTCAGTAGCAGAATATGAGGAGGAGTTCACCCGTTTGGCAAACTTTGTGCCAAACGAGGTGAGCGATGAGGAGCGGAAGAAGTCCAAGTTCATGGATGGTCCAGCTTGGAGAATCAGGGAGCACTTGATTGGAAACCCGACATTAGTGACTTATACAGATGTCGTTAATGCCGCACTTGTACATTGCCAGGATCATCGTTTCCATGCTAAGGGGAACAAGAAGGCAGGTGAGCCGAGCCAGCAGGGCAAGGCGGTTACTAGTAGTGAGGCAAGTGGCACACAGCAGCAGGTTATCATTCAGCAAGGGAATCAGGCTAAGAAGTTTAAGCCTGGTGGGTTCCGACCGGGAGGACAGGGGTTCAGGCAGGGGCAACCAGGCCCTAATCAGCAACAGCAGGTTCCTCAGGGTCGTCAGGGCCAAGGGAACAACGGGGGAGGCCAACCGGGCCAGCAACGTCAGGGCCAGCAGGGCCAACGGCAGGGTGACGATTAGAAACGCTGTTTCTCCTGTGGCCAACCAGGACACTTCAAGAGGGAGTGCCCGCAGAGGGGCAGAGGCCAGCAGCAGGGTGCCCAGCAGGGGCAACAGGGTCAGATGCCGCCAGCAGCACCAGCCCCACAGCAGTAGGGGCAAATGCACTACGGACGTGTGTATAACGTTCGGGATGTTCCTAATCCCCCAGCACAGCAGGCGCCGCCCGCAATCGAGGGTACGTTTTCTATCCATGGCACTATGGGTCGGGTATTGTTTGATTCGGGGGCTACACATTGCTTTATAGCTACACATTTCGCGAAGGCTTTAGTGTTGTTAGCCACCGCGGAGAGCACTGTTACGTGTGTCGACTCACCATTGGGAAATGGGTCGCTCATATTCTTTATATGTCGGGGAGTGGGGGTGGAGATTGGTGGTTTGACATTACCTGCGGACATGTTGGTATTAGATATGCATGTCCACGATGTGATTATCGGTATGGATTGGCTCGCTGACTATAGAGCCATGATTGATTGCTTCGGAGGGAGCATTATTTTTGCCATTCCGGGACAAGAGATGTTTGTTGTGGCGATGCCTCGCCCAGAGGGAGGCTCGACCACTCATTTATATTGCATTGAGGAGGAAACCTCACAGGAAGTGGTAGTTCCTTTAGACTCTATTCCGGTAGTGAGGGACTTTGAGGATGTATTCCAGGAAATACCAGGATTACCACCAGCAGAGAAATCGAATTTGTTATCGATTTGGCTCCGGGGACGAGACCGATTGCTCGGGCACCTTACCGAATGGCCCCTTCAGAAATGCGGGAATTGAGGGAAAAGATTCAGCAACTACTGGGTCAGGGTTTTATTCGGCAGAGTATATCGCCGTGGGGTACGCCGGTATTGTTTGTGAAGAAGCGAGATGGTTCACTCCGCTTGTGCGTGGATTATAGGGAGCTGAACAAGGTGACGATACGGAATAAATATCCGTTGCCTCGGATCGATGATTTATTTGACCAATTGAGAGGGGCGTCTTACTTCTCCAAGGTTGACTTGAGGTCAGGGTATCATCAACTGCGTATCCGAGAGGACGATGTTCCTAAGACCGCTTTCTTGTCGCGGTATGGATCTTATGAGTTCAGGGTAATGCCCTTCGGGCTCACCAATGCACCAGCAGTGTTCATGGATCTAATGAACAGGGTTTTCAGGGAGTACCTAGATCAGTTTGTCATCGTGTTCATTGATGACATCTTAATCTACTCGCGCACCGAAGAGGAGCACGCAGAGCATTTGCGCATGGTTTTACAGACACTGAGGGATCATCAGCTCTATGCCAAATTAGAGAAGTGTGGATTTTGGCTACGGGAGGTACAGTTCCTTGGTCACGTCGTGTCAGATCGGGGTATTGCAGTGGATCCGAATAAAGTGTCGGCGGTGAGGGAGTGGGGACAGCCCACGACACCGACCGAGGTGCGTAGTTTTCTGGGTTTGGCCGGTTACTACAGGCGATTCATTAAAGGATTCTCTAAGATTGCAGGACCTTTGACGAATCTGACTCGGAAAGGGGTACCTTTCAAGTGGGATGATAGTTGTCAATTAGCGTTTGACGAGCTAAAGGACAAGTTGACATCTGCACCAGTGCTTGCATTGCCGAAGGGAGGGCTAGAGTATCGGGTTTACACAGACGCATCCTTACGGGGTCTTGGGGGTGTGCTCCAGCAGGAGGAAAGGGCTATAGCTTATGCTTCCAGGAAGCTGAAGCCCCACGAGAGGAATTACCCCACTCACGACCTAGAGTTAGCAGCGGTCGTTTTTGCTTTGAGGATATGGAGGCATTATCTTCTAGGAGAGCAGTTTACTTTATTCACGGATCACAAGTCTCTTCAGTATCTCTTCACACAGAAGGATCTGAATATGAGGCAGAGGCGGTGGCTAGAATTCGTGAAGGACTACCAATTTGACATTCAGTATCATCCTGGTAAGGCCAATGTGGTAGCAGATGCATTGAGCCGAAGGCCGACTGGGGAGATAGCAGAGGTATGGAAAGCGAAGTGGAGAGAGCTTCGATATGAGGATGACGTAGCCAGGGCTTGCATGTCAGCTTTATCCATCACCCCGAGATCATTATGCGAGTTGTGAAGGCTCAGGCTGAGGATCAGGTTTGCCGGGATAGGGTGGGCCAGTTGTTAGCTGAGGGAGCAGAGGGTTACTCGATTAGCTCAGAAGGAGGCCTACGCTTTAATGGGAGGTTAATGGTGCCAGGGGATGAGGATTTGAAGCACGCTGTTATGACAGAATCCCATGGTTCGAAATTTGCGGTACATCCCGGTGGGGATAAAATGTACCAAGATATGAGGAGGCAGTATTGGTGGGCAGGAATGAAACGGGACATAGCGGAGTTTGTTTCGAAATGTGCCACGTGTCAGCTTGTGAAAGTTGACCATCAGAGACCATCAGGGATGCTACAGCCGTTAGAAATTCCCGTGTGGAAGTGGGAGAGCATCTCCATGGACTTCATCACAGGGTTACCTGTATCGCAGAGGGGTCACGACTCCATATGGGTTATTGTGGATCGGTTGACTAAGATGGCCCACTTTTTACCGGTACGCGCAGACTTCGAGACGATGCGTTATGCACAGTTATTCATAGCAGAGATTGTTAAGCTGCATGGAGTGCCTATAAATATTGTATCCGACCGAGACAAAATCTTTGTCGCCCACTTTTGGCAGAGCTTTCAGGAGGCAATGGGCACGGAGTTGCGCTTGAGTACAGCGTATCACCCACAGACGGACGGACAGACTGAGAGAGTTAATCAGATGCTGGAAGACATGCTCAGAATGTGCATTTTGGACTTCGGGGGAGGATGGGAGAAATATCTTCCTTTGGTAGAGTTTGCGTATAACAACTCTTACCAATTCACGATTTGCATGGCACCGTTTGAGGCACTGTACGGAAGACCTTGTCGTTCACCCGTTTGTTGGTTAGAGGTGGGGGACAACAAACTCTTGGGGTCGGATATTGTTCAAGAGACATCTTCCAATATAGAGCTGATTCGAGGAAGAATTCGGATAGCTCAGGACAGGCAAAAGAGTTATGCTGACGCTTCTCGACGACATGTGGAGCTAGAAGTTGGGGACCGGGTTTTAGTCCGGGTATCCCCAATGAAGGGGGTGATGAGGTTCGGCAAGAAGGGTAAGTTAGCACCGCGATACGTAGGACCTTTCCCTATTATTGAGAGGGTGGGACCGGTGGCGTATAAGCTTGGGTTACCAGAACATCTTCAGCGGATACACGATGTATTCCATGTGGCATCGCTGAAGAAATATCGAAGGAGCGAGAGAGCCTTTTGGCACATTCCACTCGAGGAGATCGACTTACAGCCAGACATCTCGTATGAGGAAAGGCCGGTAGCTATTCTGGATCATAGTGAGCGGAAATTACGATCCAAGGTTGTTCCATTGGTTAGAGTACAGTGGGGTCATCACAATGTTGACGAGTCTACCTGGGAGCGGGAGGAGGATATGCGGGAACAATATCCAGAGCTTTTCAACGCAGGTACAATCTAATTTCGGGGACAAAATTCCTTTATAAGGGGGGGAGTATGTAACACCCCGTATTTTTAGTACATTTAAATTTAATTAATTCGGAAATTCAAATTACTAGTGTGTTGCGATTTAATGAATTAATTATGGTAAAATAAAATGTAAATATTAATCGGAGAGTAAATGGTTAATATTTAGGCAAATTAAATTACTGAGTGAATAGTAATAATCTATTTAAGACATTTCGAGTGTCAATGACAAAGTATACACTTATCTCAACCGGAAGTCGGTATAGACAATATGGGGTGGGGGGATAAGTAATTTTATAATTTATTCGGATGCCAATTTTGAGTGTACAGTTGAGTCCGGATGGGCCGAGATAGTCGGAAAAGTGTACCCGGGGGTAGTAAACGGGTCACGGGACGTTTTTAGACCTAGCCGGGCCCACTCGGGGGCATTTGGGTCACTTGGGCTTGGCCCATTAGTCAAAAAACGGGATTTAGTTAATTAATCTAATAAAAAGCAAATTAAGGGTTAGGAAACCCTAACAGCAGCCAAAGCCAATTGGGGATCAAAAGAGAGCCAACAAAGGTCATCTTCAACCTTGGGATTTAGCTCCAATTCAGACTCTACGAACCTTAAGGCAAGTGGATAACTTGCAATAGCATTAAATCTGTTTTCAATTCATATTCATGTTTAGTGAATAAGTAGAAATTCATTTTTGGATGTTAATGGTATGAACATGGGATTTTGAAAACAACAATTCTGATTTACGAAATTTGGGTGGTGATTCTTGTAAAATCTGATAATTGTGAGTTAATGCATATCTGGTAGAATGATATCTGAATATTTGGAAACGAATTTGATGATGAGATTTGGGGTATAAATGGACTTAGGGTTAATGATGAAACTTTCCCCAAATTTAGAAATTGGAGTTAATGGACGAATTAATAATGTTGATGACTGTTCTGGGGATCCCTAATGAGTTTCCTAATATGTACAAGTGCTAAAAGGGATTTAGTTTTAGTGTAGAAGGAAATTAGGGCTTGAAAATTTTCGCCCATGGCTGTCTGTCTTCGTGGAGAAGACGAGTACCTGATCGATCGATCGATCGACGCCCTGAAGTCGATCGATCGATGGTCGGCAGAAACTGACAGTTCGTCCAGTTTTGTTTATATAGAAAGAGAATTATATAAAAGTTGTTATGTAATTAATTATTGTTGAGAAATTAATGCATGAGTTAAACCTGATTAAATGTGAGTGAATTAATTAGGAGATGGGAGTAGAAATTTGGGTGGCACGTCAAAAATTGGTTGAGCGATATCGAGGTAAATTATTTTATTTAGTAATGGACTAAATAATTTAGAGTCGGGATTTAGACTCGGGTGAGGTTAATTCGGGCTAAGAGATTGAGTCCAATTAAATGGTGAGGGCACATCAAAAGTAATTGAATTTATTAATGTGTAAATTAATAAATAATTCGAGTTGGGTAACAACCTCATAATAAAAATGGAATAGGCTTGTGTCACGGGTTTAGTACACGGTGTAGCTGGAACATTTTATATATGTATATATATATATATACGGTGTGTGATAGTATATATATATAGTGTATGCCTTAATATCAGTGTTTAGATATTATTATACTCTAGTGCTATAGGGGGAGGTTACGCGCAGTGGATGAATCCCCTAGCTTGAGGAGTAGGGCGAGTAGATTCTCAGGTCATAGCGTCCGTTACAGGGGGTGAGGGGCATCTCACTTTCCGGGAAGGAATATGACCGCCTCCAACCGTATACTAAACCAAGTTAGTGAGAGATTCTAACTTGGATAACTAGGGTATGTGAATATACCTAGTGTACTAGCACTTTAGAGAAATTATGTCCGGTGATATTTCTACTCGGGTGGATGTTAGTGATTTATGTATTTCAGTATGTGTGTGAATGCTGCGACATTTCTAAGTATATAATTAGGTGATTATTATATACGGGCTAAATAAATACAAGCATGAGTTGTTGTATATGTATAACGAGTGGAGAAGTTATATGAATTAAAAAGGGAAATGATTAATTAAGTTGATGTTATTAATAACTTAAAAATCATAATCACATTGTACTCAAATTAGAGTAGGGGGGGTACAAGGAGACTTTAATAATTATCTAGTCATGAGATAGGTAACTAGGTGATAATTAAAGCGTTAGTGGTGCACATTAGAGGAGGGGCAAGGAAGTTCTCAAGAGAGTGCGTCACTAACTAAAATATGAAGAGCGTGCATATTTATTTATTACTGCAAGTTAATCATTTGTTAAATGTTTTTCAAATGTTTTGGGTACTAACCCTTGCTATAAAAACTTTTAAAAACCTTTTAGGTGTCCAACCACAGGGACGCCAGCCTTGACTCAGTTCCAGGGATTCGTTGCTGCAGCATATGTGGATGTTGCGGGGTTTCGATAGACGCCTCATTTTTCATTCTTAATATAGAAATTCATTATTAGTTATTCGAGCATGTCGCTCACATTCCACTTATTTGTTTTAGACTTGTTGGGAGTTCATTCTTGTCTTTACGGGATTTATTTTGGACCGATGGTTTATTCGGTTAATTATTTCTCTGTGTGGATGATTATTTCAGTTATCTGTGATTGTTGTATGGCTTTATTTTTCCGCGTGGGTTTTTGTTTAATTAATGAAAGATAAAATTGGCACCAGTCTATTTTTTCTCACTTAGGTGGTTAGTAATTTAATAAAACGACAGTGATGCTAAGAATGGACCAAATGAGAAACCTGTTCTAACTTGATTTAGGACTGATCACCCGGGATTAATTAGGCGGGGTGTCACACCATGTGACCGACAAGTGTTTTGCTCTGAAAGATAAAATTAAAAAACTGTTAAAAGAAGGGAAGTTAAGGAAATACATTGACAAGGGTGCCTTCAAGAGGGGACAAGGGGATGACCCTAAGAAGAAGAGAGGAGATACGTGCAGAGAAAATCCTCCAAACAGAAGGGATAACCCTTCGGATAATGAGGACGACCCTAACCTCCCACCGAGAGACGACCACGACCCTGTAAAAAGACTTAATATGATCTTGTTCGGTGTTGGGATGATTGCCGACAGGAAGGCCCATGTGGCTGAAGCCAAGCCAGTAACAAAAGTTGTACACTCGACCTCTATTAAAGCAAAGTTAGAAAAGAGTAAGAAAGTTAATATGGATACCCTCGTGGTGGGTTTCTCAAGAATGGACTTTAAGGGCCTCTTAGCCCGGCATGATGACCCTCTTGTCATCACCACCAGGGTACACGGATATGAGGTGCCGAGGATCTTGGTGGATGGGGGAAGTTCTGCAGATGTGATGTTCTGATCGTGCTTTAAAGCCTTAGGTCTCAGCCGTGCTAGGCTCATCCCATACCATCACCCCTTGATTGGTTTTAGTGGGGAAAAATTTCATCCTTTATGAGTGTATAAGGCCGATGTTAGCATGGGGGACGACTGACCGAGATGGCTTACCAAGAAGGTCAACTTTTTTGTGATGGATGAATATGTCTTCTCAGGCTATAACATTATACTAGGGTAAGTGGCCCTTAAGGAATTTGAGGTCGTGCCATCCACGGTTCATCAGATGATAAAATTCTCGACCCCTTACGGGGTAGGGGAAGTTCAGGGAGACCAGACGATGACACAGTATTGTTACTTCAACTCCGTCGAAGAAAGAGAGGCGCACAAGAAGGCAACAACTACTTATAATATTGATACCCTCGACCCTAGGGATGAGACAAAGCTGAAGAAAGGAAAAGCCGTGGAAAAGGTAGAATCCATCATCCTCAATAAGAATGAGCTGAAAAAATCATCCAAATAGGCAAAGCTCTAAAGACAAACATAAAAGAAGACCTCACCAAGTTGTTAAGGAGAAGACGGAACGTCTTTGCATGGAGTCATGCAGATATGCTGGGGATCGACCCCGAAATCATATGCCACAAGCTCAACGTGGTATAGGGTACAAAGTCGGTAAAGCAGAAGAGGAAAATTTATTCTCGAGAAAAATATGAGGTCATAAGGGACGAGGTCAAGAAGTTGGAAGATGTTGAGTTTATCAGGGAGGTCATCTATCCCGAATGGCTGTCCAACGCAGTCATAGTCCCCAAAGCCAATGGAAAATGAAGGATGTGTGTAGACTTCACCGACCTCAATAAATATTATCCCAAATACAACTTCTCTCTCCCTCGCATTGATCAGATGGTAGACGCTACCGCAGGTCATGAGCTAATGAGCTTCATGGATGCCTATTCAGGTTACAACCAAATCTTCATGAGCCCTGAGGACTTAGAAAAAATAGTATTTATTATCGACAAGGGGACATACTGTTGTAGGATCATGCCCTTTGGCCTAAAAAATGCGAGGGCAACGTATCAGCGCCTTGTGAACAAAATGTTCGAAGACCAAATCGAGAAGTTTATGTAGGTCTATGTAGATGACATGTTGATCGAGAGTTTGAAGGCCGAGGATCATGTAGCCGACCTCGAGAGGACCTTTAACATGATCAATAAGTACCGGATAAAGCTTGGCCCGACCAAATATATCTTCGGGGTCAGAGGAGGGATGTTCTTGGGGTTCATCGTCAACCAAAGAGGCATTGAGGCCAATCCTAAGAAGATAAAGGCCCTCCTAGAAATGAAGACCCCCAGGACCATTAAAGACGTTCAGAGGCTCACAGGGCGAGTGGCTGCTTTGAATAGGTTCGTATCTAGAGCCACAGATAAGTGTTTACCATTCTTCAAAATTCTCAGAAAGGCCTTTGAATAGAACGAAGAGTGTGACCAGGCTTTCAAAGAACTAAAGTCATACATAGGGTCTCCCCTGCTATTATCACGACCAGTGCAGGGTGAATGACTACATGTGTACCTAGCCATCTCAGAATCAGCTATCAGTGCAGCCATTGTGAAGGAAGAAGACGGGGTGCAGAAGCCTGTATATTTCAACAGTAAGGCACTCTAAGGGGCAGAGCAAAGATACTCGAGGATGGAGAAGTTAGCCTATGCCTTGATCCCCGCATCAAGAAAGATAAAGTTATACTTCTAGTCCCATATAATGGTCATCCTCACTGACTCTCCTCTTAGACAGGTCTTACACAAGCTAAAAAAATTAGGGCGGCTAATGGCCTGGGCTATAGAGCTGGGAGAGTTTAACATTGTATATCAACCTAGGGTGGCCATTAAGGGCCAAGCATTAACATATTTCGTGGCTGAATTTACTTGGGAAGATGATGAGGCTGAAGATGAGAGCCTAGAGAAGATAGATACCCAGCAAGGCAGAATTGTTAACCTTTCCACAAATAACGCTGAAACAAGCACCGCTATAGAAAAAGTTATCAAAAATGAAGAGGAAAGATATATCTTTAGACAGGGATCCCTCACTGAGGGAAATTTCTCAAAAGAGCAGGCTGTGTGGAACCTCTTCATTGACGGGTCCTCTTGCGAGAGCGGAAGTGGGGCTGGATTAATAGTATCAGCACTCGACGGCACAGATATTGAGTACGCCCTGAGGTTCAACTTTAAAGCCTTCAATAACGAGTCTGAATATAAATCCATGATAGCATGCCTCTCCTTATCTCTTAATGTTGGCCAGATCTTGGTCCATAATGATTCAAGACTCGTGGTGAATCAAATATTAGGAGCATACGAGGCTAAGGATGAGAGAATGGCCAAATATCTTGAAAGAGTGAAGTCACTATTGACGAGCTCCAGAGAAGTGAAATTGAAGAGGATACCTAGGCTTGATAATGGTCGAGCCGATGCGCTTGCTAGGCTAGCCTGAGCAACTATGACAGATATCAGGAGGACAGTCCCAGTGGAAATTTTGCTTCGACCAACGATTGAAGAGGCAGAGGGAACACTTGGCTCTTGCTTAAATACTGACAGGGAACCTTCGTGGATTGATCCCCTAGTCAGATACATTAAAGAGGGGGAGATGCCAGAAAAAAAATAAGAAAGGAGGAAGTTGATATACAGAGCTGTGAAATTCACTGTCATAGGAGACACGTTGTACAAAAAGGGGTTTTTGCTCCCTTTGCTGAAATGTGTACACCCGTCTGAGGTCCCATATATCTTGCAAGATGTGCACGAGGGTCATGTTCAATCCATATAGGGGGCAGGTCTTTAGCAAAGAGGATAGTAACCCAGGGATACTGGTGGCCGACCTTGGGGAAAGATGCCACGGCATACGTAAAAAGTGTGATAAATGTCAAAGGTTCGCCACCGTCCCTCACCAGCCCCATCAGCCTCTTACCTCCATTATATCCACATAGTCATTCGTAGTATGGGGCATCGATCTAGTAGGACCCTTACATACGGTTGTCAATAACTATCGATACTTGATCGTAGCAATTGATTATTTCTCAAAATGGGTGGAAGCGGAGTCGATGGTCATGATTACCGAGCAGAAGACCTTCCAGTTTATCTGGAAAAATATTATATGTAGATATGGTCTCCCCAACACCCTTATCTCAGATAACGGGACTCAATTCAAGAATGCATCCTTGGAGAAATACTGCGTAAGGGTGGGTGTCAAACAATTCTTCTCTACCCCAGGCTGACCTCAGGCTAATGGGCAAACTGAAGTTACATATAGAACGATCTTAAACGGGATCAAGAAAAAACTCGAGGAGGTAAAAGGAAGATGGATTGAGGAATTATATATTGTACTGTGGGCCTATAGGATGACGGCCAAGACTCCTACCGGGGAAACCCCGTTTATGTTGGCGTATAGCTCAGAAGCCGTCATCCCCACCGAGATTGGGTTTCCTACTCACAGAGTCCAAATGTATGACCCCCCCGGGTGCCGACTAATTCTCCTCAGAAAAGGACACATACCCACTCTCCTCGGGTGCCGATTAATTCTCCTCGGGTGTCGAATATTGCCACGTAGGATGATATGTGTCCTTTTCTGATTGGTCCTCGTAGATGGAGAATTTTTGCGTTAACAGAAGCCCCCAATGCTCCATGCTTGATGGTTTACTTGAAAGGATGGAGTATTTATTCTGCAGTGTTGCTCGGTGCTCGTGAAATTCTTGATCTACCTTCTTGATTTGTTCAACATAAAGTGCATTATCTCCTGGACGACATATGATGCAGGCTGATCGATGGTTGCTAATCTTTCTTTTGAGGAACTCCGCGTGCTATGTATCACCCCTGGGAATTTGGATGCAGCCATGCCATAGTATGCATCTTGTAGCTTGTCAGAATCTTCAAGTATGTTGATTGGTTTGCTTGCCGACCAACTGCCTCCTGTGCCGAGCAACTGAGTGCTAACTTCACGTGCTTGATTCTTCTGATTTATGATCCTCTGAATACTTTGTCCAGTAACATACTAGCTTTTGAACCCAACTCTTCAATTTGATTAGTACCTAGCTAGTGGTGGACTTCGAAATATTTTCATACAACTTCTTCTTCAATGTTGGTCGGGATAGTAGTAGTAAAGATCTCAGTGCTGTAGATGATAAATTTGACTTCTGAACTTTAATAGTATGTGCATAATAACTCCTGAATATGCCTCCTGAACTTCTGAATGCTCCTCCTGAACTTCTGAATACGCCTCCTAAACTTCAATATAAAAAATAATTCCTGAGCAAGAAAAACAACTTCTGAATGATAATTGGTCGGGGCCCTGACCGTGTGAGTTTGTGGAGTTGAACTTGATGCTCGACTGCATGATGTTATAAGAATGTGCTGCCAAATGAACAAATATATCTGTAATAGAAGCCCCCAAGTGTGGAATGTGAACTTTGAATGCTTTTTGCTTGATCGCTTTCACATACTCATAAAATGTTTCCGACCAACTGTAGTTGACAGCTTCTTATTTCCGACCAACCTGAGTTGGTGGATTTTTTTCTTAACGAGCAACTTTGACACTTTCTGGAATAATTTTACCTCCCGAGGAATACATAGTTTTACTTCCCGTAGGAATACATAGTTTTACTTCCCGGAGGAATACAAGTAGCTTTACTTCCCGGAGGAATACAAGTTTTACTTCCCGGAGGAATACATTTACTTCCTAACCAACATAAGTTGGCATTTTTAGGAATACATTTTTGATAATAAATGATAGAGACTTCCTCGGAGCTGACCAACAGATTGTTGGGAATAAGATATAATAAATGCTGGAGACCTCCTCGGAGCTGACCAACAGATTGTTGGGAATAAGATATAATAAATGCTGGAGAACTCCTCGGAGCTGACCAAGAGATTGTTGGGAATAAGATATAATAAATGCTGGAGACCTCCTCGGCGCTGACCAACAGATTGTTGGAAATAAAATATAATAAATGCTGGAGACCTCCTCGGCGCTCACCAAAAGATTGTTGAGAATAAAATATAATAAATGTTGGAGACATCATTGGAGCTGACCAACAGATTGTTGGGAATAAGATAATATATATGTTGGAGACCTCCTTGCTGAAATAAGAATAGAATATGCATCTAAATAGATATAAAGAATAATTAAAAATAATAAAGTGCCTCGTTGATCTGTCGAGGTAGAATTATATAATGGCGAACAAGAATAAGATCTTCCAGAACATAAGAATATGGCCGAGAACGTTGTCAGGCCTGAATATAAATAAGAATTATCACACCAACTATCCGTTGGGGGTGAAACACAACGAATGTTGTAATTCTCCTTAAAGCTGAATAAGTATCTTGTCGAGGCACAATTGCATAATGCCGAATAAGAATAATATTTTTCAGAACATAAGAATATGGCTGAGAACTTTGCTGGGCCTGCATATAAATAAGAATTACCCCGACCAACTATCCGTTGGGGGTGACATATAATAAATGTTATAGTTCTCCTCGGAGCTGAATATGATAATAAGTATCTAGCCGAGTTCCATGTTGAGATGAATATAGAATATGAATCCCAAGGGATATATAGAATAATTTGTGCTTGAGCCGATATCTGGGCCTGAATATAAATAAGAATTGCCCCGACCAACTATCCGTTGGGGGTGAAATATAATAACTGTTGTAGCTTTTCCTCGGAGCTGAATATGATAATAAGTATTTCGCCGAGTTCCATGTTGAGATGAATATAGAATATGAATCCCAATGGATATATAGAATAATTTGTGCTTAAGCCGATATCTCCGAGTAATAATAAAATATATAATGCCTCGCTGAGGTGAAATGATAATAGTTTTCGGATTGTTTCCGAGCATTCGTCGGCGTTGAATCTTGTACCTGTAAAAATTAATAATTTGCTCTACCATATGTGTAGACTGAATTGATTAGTCGTGAGAATAATTTACTCATCCAATCAATATATGATATGTATATGCTTGAGAAATAAAAATATTAATTTCAAAAAATGAAATAATATATGTTGGCTGACATGTCGAGGCAAAATTGCCTGATGTCGAGCAATAATAGTTTCCAGAGGTTTAAGATTGTGGCTGAGCTTTCGTCGGGATTGAATATTGTCCCTATGAAATCTTAATAAGCTGCCCGAGCACCTGTCTAGACTCGATCAAATAATTATTGTCATGAGAATAATTATTCAGCCAAACAATATGTGATGTTTATCAGCATAAGGCAATAAAAATTTCAAAATATGAAATAATATGTTTTGTGCCAAATGTGTGTGAGATGGATAAATTTTTATTAGATATGCGCCATAAATAAGACGTAGAGTTTTTTGTAAAGTTATTTAATCTCCAACAACTAATCAGGTATAAGTTGCTGTTTGAAAATTATTTATCACTTGGTTTTAAAAATATTTTTGGGGTGATCACAAGTTAAAAAGACTTAAGCCCCCTGTTTGTCCCCGAGCTGAACTCGTGTTTAAAGAAATATTTGGGGTGCTTCGCATTTTTTAATACCCCAAGATTCTACTGCTGCCGACAAACGGCATGGATGTTGCCGACCAACATTTAAGGATATCTCAAGTTATAGAATATATGGTGCCGACCAAGAAGCAAATGATCCCCGACCAGCTGAGAAATTTCGCCGATCAACAAAAATGGTGCATTGACAGCACCGAACCACATTAGATGTCACCGACCAAAAAGTGGATGGTTGGATAGTTGTCGACCAGTAAATTGAACCCTCCGAACAAGACTGAGATGTCGCCGATCAAGAAGTAGATGATCGTCGACCTGCAATTGGTTCCACCGAGCTACAATATGGGGCTCCGACCAATAATAAGATACCTCGTAGTTGGATAAAATTATTTCACCGTTGCTGATGGATCTTCACATCTTATCTCCGACAAACAAAAATGGTTTGGTTAAGCTTCCGTTTAATAAAAGATGTCCCAAGATGATGCCGACCAACAATATGTATGGCTGACCAGAATATCTTGAATCCTTAGATCAGAAAAATAACATTCGATGTAAAATTTAAGCATTAAGAATGTTAATTAAATGAATAATTATCTAATCCACTATATCGTGTGATTCCGATAAAGAAACCATGTGATGTGATGAACGAGGGGCCAACATATCAAATTTGTTCCCAGAGTCTTGATATGGTCATGATTTGTTTTACTGATCCTCTTTTACAAGAGGTGGGTAATGATTTTTCAGGTGAGAGAAAATTATTTTTTATATTGATCCTTTCCTATTCCCTATTTGGAGAGATAAAAATATGTTGAATGATCGAAGTTATTACCAAATTTATATCAAAAATCAGTCAATGAGACTTTATTGACATAGATGGAAGATGAACCAAATTAAGTATATAGTTCATAAAAATGAATGCAAAGAGATTCAAACTTGAAGAGAGAGAAAATAGATCTGGGTCATGATTTCCATGAGAAAACTTTTTATTGTCTTTAACCTTTTCACATTCTCTGATTAAAAATGTAATGGGAATTTGAATAGTCATCAAAGATCTTACAAAATTTATAATGAAAATTATCAAATCTTATCATCGTCATATATATTGGTATATGTAATCATTTAAAATATTTATTCCATGATATAAAATTGAAACTTGAGAATCAAGCAAAAAGTTGTGATTTATGAAATCCATTATTTTTCAGATTTCTAAATAAGAATTAATCTAACAGTTATGATTTTAAAATCATGACATGCAATATTTTGCAGATAAAAATTGGACAATTAATTTATATATATAAACATAAAAATCATGATTGAATCAACAGATGTATGTATAATTGATTATACGTAGAGAAAATAAAAACTTAGCTTTTGATGGAGAACAATGCTTGTAACACGTTTCCCACAGACGGCGCCAATCTGTTGATGCAAAAAACTGGACCGAATCCCATTTTTATGATCACAGATAAATAGATGAAAGCAATCCAATCAAGCACATAAGAGACAAAGATTTTTAAAGTGGTTCGGCTATGAATAAAGCCTACGTCCACTGTTATTTTATTCTCAGGGGTTTACAATAGCACCGTAAGGTGTAGAGAGAGAAATGATGTGTATCTTGTGTATGGTGTTCTAGGTTCTCCCAGATCTCCTCCCTTTTGGCTAAGGGGATACATGTATTTATAGTGATGGGAGATAAAGAGATTAATTGTATGTAGACATTTATGTCTACATTCAACGAATGTAATTGTTGAATTGCTTGGTATGCTATGTGTTGTCATCTATTAATATAGTATAAATGTACATTAAGGCTCGTTAAATGCGCTGTCATCTTCATTAATGCACATTAAATGCATAGTTATCCTTTGATCTTCCTGGTTGGTATGCCGACCAACTCTCCTCGGGTGCCGACTAACTCTCCTCGGGTGCCGACCAACTCTCCTCGGGTGCCAACTAATTCTTCTCGGGTGTCGAATATTGCCACGTAGGATGACATGTGTCATTTTCTGATTGGTCCTCGTAGATGGAGAATTTTTGCGTTAACACATACATAATACATTAATATGCTTGTAATTCTCGCAAATAAAAAATATATATGTACATGTACACAAAATTACGTATATTTATATTATTAAATTATATAATATACTAAGACCCATATGTTAAATAATATTATCAATAGATACGTGATACTTATATATAGTTTTAGACATGTATTATCAATGTATGGAATAATATAAAATATACATATAGTACATATGTATTAAAAAATATTATTAATTCATGTATGTATATAATTTTATTATGTATTATACATGCAATATTATTATGTATGTATGTGTGTGTGTGTATATATATATATATATATATATATAATTGCCAATTTTATCAAATTTTCAAAAAACTGTATTTTAAAGTAAGTTATCAAACGCGCACTAATAATTATACGTAAAAAAAAATGAATTTTAAAACAATATTTAAAATTAACGTTTAAATCGAGTTTTGTACATAATTAGACGGGTTCTTAATTTTAAAAGGATAAAATTATAGAAAAAATAAAAAAAAATTAAGATTAAGAATTATTTGATGATCAAGAAGTCATTATAACTCCTTTATAACTTGTTTTGGAGTTTTATTTTGAAGAGAAAAGAAAAGAAAGGAAGGGAAATCATATTTTCTTTCCGTCGTTTGGGAGTTTACATAGGAGATAAAGTGTTATTTCGCCATTTTCTGTCGTTTGGGAGTTTAAAGGGAGAGAAAAGAAATGAAATTTTTTAAAAAAATTTCCTTCCTTTCTCTCCAAAAGTTTCCTTCTAAATCGGAAAGAAATGGAGAGAAAAGAAAGTTTTATAAAGAATACATCTTATTTCCCTTAAAAAATTATTTTCCTTCCAACTTTCAAACACTAGAAAAGAAAATTATTTTATCTTCCTTCCTAAATCTTTTCTCTTCTCTTCGTTTCTTTTATCTCTTGTAAACTTTCCTTTATTTTATTTTCTCTTCCAATAAAATTTTAATTTTCTTTCCTTATTCTTAAAAACTCCTAAACAAGCTTCTAGTGAAATCTTTCATGTAGACCTATATGTAAAAAACGCATTAAAATATGGGGTATATACCAAATAGTCTCTCGAACTTTTTTTAATACACGTTTAATTCAATCCTTTTTATTTTGCACGAAAAAGTCCTTCACCATGCTAAAAATGCTTTACCATGCTGCTGGCGCGGACCTTTAAAGATAAGAGAATAAAAAACTTTTTGATACAAAATAAAAGGCTTGGACTAAGTGTGTATTAAAAAATATTTGAGGAACTTTTTGGCATTTTATCCTTAAAATATTTACATACCATAACCAAGCGTTTCCCCCAGTGGTATAACGCTGCCACTGGGACAGTCTGGAGGGTTAATTGAGTTTGATTCTAGTTCGATCTCTGACACTATTAAAATAATATTTGATCAACGAAAGTCACGAATCATAAATAAAAATTAGTAGAAGTGCTACATACGCCTGAACACCTCATGGAATGGTAAAAAAAAAAAAATTTACTTGCCATAAAGATTTCAATTTGAAATCATTTGGACATGATTTCATAAAAGGCACACCGTGAGGTTGGCGTATTTACTGCGAGTGGAGAGAAGGGAGTTTGAAAGGAAAAGCAGTATCATCAGTAGCAATCACACTTTAGAAATCATTAGTTGGATCGGATGGCATCATCGAGTTCGAGGGGGACAGTGACACAGGAAGAACAATGGATGGTAGAGAGTCAGGTTTTTCACATCTATCACCTCTTCTCCAACCTTCCCTTCAACGCCCAGACCGTCATGTATGCAACCTCTCTGTCTCTATCTTTGTCTCTTCTTATTGGACTCCACTCCACCAAATGGTTGTTTGCTAATAATAGGTTGGAGCTTCAACGTGATAAGCACATCGAATATCTCACCAAAGGTCTCACACAACTCGGTCCCTCCTTTTGCGTCTTGGATGCCAAGTAACTATTATTAACTATCCTCTCTCGTTCTCATTCATCGAATTGAACTTTACTTTAGCTCTTCAATTCATTTATATTGTTTGCTGAACTCAATTTACAATTTAGGAGCTCCTTATTCTGCTAGTTAGAGAGAAGAAGTAAGGTCCAGGATTCACAAGTGTTCCTTACGATCCTAGAGAGAGGGTTGAGCCAGAGTTTGGGTTTAGGGTTTTCAAATTACCCAAGAACGAAAAAAGGATAGATAGTTTGTCCGGTCCTTTTCATAGGTCCCTCAGGTGTTAATATAACTATAAATGTGTGGTTCCATAATACAACCCTATTACATTGCTATATTGTCAAATTGTGGGTGAGGGGAGGGTTTGAGTGATTAGATTAAGTTGAGAGTGATTGAATAGGGAGAGTTCTGGTAAAGAATAGTTGTGGATGTCTATATTTGGTGCCCTTTGCAGCACACTTACTCTTTGAAACTTGGTGGTGCCTATAAAAAACATCACAGCCCCACCGTAACGCCACAACGCAAGCATTACTCTGTCCAAACAAACAAGCCCCCTCAAATTGAGAACGGAACAAGTAGCCTTAAGGTTGTGATTAGGAAGAAAAGAAGCAAAGGGGATCCACCGTTTGAACACCTGTCGGTTGGCGGGACATAATTAGGTTATGGAGCTCGAGCAAAATAAGACTCGTGTCTTTAATGGAGGTTACTTGTTTTCCCATTTCAGCAGCCTGTGTTATCTTTTTACGAGCCATTAATAATGGGAGGACACACCCACCCACACAACATGGTTGTCAAACTCTTATACCAGTTGATGCAAACACCACCAACATAATTCAAGAGACAAAACACAAGCACAAATCTGAAATTTTAATAAAAAAATAAAAAAATCGATCTCCCCAATGGGAAATGGGTACATTTATAGCCTTGGGAGATCGTTTTAGAAGATGTAGATATCAATGAGTTCTCATACATGAGCTGTCACAACTTGTCATGCATGCCAAAATATGATCTATCGTATACCTATTTGCAAAATACCAAAAATGGCCTTCATTATTCCTAATAACTAGTAATAAAGCACTAAAAAGTAAAATGACATGTAAGGGCAAAATAAAAAAAAATAATGACAACGACGTCCCTCCTCGATTCACATCCCTTGAGGCCCCTCGACATCTTATTCATCCCATGGTCATGGGCACACCACTTGAGATTCCAATCGCCCGGGACGGAATTTGTTGACCATTAATCCATACGCTAGTGTGGGATGACTTGCATGGGAAGGCTCTTTAAGGTACTCCGGTTGGTGCTCGAAACTGATCGGACATCGGGTTGCTTCGTCGGTGTAGCATCAAGATGTAGGGGGTGTTTTTTGGCTCTTTTATCCTGTCGGCCTTGGGCATTGACGATGGCCACGCCAGTTGGGTAAGGTGTCACCTCTAGAGGCGATTGCACAATGTAAATAGGATTGAAGCCCTAGGCTACTGAGATGAAGGAGATTGGGACAAAGGCAAAAGGGACCAAGAATAATGAAGGGAATGCTTGGGCAAAGATGGAATGAGGGTAGGCCGCGACAGTGGGTTGGAGATGGGCGAACAACCTCGCAACGTGCAAAGCTTGATTGATTCAGTCTTCCATGGAGTGAGACGCGATGAGTCCTTGGAGCAGTTGGTGCGCCTTCTTTGTCTATCTTCTTCTCTACATCAATTATTACTCGTGTATTTGCTATTTTACTTTAGGTGGAACCTCAATACTCACACTACGTCAATTACACTCACTGAAAACGACGTGGTTGCGATGCCCACGCAAAAGCTAGTAGCAAATGACCAACAATTGAACAAAAGCAAACTATAAATTTTATCGATGATTGAATGAATAAAATGATAAGGAGACACCTTTAATTATAGGCTATAAAGACCTAATAGAATTAACACGATGATTGATAATTAAGGAAATAAATAATATCTAAGATAGTTTCATTCAATGATTGATGATTAGGAAGAAAATAAGCAAAGGGGAGTAGATACCCCAAATACGCTACCCCATTTGACCCTAAGAGTTTCGACAAAGGAAGAACAAGAAAGTGAGAAGAAGTCTATCAGAATAGGGGCTCAATCGGCCAACTAGAGCGTTGGTTTGGCCCCAGCATAACTTCTCCTAACTTGGTAAGCTGCGGCAATGGCAAAACAAGTCGCTGGTGGCTATGGAGAGCTTGATTTAGGCTTGTTCAGCTCTAAAGTGATTTTCGACCCGAGAGAGGTAGATTCAATCGATACCGGAGAGAGAGCAAAGAGAAGCAAATTTTGGGTTTGTCGATAATTAGTGTGCTGTCGTTGTAGCCATCGTGAGATGCACGAAAGATGATGGGTTAGCCCTAGGGGCTTTGTTTCAATGATTCGTACCATATAGGTTATTGGTGGTTCAAGCGGGACATCACAAATTTAACCCCCAATTGATTTATAGCCCTCTCAACCCTTTTGACTCGACTCCCCGACTCCCTCCCTAGACTATGATTTGAGCCCCCAATTGACTTAAAGCTGATTTGAGGTTAAACTTGTGGGCCTCGAGTATAAATGGCTGGTCTGCCCATGCATCCAAATTCACTTTTGCTGGAGTAGCCCCCTTGTGTTGGAAAAAAAATCCAATATGGCCAAATTTGTGGAAATGTTTGGAGATAAAAATTTTAGGCTTTTGAAAAAATTATATTTGGCCCCCCCTGTTTCACGGCTATATATCTTAGGATTTACATACGCATCTCCAACTTTCAAAGTTTAAGGACGAACTCTTTCAAATAAGGGGAGAGTGATGTGAATTAATAGGGGCAACATTATTTTGTTTCTTTTGTCCTTAACACGTCAATTTTCTTTTTATTGCGTTATTAGGAAGAATGATGTTCATTTTTGGTATGTTGTATAAATAGGTATATGCGTGATTATGTGTTCTCTTATGAGACCTCATGAATGGTAACTCATGGATCTTCAAGCCTATAAATGTACTCATTCCCCATTGGAGATAATTTTTTTGGCTTGTTAATAAAATTTCAAATTTATGCTTATGTTTTGTCTCTTCTTGTATCCCATTGGTGGTATTTGCATCATAAAGAACCCGAATTAGCCATGCGTCGATCCGTACAAGGTGACGAAAAATGCAACATCAAGGAAGATTAACGCACTGCTTGCTTTCTATGTGGAGAGGCGAGACATCTTGTTGTGCTTGCCCTCATGACCAGGCAAAATGGTGTAGCTACGTCTACCCGCCTATGTTAATCACGAACACGATAACTCGTTTGATGAATTTGATAAATCTCTCTCTCTCTCTCTCTCTCTCTCTCTCTCTTATCGACAAATAAGACCAAAAAGATGGTTTCCCGCCTTCTACAAGTGGTTTAATAGTTTTGTGTGGACATCCCTATTTTTGAAGGTAAACTCGATCGGACCGGCTCGATTCGATTAAAGATGCCTTTGAACTCAAGGGCTATAAGGGCATAAAATGCATGAGGTTTGTGGTGATTAAACTAGCTTGAAATGCAAAAGCAGGGTTGAAGCCGTCATGAGAGTGGAAAAATCCCTATCACCTCTTGAAATAGGGTCATTAAATATTTGTGAGGGCTTTTATACCTCCCACCTACAAGAGGGACATGTTCACCCAGATCCAAACCTTGCGTCAAAGCTTAATGTTGGTGCTGGAAGATACCAAACAATTCCGTCTTTTATACACCTAAGCTTGGTCCAATGAAAACATCGAAGCAAAAGATTTGGCTGATATATATGTGGCCATTAATTGTGGATTAAATTGGAGCTATCCTTAAGGGAAACGGGTACTTTTTAAAAAACGGTTAAGTGTGCACAAGAGTAGAGGAGTACCTCCGGATCGCCAATGGTGGTAAATAGGCGCCGTCATCCCCCCTCTCCCTCCCATCCCCCTTAACAAATAAGTGCTATGAGTGTGGTGCTATTAGCCACAAAGTGAAGAAGAGAATACCAGTGTTCAAAAGAAGAAGATGCCATTGTAGAGCAAGTCTTGTTTATCACAATCGGAGACAAATGGCGAATCTGTTTAAAGCTCATGGCAAAGCTTTTTCGAAGGGGGAGAGCCGTGATGAGAGAGAGGGAGACCATTAATTACTATTGGGTTGAGGGGGAGGGGGGAGGAAGAGTTTACTTTGGGTCTTGTCTTTTTAATCATCGTATTTTAAGTTATTTCCGTGATTATTTCTTCGTGTTTTAATTCTATTAGAGCTCTACAACCTATAAACAAAGACTTCTTATAAATTTGTTCATTTAGTCATTCATAGATTTTTTTGTTTGTTTGGGGTGAGGATGAGGGTGTGGGGTAGGGGTGCGGCGATTTGGCAAAAATAAGGAACGGGTGCGGGGATTCAGTGCGGGTGCGGGTGCGTATTTTGAAGAATCCGTGCTTCATAGATTGGTGGTTATTTTCTATAAGCTTTTATGTGTGCATCATGTATTGTTTTTAAGTAACTTATGGTGCAAAAATTATAATATCAATATGCATAGCAAATGGGTACTAAAGGCTCAATAACCCTAAAATAGGAGTTTTTATAAAATCAGAATGTGATGTTTCCATGGTTGATGAAAACAGGAAAGCACATGCTTTTCAGATCCATTGCTATGTTAAGTATCTATTATTTGTTTAAGCAAAGCTTTTCCCATTATGAAATCAAATTGAGCGTATGTCCTTATCTTTAAGTCCAAAGGCAATTTATTCTTCAATATAATATTTCTAGAACATTTTTGCATATTACTATTGTTTTTATATTCGGTGGCCCATGGAATAATCATATTTTTCCTCCGCAAGATAAGGCGTGCATACTCATTCGTCAAAACGGAGTCGAGTCCTCTAATAGTGGTCAGACATGATTAATTTATCCTTACTGATTAGGTGATGATTGCTGTTTTGGAAGTCATTTTTAAAACGGTTTCATATCTTAAACTTCAAGCAGAAAAAACAACTGGTTTTGTTTCAAAAAAATATTGACATATTACAATAAGAACTTCTCGTTTCGCACATTTTTTGTTAACATTTTGACAATTGTGAAAGAGAGTTTTCTCCGTGAAATCGCTGCTTATCCATGGTGTTGCTTCTTTCCAGTCGTCCTTGGCTTTGCTACTGGATCCTTCATTCAATTGCTCTATTGGGAGATTGTGTTGATTCGGAGCTGGAGCATAATGCCATTGACTTTCTAAGACGTTGCCAGGTTAATAATTTTATAAAATCTAAGTGCATTTTGCTAACTCTATTTTAGAATATATTTGTATCGTACTTGGTATATATCACTAAATTTTAATTAAATGCCATTAACATTTATCTCAGTTAGATTTACAACTATTTACCTTCTGTTATATTTGTTGTTAGCCTTAATCACTGTCCAGTTGGAGCTTTGGGACTTATTAGGATACTCTTATTAGCTTTCGACGGCTGTGTTGTTAAAAGGTTATGTTTCCGTCATAACGCTAAAAAGAGAGATGCTTCCCTTGCCCCCATTTCTTGTTTATACAACGGTAAACATCAACATACATGGAGAGTTTTTAAGTTTGAACGAATCCCTATTGCTCATAGTTGTTTAAGGCGCAAGGCGCACCAATGCGAAAAGGCGTCCCTGGAGCCTAGGTGCAAGGCGCAAGGTGCGACACGTACCTGATCGAAGCAAGGCACACTGTTACAAAAAATACAAAAAACATGTTATATATATATATATTAAATATCTATAATATTATTATATTATAACAAAAATAATAATTTATAGTAGATATACATATTTGATTTAATGCATATTCCAAAATGCAAAAAATTGTAATTGACTGAGAACAAGGCGCGTTGAGGTGCTAAGGGTTAGTCGCTCATATATTTAAATATAAAACTTATTAACATATTTTATAGTAAAAATAAATTATAAAAAAATTTAGATTCAAAATATAACAAATACATTAAGGGTCCGTTTTGTTACCCTATTTGCCATGGCAAATGGCAAATAAGTTGGCAAATGGGGTATTTGCCTCAATTTGGTGTGTTTGGTTGTATAATTTGCCGTGGCATTGTTTGCCAGTGTATAACACCCGTTATGCATAAGATGTTGGCAATCTGTGCTTTACCTATTTGAGTGAGAAATATTTGCCAACAAATTTGCTAACTTCTTAAACGGTTTTAATGTTTTAAAAAATAATTTAAAAACTGTTATGAATATTTAAAAATAATAAAAAATCTGTTTTCTTTTTTAACAAAAAAAAACTGGTTTCTTATTTTACAACAAAAAAAACCTGTTTTTCTACTCCAAAAAACTGTTTTCTTATTTTACCAAAAAAAAACAGTTTTTTTTTTTTTTTTTTTTTAAATTTTATTATTATTAATTTTTTTATTTTGCATTTTTTTTTCGTTTTTTACAAAAAAAACAGCCTTCTTATTTTACAAAAAAAAGTGTTTTTTTATTTAAAAAAAATGTTTTCTTATTTTACAAAAAAACTTTTTTTTCCTACAAAAAAAAACTGTTTTCTTATTTTACAAAAAAAGAAACTATTTTTTTAATTTTACAAAAAAAACTTGTTTTTTATTAAAAAAAACTGCTTTCTTATTAAACTGTTTTCTTATTAAAATGTTTTGCCTAAAAAACTTGTTTTTACCTCATTTGGTGTTTGATAGCGCAATGTGAGAAAATAATATTTGCCTATGCAAAATTTGTCAGGGCAAACTTTGCCATGTCAACTCTTTTGCGCAATTCAAACCAAACGGACCCCAACATAAAAATAAACTTGAGAATATCCAAACAAGTGCAAGTCTTAAAATATATAAAAAGTCAACCACCACCACCAAGTATGAATCTGAAAATAAACTAAAAAATCATCACCAACAATCATGTACATTCAATCTTCATAAAGAAATATGATGTCATTATGTCCATGTGATTGATTGTTTTCACTCTTTTTTAGGCAATCTCCTACTATGCCCATTGATCTCGCCGAGCTTCCACCGACAGTGCCTATATGTCCTTCAGCTGAGGAGTTTGCGGCTCGCCTGACTTCCATCCAGATCGATGTTCGCGCTCGATTACAGGCCATGTATACTTCTTATAAAGAGGCTGCCGATGAGCACCGCCGATTTGTCTCCTTCTGCCTAGGTGATCTAATAATGGTCCATCTCCGGAAAGCACGCCAGCTAGGCAAGGGTTCGAAGTTTTATTATGCGCCGATTTGGACCTTTTTCCATTATCTGTGGTTGTGGCACGATGCCTGTTAGGTTGATCTTCCCGATGAGTTTCGCATGCACCACACGTTTAATGTGGCAGATCTTTCTCCGTTTCGCTGCACTCATGCCCCACCGATTCCCATTCCCATGAGCACAATCCACCCAGTCTGTTCCCACGTCGATCGCATTGAGGGAGTTTTAGACTTCGAGCTGGTGTCGTCCTCATCGGGTGATTATACACGTTATTTAGTTCTTTGGGTTGGATGTCCTGAGGCGAAAGATTCATGGATCACCGAGGCTACCCTCGAGCACATCGACCCCGATTTCTATCGGCAATATACGAAGTATATGGAGTCTTCTCAAGGGGGAGAGTGATGCAGGAGCATAGGGACACGGGTGTCCTTTTTAACATTCTTTTATTTTGTTCTTTTTTTTAGTCTTTTGCGTGTTCAGTATAAATAAGCTGAGAGCCTTCTTTTGTAACACTTTTGCCATTTTGAGATTGAAAGACTAGAGAGAGAAATAAGAAAACCTCTTCCATTTTCCATGTTGTTGTCATTATTATTGTTATTGTTGTGTAAATAACTTCTTTTTTTTACGCTTCCGCACCCTAGATCACATCAGTTTCTATCTTCTTTTCTTATTTAGATATTAACGTTTCAGCCCCCCATTGGTCCATTCTCTTCGTTAAGTTTTCTCCTAATGTTTGCTACTACTCATGAGTTTAATCCCCATAATGCAAACCCTTATTACACATACAACTATAGAATTATTCATTAGGGTAAATTTACTAAAATAATTTCTTAACCGTATATCACAAGAATTTGTTTTAATACTTTCCTTTAATAACCACTTAGTTACTTAATGGGTCATTACTGTGCACTACGAACTCTTAAGCCAAAAATCCTCAAATCATACTTTTTTTATCTTTGTATTGTTATTTTACTAACCCAAATAAAATGCCCCAATACCCAATTCATATAATTGAAGGTCGGGGTATTACATCAATAGTTTAAGCCACGGAATGCAAAGTTCTTTCCCTAAATTTTAACTTTGTGTGAATTTACCAATTTGGGATTATAGGAAAACAGAAAAACTCAGATACTAATGAGCTCTTAGTTGACTTGCATGGCAGTGAAGAATGGATCTTTTCTCCATGTGGCGGTGAGGAAGTTACTATATTTCATGAAATGAAGCAAAAAATTCCATTATTTCATCACTAACTTGCAGATCTTAATGGTCTCTGTATTTGTAAAAAGGATAAAAAACAAATCTTAAGCTTTAAAATGTAATGAAAATGCAAAAATAAATGTAGGGGTGAAGCTACATAAAAGCTAAAGAGTTCATATGGAAAAATATCTACGGTGATTAGGAGATTGTGTTGAGTTTTCAACTCAGCCCCCCCCCCCCCCCCTTTCCTTTACCCGAACACACAAACAATATCTTCTTCTGTTAACACGAATTCTTTTGCTCATTATGGGGTCTTACTTCTAGAGTTTATTGATGTTTGTGTTCTTATTTTAAATGTAGGATCCAGATGGTGGATATGGTGGTGGACCTGGACAGGTGAGTTAATCTTCTTGATGAGAACGAGTGTGATGGGCTTAATTGTAACATCCTCAAAAAATATTTTTTTCATTGTTTATTATTAGTGTATTCGTTTATTTAAGTTAATATTTTAGGTCGTGGAATAATATTCCCTTGCAATATTTGTGCCTTCTTATATTAATTTACCCTGATAGGGTTATTTTGTCTAGTAAGATAACTTGTCCTATAAATAAGGCCATTTGCCAACCATTGTAAGTACTTTACATCTTACATTTTAGCGAGAGGTTTCTTGTCAATTTGTGCTTGCTCTTTGTGGCATTTGTTGTGTTTCATCAAATTGCTACCAAGTTGTTGTAATAAAACAAATTGTGAGAACTTCAATGGCGCCAAACTTCAATGTCCCCCGCCTTGGGGAATACATTTGTCGCTTTCATTTCCGAGGTTCGAGCCCGACCACCACACTCTCAGCCATTACTCCCCACATATGCTCACTTCTCTTGCTGATATCCTTGCCACTATCAATGCATGTTAATTCTACCACAGTTGTAGGAGTTTGTTGTTTTCATTTGAGTTTTGTATTTTAAAATTGCTTGTAACCTCTTTCAATGTATATATAATTGTGCATGTGTCCACTGCGCGGAACCAAAATACATAAAATAAAGGGGTAATTGCTTGGTCAATGATGCAAGAGATCCTTTGATTGGGTCAATGGTGTCAAAGGTCCTAGTTTACCAACTCAACACATTAAAATGACCAACATACTCTCAAAATATCTTTAATAACTACCTTCCTTTTTTTTTTCGCAAAAAAACCCATGAAATCTTTTAAAGTCCATAACTTCAAATTTACAAATCCAAACAAAATTTATATATTTGGAACTTACTCGTCAAGATTTATCAGACAACACCCATATTTGATATTTTTTGACGAAAAAAATCCAAATAGATAAATATACTGTCTCTATAAAATCTCCATTTTTCGGTGAAAAACTTTGTTCTCCAGCTCTGTCGATGGTGTCGCTGGTGCGGACTAGAAAAAGGAAAAAAATATGCGAAGAGGCAGAGAGAAACACTTCAACGACCTCCAACGAGCTTCTCTTGATTGTTCCTAGCGAGTCTCTAATGGGGTGGGGGTGGGCGTGCCAGAGAGAGAGAGAGAGAGAGAGTGGTTATGTGTTTATATTTAGAGAGAGTAAGCTGGTTAAAAAGGGGTACATATGTCTAAATATATGTGCTCTATAAAGAAAAATGACTTGGTGCATTAAAGAAAAGTCAATGAGATTTTATGTATCTTTGACCCAATAAGTGGGACTAGGCCATAATAATACCTAAAAGAAACCCGAGCTTAATTTGGTATACATTGCCAAATGATCCATTTGCTCTGTATCACCCAATATAAATATGTTCACGTGTTAGACTCAAGTCATGCCACATGTGACGTGACGTGTTGAGAATATAAAATCCCACATGGAAAATTTAAATCCTTGTACTATAGTATATAAGATCTTGAGGTCCCTCCCACCCATTGCCAATTGGTTTTGGGTTGGATGTTGTAATATTTAACATGATATCATTGCACGATGTTAAATAATGTAACATGTTTAGAAAATATAAGATCCAGGGTCCTTCACCCAATAAACATACGTGTTTTACGAAGGCAAACGAACATCTGAAATGGTGCCGAGCAATGACCAATGAGATTAATGCTCTCATTCGCAATCATACACGGTCCAATGTTCCTCCTAAACCCAACATGAACATGATGTCTATAATGCCTTCTCACACGACTACCTTATAGAAAATGTATATGATGTGAAGTAGAGGGCACACTATTTTTTTTTTTCATTTTTAGTCATTAGTGGCATTTTTGTTATTTTCCTTAGTTTGATGTATTTTCTTTTAGTAGTTATTTTGCTTGGTATTATAGGTGGAAGTATTTAAGGCTAATAAAGGCGTAATTGTAATTAGGACTATTTCTTGTAGCCCAAGTTAGAACCTTCTACTTCCTCCTATAAATACCCCTCTTGTGGCCTTATTTGAGGCATTCTATCCTTTGAGATTTTAAGAGAGAGTTGAGACGAGAGTTATTCTTTTTCTTACTTTCCATTTGATGCTTATTTACGCCAATTGGTATTAGAGTCTCGTTGGCTTCACCCGTTATTGTTGTTGTAAAACACAAAAATCATAGACGACGGCGAATAGGACTTAAGTAGAGATTTGCCCCCGTGGATTCACGTACCGATTGGCTTGAGGAGGTCTTGATCCTTCTCGTGGCCCGATTCGACGCTCTCGACCCACGCCTTCCACTACTGGACGCATCCATGAGCCATCCTCATTCCGCCCCCACCCCGCTCAAAACCCTAATCTCCACACCTCCAATTCCGCTCATTCCACCCGTCTACCACAAAAAAAATTGCCCCGTCAAGTCTCAACCCCATATCCATCAATTCCGCGATGGTCGGAGGAGAAATCAACGGTGGCAACCCCACCGAAAAACTGGCCCGAACACTTGATAGTGGCCGAAATCATCCCGGACCCACCGGAAACCACTCGGACAGCCCTGACAGTGATCGACTGACCCACCCGACACCGCCCTTGGGACGCGGCGGTGCCACCCTCTTCCCAAGAGGCGCGATTCAGGCTCTTCTTTCCCCGATCAATTCCGCCTAAGTTATTAACCCTTATTTGCCCCCAAATCTAACCCAATTTCACTAATCCCCCATGACAACCCAATTCTAGGGTTTCACCTCTCATTTTGCAATTCTATCCACAACTTATAAATCCTAGCCTCCAACCATACAAAATTCCTCCACCACCACCCGATCCAAATTTATATGATCACCAACCACCATCTCCTCACCTGCCACCACCCTGAATCCTCCTCTCCACCATTTTACCCCCATAAACCCTAAGTCCCACCCTTATTGCCTCCCACTATGACTCGCACCTTCTCCATGTTTCTACATACCTTCGCCACCACCGCTAGAGGCATCACGAGCATTACCACTCCCATTCTTTTCCATCCATTCTGCCAGCCCTACCTACGTACATTGACCCCCTCCCCCTCCCCCCCCACATCCACATGCTACTTTTGCCACGCTTTCGCCCCCAACCCTACTTCATACATCCTTACCCCCACCTCGGCACAGGGGTCATGTTCATCATCCTCAGTCTATCTGGGATACTCGTTCAACATACTCCGCTCCTGCTGATACCTATGAGCGAGTTCAGAGTTGGTTAGGTCACCCTCAGCAGGAGGACCCCCATCCCCTAGACCTCAGTCACTCCCAAATTTTGAGCCCTCACTCCCGACAGAATGGCGCACCGACATATCACCTTTTGACTCTTTGAGTCCAAAGATTACCCCATTCGTGCCTATTGCCGATCAACACTACTTCTTATGCTACCAGAAAGGGCATTTAATGGATCAGTGCCCATAGGGATAGCTTGTGGTAGCAGCTCCACCCCTTGCCCCTACAGTAACTAAGATCCCTCCATATATCCCACCCCCAGTTCCGGTTGAGACACCACCTCCCGCACTAGTTCCTACTCATCCACCGCCTCGGAGGCAGCACCACCGAGTCACAGTCGAGGATTCTCCGCTAGGCGAGGACGAGATTGATGCAGGGGATCTAGATTTTCAGGGAGGCGACTCCATTGCTCGCATGGCTTTACGAATGCTTTCTCAGAGCATGCAGGGGGATATCCGAGTTGACGTGTCGATGTTTGATGGTCACTTTCAGCCTCATGCAGTGATTGATTGGCTTGCTACTATGGAGCGCAATATTGAGTACAAGAGGTTGAGTGGCAGACGTTGTGGTGTCATTACAACGGCCAAATTTCAAAGCTATGTGAGTGTATGGTGGCATGATTTGGAGCAGCGCCGGGTGATTGAGGGGCAGCATCCTATTCAGTCTTGGGCAGAGTTGCGCACAACAACGATGGCCTCCTTCATTCCCGCCACGTAGGAGCAGATCTGTTACTCCGCGTCCAGGCCCTCAGACAGGATAAATCTGTTTTGGACTATACCGAGCGGTTTCAGATTTTGTGCGCCTGAGCTCGCCTTGGAGAGACAGAGGAGCAGTGGGTCAACTGTTATATCCATGGGCTATAGGGATGTATTCAACGGGACCTAGCCTTACGTGACATTTCCACCTTTACAAAGACGGTGGAGTATGTCATGAAGGTAAAGGCATATCATCATGCTGTCCCACAACTCGTTAGCGCACTACTACTTCTGCACTACATGCTCCCTCCAGTACCCCATCTCCTACTACTACGACAGCGGCACCAACCACTACTACCCCCTCCTCCATCCTCTTTCCCATCCCATGACATTTAAATGCTACAATTGTGGGGTAGAAGGCCACAGGGATTCAGAGTGTTCCTTGCCAAGTCGCCGTGCTTTACTTGCTTCGAGAGGCCTTGAGTATCTAGAGGAGACTGATGATATCGCGCCTCTGCATGCTCTCATCACCATTCTGAAGGGTGACACCGATGGCATTCTTCTTTGAGTTAGAGGACGAACTCTTCTTCATGGAGGGGAGAATGATGTGAAGGAGAGGACGCACTATTGTTTTTTCTTTCATTTTTAGCTATGAAGCATCGACACTCTCCCGGAAACCACGAGTCAGCTTTGACATGAGTCCGACACGCAACACACTCCGACACGCTAGGACACGTTGCCGGCATGCTTGGACACGTTGGGACACGTAACATAACACCTTTTTTTATTTTTTATTTTTAATTTTTTTTTCTTATGTGATTATGATTTCTGCCTTATTTATGATTTTTAATGTTAAAGTGTGTTTGAATTTTGTTTTATATGGTCCATTTTCATAATTTCATGTTAAGAATGCTCTAATAATGTATTTTTATGGGAAAAAATATGTTTTGTTTCATTAATATATATATTTAAATATATATAATATATTTTAACATATATTATATATTATACGTATCCTAACGTGTCGTATCCTAGTTTTTGGAAAAATCACGTCTCGCGTGTCATGTCGAAACACACATTATGTGTCGAGTCCGTGCTTCATAGATTTTTAGTCATTAGTGGCATTTTTATTATTTTCCTTATTTGATGTATTTTCTTTTAGTAGTTGTTTTGCTTGGTATTATGGATGGAAGCATTAAAGGCTAATAAGGGTATAATTGTAATTAAGACCATTTCTTGTAGCCCAAGTTAGAACCTTCTACTTCCCCCCATAAATACCCCTCTTGTAGCCTCATTTGAGGCATTCTATCATTTGAGATTTTAAGATAGAGTTGAGACGAGAGTTATTCTTCTTCTTACTTTTCGTTTGACGCTCATTTACGTCAATATACATGATCCAACCTCCGTGCAACGAAGATCCCTTATTCTCTAACCATATTTGTCGACTCCATCATTCTCTCTATGGTCTAAAGCAATCCCTTGGGCATGGTTTTCTCGCCTTTCCCACAATTTTTAACATCACAGTTTTGCTAAAATCACGGTTTTGCCGTCACTTTTTCCAATCTAATACCAAAAATTAGATTATTATTCTTGGCTATGTCGACGTCAATCTTATAACAAGCGAAAATCCATCCCACGTCCATCACCTCATCAATCTTCTCTCCACAGAATTCTCTCTTAAAGGGATTGGCCAACTCTCTTCCTTACTTGGCATTGAGGCCCTTCCCCAATCCCGTGGTTTACTTCAGCGTGCCGATATGATCGACTCCAAACCTATTCACACCTCTCTCTACCACCAATTACTATGTTATGAAAAATCCACCCCCTCTTTTTTGATCCTACCAAATACCGACACATTGTCAGAGTTCTTCAATATAATAAGTTAACTCGTTCGGACATCGTCTGTGCCTTAATTAAAGTATGGCAATTCATGCATGCTCCATCCAAAGCTCATTGGGTCAACGCTAAACTCATTCTTTGTTACCTTAAACCTACTTCATCCCACGACATTTGCTTTGATAAACATCCCTTTGCCATATTCAAGAAATTTTCGACTCTGATTGAGCTGGGCTGGATGACTGTCGTTCAACCGACAATTATGCAATATAACAAACCTCATCTCTTGGTCTTCTCACAAGCAGAAAAGGTCTCTTGATCTTCAACAAAATCTGCATGTAAGACTTGCCTACATGACAACTGAGGTCATTTGGCTTAAATAACTACTTTCCAAGCTTGACATCTCGTCCGCTCAACCACCAACATTGTGGTGTGACAACATTGATACAACTTACCTCGTTTCAAATCTTGTCTTTCATGCTCGCCCGGAACATATTTAGATTGATTTACATTTTGTCCAGGTTAGAGTTTTTCGTGGCCAACTACAAGTTCAGTTGATTTTAGTATCTAATAGCTGATGTCACGACAAAGCACCTTGTTTTAAATTCCTCCGTGACAAGCTGATGGTGTTGCCCTCACCCCATTAGCTTGAGAGGAGGGGGGGGGGGGGGGGAGGGAGATATCAACACGTTACTCATTTCTTCCACAATTGTGGGAGTTTGTTATTTGAATTCTATATTTTGAAATTGCTTGTAACCTCATTTGATGTACTTCATATATAGACAAATGGGGTGTCCACTGTGTGAAACCAAAATACATAAAAAAAAACCTTGTTTAATTGTCACCGCCTCTGCCACGTGTGAACCACAACTACTAAACCCATCCACCAATGCCTAAGCCAAGGGCAAACAACCTTCGTAATCGCTAGCCCGTTTTGCAGCAACGGAGCACTTGATGACCTCCGGTCAAGCCCAACGGAGCACTTGGAATGCAAAGGAGGCCAAATCGATTGAACCTTCGATCAATTTAAACAGTTCAACGACCCTTAACGACAACCCTGGTTTTCGTCAAAAACAATAAATGTCTAGATTTAGGGTTTCGCAACCCTATATTAAATTTGGACCCAAGAGGTGCTAACAAATTGCGAGATCGAAGGATCGCAAGGAGCAGACCCTTGCTGCGAGCCATAACGGATGTCACCAACGTCAATTGAAAGAGGATGCGTCAGAGATTGTTGGAAAATTGGACTTAAGATTGAAATTAAAAGTTGTCCAGATTTTTGGACATAATTTTTTGAGCAACTTTGAGCTCAAATTTAGGTGGGACCCATACTACGATAATTGTGGAACCATATACGAACGCGTTCTTCTCCGCAAGGAGATTAACGTAGTATATTCACATGTCCAATTTCATTAAGTTATGAATGATAAATATGTCCCCAAAGTGACTCACAAAGTAATGAAAGTTAATGAATTGGGTATGTTTTAACTCTTGTCCCACATTGGAAGAGTAGTCGAAAGTTGATGAGTTAATAACACCCTAAGTATGGACTAAGGCTTGTATGCCTTTGGGGTATTCCAACTCTTTGTGTTGGGCTTGGCCCAAAAGCCCACACCCGCGCGCGCCGTCCGTCCGTCCGTCTCGGCTCGGTTCGGGCTTGGGCTTGGGCTTATAATCTCTTAAATTTTTGGTCCGTTTTAAATTAACTTTCTGGGCTTTAATTGTTAATTAATTATGAAATTAATTAATTATTAATTAACTGTCTGTGAGTTAATTGCCAAGGGTCAACAGTTAACGAAATTAACTGTTTTGACAGTTAAATTCGGTTTTGACTGTTCCCAACAGTCAAAACGTTTACTATAAATAAAACGTTTCCCCTACAGTTTTAAACTACTGAAAAATTGCCCTCCCATAATTCCGAAAAATGCATCCATATTATTTTCTTCTTCCAGAAAATATTTTTCCTCATTCTGTACTGCATATTACTGTTTTGGTTGTGTAGAAACACGAAAGTTGTGTTCGTCGAAATTAATTATTGTCGTGCTACATAATTAATTGAAAAATCCGTTCTATCTTGGGAGACAATATTCATTAACCTCAGAGCACATTGGAGGGAATAAATTGTCTTAAGGACATTGTGAAAATTCACAGGGCTCGGATTCTTTTCTATTTCTATTATTATTTATGCAAATTCAAGTAAGTTTTTATTTTCTGTAATTTCGTTTTATTTCTGTAATTATTATAATAATTCGTAATTCTATACTTTTGTATTTCTTAAACAGTAGACATAACAATCTTAAGACAATGTATTTTGTTCTACTGTTTTGTATAGTGTAAATTTTTTTTTTATTACAGAAATTTATTCGTATAAAATAAATCTGTTTTGACAGAAAAATTTGAATTAAAATATTATTTTATTACAGAAATTTAATAAAACAGTTATTGTTACATAAATGAAAATTTTACACTGTTTATATATTCTGTTTTAAAACATAAAAATTTTATTTGTAAATTTTTGTTAAATCTGTTTATATAAAACTTTTAATCTTAAAATTATAATTCTGTTTTGTACGGAATTCATTTATTGTTAATTATATTTGGAGGAAATTGGTGTACAGAATTTTGTATTCAGTTTTGATTAATTCATTCATATATGAATATTATCATTGATAAAAATTATGTTTTTATAACAGAAATGGAATCTCATAATACGAACACTAATGTGACTGTCACTAATACAAATGTGACTGCACCCGTATCTATCCCACACGGGGAGAAACCAGAAAAGTTCAATGGGGCTGACTTCAAACGTTGGCAAGGACAAATGTATTTCTATCTCACTACCTGCCAATTGGGTAGGTTTGTATATGAAGATTGTCCCTCTATTCAAGAGGGAGATGACTCGGAAAAGGTTGCTGCTGCACTCTGACTACCTGTGTCGGAATTATATTTTGGCTACTTGGACAAAACATTGTATCATGTCTACTGCACGATTAAGACATCCAAGGAATTGTGGAATTCTTTGGAAAAGAAGTGCAAAACTGAAGATATTGGGATGAAGAAATTTATCGTCGGGCGTTTTCTGGACTTCAAAATGGTTGACTCTAAACCAGTGATCTCGCAGGTGCAAAAACTCCAAGTGATCCTCCACAACATTCATGCTGAAGGAATGTCCCTTAGTGAAACTTTCCAAGTTGCTGCAATTGTTGAAAAATTGCCATCATCTTGGACTTTATTCAAAAATTATCTCAAGCACAAGCGAAAGGAGATGAATGTGGAGGAGTTGGTGGTCAGGTGAGAATTGAAGAAGATAACCGTGAGTCTCAAAAGAAAACTGGGAAGAATCCAATGAAAAACGAAAGTCCATGTTGTTGAAGGTCCTAAGAAGAACAAGCGAAAGCATGATGGGGAAGGCACTTCCAAACATAACAAGAAGAAGTTCAAAGGCAAATGCTACAGCTGTGGTACACCTGGACATCGCTCACTAAGAAGCAAAATCGGAATAATCCTCAAGCAAATATAACTGAAAACATCGCCAATGACTTGGCGGATATGAATCTTTCTGCCATGGTCTCTGAATGTAACTTGGTTGGAAATACCAAGGAATGGTGGGTGGACACTGGAGCCACACGACACATTTGTGCAAACAAATGGATGTTCTCTACCTATAAGCATTTGGAAAATGAGGAGAACCTCTTTATGGGAAACTCTTCCACTTCTAAGGTGATGGGACGAGAAAAGATTGTTCTGAAAATGACTTCTGGAAAGGAACTTTCTCTCAATGATGTTCTTCACGTGTCTGATATCCGAAAGAATCTGATTTCTGGATCTTTCTTGTTTAAAAATGGGTTCAAGCTTGTGTTCATGTCTGATCGCTTTGTGTTGTCAAAGAATGACATGTAGGAAAGGGCTACCTAAATGAGGGGCTCTTTAAAATCAATGTTCTTACTGTAACCCCAAAAACATCTGTTTCAATGAATGAAATTGCTAGTTCTTCTTACTTGATTGAGTCATCTAATATTTGGCATGCTAGATTAGGACATGTTAATTTTGATACATTGCGTAGATTAATTAACTTGAAATTTTTGCCAAAATTAAATATTGATAAAAATCATAAATGTGAAATTTGTGTGGAATCTAAATTAGCTAGATTACCTTTCCATTCTGTTGAAAGAATAACTGAACCTTTAGATTTAATTCACACTGATATTTGTGATTTAAAATTTGTTCAAACTAGAGGTGGGAAAAAGTATTTTATTACTTTTATTGACGATTGCACAAAATATTGCTACGTATATTTATTACATAGTAAAGATGAGGCTATTAATGCATTTAAACAATATAAGAATGAAGTTGAGAATCAATTAAGCAAAACGATAAAGGCTATTAGGAGTGATAGAGGAGGTGAATATAAATATCCATTTGAGGAATTTTGTTCTGAAAATGGAATTATTCATCAAACAACCGCTCCTTATTCTCCTCAATCGAATGGTGTTGCTGAACGCAAAAACCGTACTTTGAAAGAAATGATGAACTCAATATTATTAAGTTCAGGAGCTCCACAGAACTTGTGGGGAGAAGCCTTACTTTTTGCTAATTATATTCTCAATAAAGTACCTCACAAGAAGACTGACACCTTATGAATTATGGAAAGGTCGAAGACCTTCCTATAAATATTTACGAATGTGGGGGTGCTTAGCCAAAGTGATGGTTCCTAAACCTAAAAAGGTAAGAATAGGGCCAAAAACCGTGGATTGTGTGTTCATTGGTTATGCTACTAATAGCAGTGCATATCGATTTCTCGTTTGTAAATATGAGATTTCGGATATTCATATAAATACGGTTATTGAATAGAGGGACACTTCATTTTTTGAAAATGAATTCCCGTATAACATGACCCGAGAATCTGGTCCTTCTAAAAGGACAAATCATACTACAAGTGGTACTAATCAACCAATTGAACCAATAGAGGATGAACCAAGACGTAGTAAAAGAGCAAGAACCTCGACTTTTTTCTGTCCGGATTTTCTAACATATTTGCTAGAAAATGAACCTCAATCGTACAAAGAAGCCATATCCTTACCCGATGCTTCTAATTGGAAAGAAGCAATTAATAGTGAAATTGAATCCATATTACAAAATCATACATGGGAACTAGTGGATCTTCCACCAGGTTCAAAACCGTTAGGTTATAAATGGATCTTCAAAAAGAAGTTGAAGGCCGATGGATCAATTGATAAATATAAAGCTAGACTTGTAGCTAAAGGCTATAGGCAAAAGGAAGGGTTGGATTACTTCGACACATAATCATCGCTAACAAGAATAACGTCCATTCGGATGTTAATTGCAATAACTGCTATTAATGGAGTTGAAATACATCAAATGGATGTAAAAACCGCATTCGTAAACGGTGAACTAGACGAGGAAATTTATATGGAGCAACCTCTCCCGGACAAGAAGGAAAAGTATGTAAGCTTGTTAAATCACTTTATGGATTAAAACAAACACCTAAGCAATGGCATGAAAAATTTGATAATGCAATGTTATCAAATGGTTTCAAAATTAATGAATGTGATAAATGTGTTTACTTTAAATACATTCAAAGTGGATATGTCATTGTATGCCTATATGTTGATGATATGCTTATCATGGGTAATAACTTGAAAATTGTCAAAACTACAAAACAAATGTTGAGTAGTCGATTTGACATGAAATATTTGGGAATCGCCGATGTTATATTAGCAATCAAAATTTCTAAAACATCGGATAGACTTATATTATCTCAATCATTCAAGAAGTATGATATTAGTCCTACCAAGACACCTGTAGATGTAAATTTACATCTAGTAAGAAATAATGGTGAAAGCATATCTCAATTAGAATATTCTCGTATTATCGGCAGTTTAATGTATATCATGAACTGTACATGACCGGACATAGCATACTCAATAAATAAGCTAAGTCGATTTACGAGTAATCCAGGGAATGATCACTGGAAAGCAATATTGAGAGTTTTGGGTTATTTGAAATATACTCAAAACTATGGACTGCACTACTCAAAATATCCAGCTGTTCTTGAAGGACATTGCGATGCAAATTGGATATCCGATACAAAAGACTCTAAGTCTATGAGTGGGTATGTGTTTACCCTTGGAGGTGCAACCGTATCTTGGAAATCCTCAAAACAAACGTGCATTGCTAGATCGACAATGGAATCCGAATTCATTGCACTCGACAAAGCTGGAGAAGAAGCTGAATGGCTTCGAAATTTCTTAGAGGATGTTCCAAATTGGTCTAAACCTGTGCTCGCAATATGTATACATTGCGATAGTCAATCGACAATTGGAAGGGCACAGAATCACATGTATAACGGAAAGTCACGACATATTCGTCGTCGACACAATACCGTTAGACAACTTCACTCAAACGGAATTATCTCAATTGACTATGTAAAGTCAAAAGATAATATAGCGGATCCACTACTGAAAGGTTTAAAACGAGAGCAAGTTGAAAGATCATCGAGAGGAATGGGTCTAAAGCCTATAAATAAATAAGAATCAATATAGTGGCAACCCAACCTAGCTGACTGGAGATCCCAATATCTAGGTTCAATGGGCAAACTGAACTACATTGTATTCAGTAAGCACTGGTTATCCATTCCAAAGACTAGACAGTGCACATTTGCCGCAAAATTAGGATAAGTTATGCTTTTAATGACATCCATATCTTAGTATGTCTAAATGGGGTATTGCAGGATTCCCTTTATGGAAGTCACCTACGTGAGTAAGAAGGGGGCCACTTCTATGAGAATAATGAAAGACATATTCTCTAAAATACTCACGGAACCAAGTGGTGTTCATGGCCAAAATGAACACAAACGTGAGAACCAACTGTGTTGAAGAATTATTGTGTGAATACTATTGTCTAGGTTTACAAAAACGGTTGACGGTTCAAGGACGTGAAGTCTATTGATTAACCAAGTAAATCCGATAGTATATCACTAAGGAAAGTTCAAGGCCACTAGGCTTCCGATGCAATAAGTCTTCAGTTTTACTCAACCTGTGTTTGCGTCTGCATTAGCATCTGCTTTGTTTTTATTTATAGTGATATATCATTCATGTGGGGAATTGTTGGAAAATTGGACTTAAGATTGAAATTAAAAGCTGTCCAGGTTTTTGGACATAATTTTTTGAGCAACTTTGAGCTCAAATTTAGGTGGAACCCACACTACGATAATTGTGAGATCATATACGAACGCGTTCTCCTCCACAAAGAGATTAACGTAGTATATTCACATGTCCAATTTCATTAAGTTATGAATGATAAATATGTCCCTAAAGTGACTCACAAAGTAATGAAAGTTAATGAATTGGGTATGTTTTAATTCTTGTCCCACATTGGAAGAGTAGTTGAAAGTTGATGAGTTAATAACACCTCAAGTATGGACTAAGACTTGGATGCCTTTGGGGTATCCCAACTCTTTGAAGGGGAGATGGCCTACACTATGCATGTGTTGGGCTTGGCCCAAAAGCCCACACCCGCGCGCGCCGCCCATCCGTCCGCTCGGCTCGGCTCAGTTCGGGCTTCGGCTTATAATCTCTTAAATTTTTGGTCCGTTTTAAATTAACTTTCTCGGCTTTAATTGTTAATTAATTACGAAATTAATTAATTATTAATTAATTGCCAAGGGTCAACATTTAACAAAATTAACTGTTTTGACAGTTAAATTCGGTTTTGACTGTTCCCAACAGTCAGAACGTTTGCTATAAATAAAACCTTTCCCCTACAGTTTTAGACTACTGAAAAATTGCCCTCCCATAATTCCGAAAAATGCATCCATATTATTTTCTTCTTCCAGAAAATATTTTTCCTCATTCTGTACTGCATATTACTCTTATGGTTGAGTAGAAACACAGAAGTTGTGTTCGTCGAAATAAATTATTGTCGTGCTACATAATTAGTTGGAAAATCCGTTCTATCTTGGGAGATAATATTCATCAACCTCAGAGCTGTGAAAATTCACAGGGCTCGGATTCTTTTCTATTTCTATTATTATTTCTGCAAATTCAAGTAAGTTTTTATTTTCTGTAATTTCGTTTTATTTATGTAATTATTATAATAATTCGTAATTCTGTACTTTTGTATTTCTTAAACAGTAGACATAACAGAGAAGACGAGAGGTAGAGAAGAATGAGAGATTGACGAAAGAAGGTTAAGGGACGAAGGGAGTTAACAAAGGAAGCATAGGCGTCGACTTTTCAGCGGTGCTAGCAGAGTCCCTCGCTGTTGTCGACCAGCTGTGTGCACTTGAGTCCTTTGCAGCTAGGGTTGCTTGTTGGTAACCCTAATGTGGTTGTTGAACTACTTGGGCCCAAGGGGGCTCGCAGTTGTGTGCGCTGTTGGAGTATATTTTGACCACGTGATTTGATGGTGATTAAACTGAGATTTTATTATGGTAGAGGCTGGGATTGGCCCATGTAACTAATATGGATTCTTCTTGTTCGAGCAGTCTAATAAAGCCTTGATTGATTCAGGCCTCTTTTTTTTAGGAACCACCATTGGGGACTGAAGTATTACAAACCTAGCCCACAAGCTTCGCTTTATTTTTGGGCTCATAAAAAGGTACCCAGAAATCTTGTGGCTGTTTATACTATATTTGGGGGCACAAATGTGTCGTTGAAATGCTTTTGGGTTTGAAAATTCTGGAGCCGAAATATTACAAACCTGGCTTGTTTTTTCTAGGTAAATATAATGGTGAAATTTTTCGGACTACCCCTTATTTTTTATTGGTGAACAAATTATTTTTGAAGCCGTAGTTTTTCATTATTCACTTCGGCTGCATATTACCGGGATTTACACTCGAGGATGAGCTTTTTCTAAGATGGGGGGAGTGATGATAATGGAGGAGTGCAATGGGATTAATTGTTATATCATCAAAAAAGTATTCCTTTAGTTTGTTTATTTTTATTGTATATCTTTATTTAGGTTTGTATTTGAGGCAGGGGTAATATTTTCTTGTAATATACTTCAGTTTTTTTTTACTTTACCCCCCGAGATAATGCCATATTTTGACTTAACCCCCTCAATGTTAAAAAATTAGACATAACCCCCTACACGCTGACGGCGTCACTACCCCGTTAATAAGCGTTCACTAACATGTATTTTGACTTTCCCCTCTATATTTTTTTGGGACAAAAATACCTTTTATCTTTATCCACTTCATTTTCTTCCACAAATCCAACAAAATCTAACCCTAATATAAAAAAAAAATCCCATTTTCTTTTATTTCTTCCCCATTCAATTAAAGCCAAAGGAGATTTGTTTTGTCCCCATCCACCAAACCACCCCGACACCTCCATCGAAATGAATTCTCTTTAGGATTGTCAGGACTTAGGTTTGACGAGCCCAAATGTTGGGATGGATCTGCCACAATCATCAGATATCCTAGACATGGGTTTAGGTACAATGACCTTGGTTTTCTTATCCACAGCACGCAAGTCAAAAAGCCTCAAGTGCAGGTTGTTGGGTTATATTAAACCAGAACTTCATTCTTGAATCATTTCCCCAATTCAAATTTCAATGGATTAAAAGATAGATTTGTTGAACTAGATTCTATTGCTAACACATCTAGTGCCACAACAATAGATGCTTTTGACAGTGGTGGGGTGCAAAAATTAGGATCTTTTTTGTTGAAATTTGGGTTTTGATGTGGTGGTGAATGGGTTGTGGTTACAGGCTAAGCTTGGGGGAGGGTGGAGGAAGTGGATTTTGTGTTTGCGGTAGTGGGATTTATGCTGGTGGTGGAGTGAGGTGGGCTGATTTGTTCATCTGAGTTGCTGTAGGTGGTTTGAATGTTTAGGGTTTTAAATCAGGGTTCTTGATTTTGGAGAAGAAGAGGGTAATTTCGTCCAAAAAGAATAGGAGTTAACGGATGGTAACGTCCGTCAACCCGTTGAGGGTTATGTCTAATTTTTGAACATTGAGGGGGTTAAGCCAAAATATGGCATTATATCTCAGGGGCTTAAGTGAAAAAAACCCTATTCTGATTGCTCGGTTTAGTCTTTTTATCCCTATAGAGTTATCTTGGCTAGCAATACAATCTAACATTGGTCAACTCGTGTATGCACTTCACATTTTAGTGAGTGAGAGTTCTTAATTTATGCTTGCTCTTGTGTCATTCGTGATACGCCACTACTATTAATTAAAAACCTTCTCATAGTTGTTATTACAATTTTTGTTTGGATACTACAAGCATAATGCGTGTGGTTTGATGCATGTCTTTTTTATTTGAGGTTCAATAGTTAAAACTTCATATTGAGATAAGCTTTGGTGAGTTGAGTTGTATTAATTAAACTCGTACATTATATTCATTAACTTGTTTTTGGCTACTGAGCCATATCAAATAACAACATAGCTCTCTCTCTCTCTCTATATATATATATATTCATTTTTGGTCTCTATCTAGTTCCATTTTTGTCAAGTTATCATTAATTGTAATATATCCGGTACCAGTTCTCTAAAAAGGTTTGAGTTGGAAAATACATGCATTGATATTTCCACTAAATTAGGCCGACCAGGCCTAAAGACCGTCACCTCAATTCTGGGGGCAATTGAAGGGATTGTGAGTTGGGTATTCCACGTGTCATGACACTTGGAATATAGAAAACTGTATCGATCTGGTTACCTGAAAATCACGAAATTACTGAAGGCGAATCGTCAAAGATAACAATCGATATCACCGGATGCAGTCCTAATAAAACTCGAAGTGCTTCAGAGATAAGATCAAGTATGGGTCGACTATCGTGGGAAGGATCTTCCGATGTAGTTTATATGGTTAGGGCTCTTGTATCTATAAATAAGGGGTTCTCTGATCACAAAAAGAGATATAGCATAATACTGTACCCACGGCTTGGACTCTCAGCTAGCATCCCTAGCACTCCAAGTCTTCTTCTTCTTTTTCTCTAAAAAGTAATAAAGACCTTGCTCTTCCTTCCTCGTGGACGCAGGCAGGCCGATCTGGTGAACCATGTACATCGTTGTGTCCTTTTATTAATTTGCACTCATATATGTGGTAAAAATGATGTTTAGCATAATTGTAGGACCCATATCCCCTACATTAATATTAATTTTCTTGCAGTTTTTGTAGATTATAAACTTGGTAATATTTCAAGCATCTTTTTTTTCCTAGACGAGGACATTTGTAGCTTTATCTTAACGCTATTGCCAATCAGTCCCGTATGAAGTATTATAAAGAATTTTTAAATGATTTCTCTTAAAAGGCACTAACTTGTTTGCAACTTTACTCAGATGCCCCATCTTGCAACAACTTATGCTGCAGTCAATTCACTTATAACTTTGGGTGGTCAAAGCTCTTTGTCATCAATTAATAGGTGGTCATATTATACTACGTTGAAACAAATATGTATTTTGTACCATTTTTTTTGCCTATAATTTTATATTTGTATTCTAAAATATTTTTCAGAGGTAAAATATACTCCTTCTTGCTACGAATGAAACATTCAAGCGGGGGCTTCAGGTTTGACTTCATATTCACTCGAGTATTTCAAATTTCAAACACTACTATATATTATATGTACTTATCGTGTTTATAATGCTATATACTCCACCAGAATTATTCCACCTTAATGATTCACAATGTTAGTAACTAAATTTATATTGCATAATTCTGGAGGGTGTATGCAGGCTGTTAGCAACAATGTCTTTTTTTTGTGCTTCTGTCAAATAGCCCATGGGAAGGCATGAGAAACCAACATGACCTGAATCATGAACATGAGTTCAGGTTTTAACTCCCATCTTTGGAATTAGACCACAAGTTATGGCCCGAAATAGCCCTTAGACAAGTAAAAGTGCAAATTCACTAATATTATGTTCAACTGATATGAGCAACATTTTTACACCATATTAACCTTGCATTTCTTCACGTATTAATAATGATTTTCATGACGTGCTTTTAGAACAAAAATATTCTGTCCGATTTTTCGAAGTGCAAATACCAACTTGAGCTTTATAGATTACATCTCCTGGTACTCTTGGATTCCATCCTGCGATGATGGTTCTTAAGAAATTTGTTGGTTTACCTTTTCGTGAAGAACTCTCCAAGGCCCCCATTATCGTGGGTAAACACATTGATGCAGAGCATACAAAGATTGGAAGCTTATTTGTATTTTGGGTGAAAGTCAAAATAATCTAATGTAATACTTTCTCCGTCCCAAGTTAAGGATCCCTATCCATTTTTTGTATAGATTAAGGCTATACCAAATCAATGGTCATGATCAGCACTTATTCACTATCGTGAAATATAGTTCGCTGATTATGTCCAAAAAAGGCAAGTTGACTATTAATTTGGGACAGCCAAATAAGGAATAGTGGACTCTTAATTCGGGATGGGGGGAGGATTGCATTTCTAGATTTTTATAGTAGTTTGGTAATTAGAAATTGCTAGGATATATATTAGTATTTATCTCAGATTACATATTTTAATCTTACTAGAATCAGGGTTAATATTTCCTACAAATAAGTTGTAATCCCCATTAATTAGGCACTTTTATTCTGATTGACATTAATATGGAGAGATTAAATTTTGTATAGATTTTTTCCTCGTGTTTCTTTTGTTTTCGTTCTTTGTAATTTTGGTATACTTCGATCCATCACTTTCTTCTTCGCTTTAAATCTACAACAATTGTGACAACCAAACTAGCAATGCCGCAACACCTTGTATCATCAGCACAACACCCAGACCCATCGTGGGAAAACCAACTTGTCACAACCCACCTGTAATCGTTCACGGGGTCTTCTTGGGCCTGGATGATAACATCAACTGTCTGTAGAAGGGTACTCCCAAAACGCTGATTAATCGAGGGGTATTAACTGAGTCATATAGGCCCTCTCTGGCAGTACTCGACAACTCACCCGAGTATCATTGCAGAAAGACAGTTCAAATGGAGCGAAGATACCAATCATGACAACTCTTGAAAATCATCCCAGGGAAGCTAGTCAACTAAGTCGCATTGACAGCTTACGATATGCACCTTGAGGAATGTTGTCAATTGAAATTGAGAACCAACTTTACTACTTGATGAACACCCATGTAATGGCATAAATGGCCATGTGTGACACTACTTCTTGAGCAGGCAAAACTCTATCCATTGAGAAAAAAACATTTCTAATAATACTAACTACTTATGTTTTATTATCATATATATTCTATTGCTATTTCTTCCCTTGTGTTAAGCAGGGCTCGGGATCCCGTTTGGACCTGTCCAAGGATAGAGAACTGGACTTTGTTGGGTGCCACTCCCAATCACGAAACAATCTAGACAGGCACCATTGTTCGCACCTTTTTGCTCTCTCAAGTGGAAGAAAAAACCTAGTACCTATTAGTCAACCTGTTGCTGTCACCTAAAACTAGTAATAGGCAAGTACCAATCCCAGCTGTATTGACATTGAATTGTCCAATCAGCCAACCTACGACAATATACCTGAGATAATTAGGTTGAACTTTCACTAAATGCTCTGATAAGAGCCATCCCCGCTCATTAAATGCCCATTACCTCCAAGTCAAGATCTTGGTACCAACATACACTTTCCCAGCGAAAAGCAGCTTTATATATCTCACCAACCTGAAGCTTTGAAGTCACTAGCAGTATACATACGAAGGGATGGTCTAAACAAAAGTCAATTTTTATTTTTTATTTTTTAAATTAAATATAAAACTTAAACAAGTTAAACCCAATGAAAAACTTTGTTCCAATTTTAAACCAAGTTGTTGTGATTAAACGATTTACCAAATTTTATCTTAACCTCAAACATGCATCTAGGTGATAGCAGATAAAATAAATAAATCAAACTACAACACGTCAATGTACGAGGAAAATTCATAACGAAAAAACCTCGGACGATCCAACCACACATATTCACTATGATGAGGAATTACAAAAGTCGACAAATGACTTACTACATAAACTCAATGCCCTGGCAAGCCTTGACGCGGCTTCGATCTTCAACCTCTCCTCCACAGCGACGCAAGTTGCCACAACGTGTGAGTCCACACACACCTCGGACGCACCGCTTCTTCATCGCAACACCACAACACGGAGTCCACTGCAAGAAACGATTCTCAATCAAGATGAAGAGAATAAACTTCTTGGTGCCCACAAACAAGATCTCAAAACGAACGATGAAACTTGGATCTTAAACACTTTGGGTGAAACTAGGGTTTGAGAGATTTTGGATAGGTATGAAAATGTTTTTTTTGCTAAAAGTCACTCTAAAAAATAAATGCCTGAACCTCTTTATATAGAAAACACATTTTTCGAGAAAACTTGTTCGAACGAAAACAATACCTCGTTCAAACGAAACTGCTAACTCGTTCGAACGAACAACCAATCTCGTTCGAAGGACATTAGTTTTGTAAACATAAAAATATCATTTGAAACAATATTTTTCTTTTAAAATACTTCTAAAAATAGCTCCAAACATTTTATTAAAACAAACACCCAAAATAAAATTTCCAAAGATAAAATTATATATACGCATTCATACCTGAGAGATCCTCGGAAACACGAAGACGAAACGTGACATGAAACACGACACGATATGTAATCTCTGAAGCTTTGCAAATACGTCCTGAATCAAACACGACAATGCCTAACCTATGACTCAATATTTTGTCTGAAATTAACCTAATACATATAAATTGGCTTGATTTAAATTTTTTCCCTTACAAGCTCCTCAAAATTGTAACAGAACATTCTCTCTTCAACCTCCTATACTTTAGAAGCAATTATTCTAGAAAACGTCCTCTGAGCAATATTAAGTGACACAAACAAGAAATCCATAGGTACATTTCTCTCAATCACATATTCTCATAATCTTATAAATCAAGATCAATATGCATCTAGGTGTCTGGGTTCGATTCCCCCTCGGGTGCCAGATTTAAATTGGGTGTGTGTTAGCGTGGCTCTGGCACTTGCACCCCCCCTGTTTAGCAAACACGAGGGAGTCCAAAGGGCTCGTTCATGTGGAGGTTCAGGGCTTCAAAAAAATAAATAAATAAATAAATCAAGATCAATATTAATTGAATACAAGAGGAGGCCAATATCTTTATTTATAAGGTAATACTTACTAGAGTCCTGATAATTATAAAAGTAATAAGGATAAACTAGGAAACAAGACAATTAGGAAAAAGATGATTTTAATCGTAAATCTATTCCCTAAAAAATCACAACTTAAAATTAAAATCAAAATCAAAGTAAAAGGAAGTTATTACCTCCCTAATTATCCCGTTAAATACACCAAGGGTAACAACCATTGAAGTCTTTCTTTGTTTATGCTTTTTCATTCTTTGCCACAAAAAACGTAACTAGTTTTTTTTAGTGGTGGGAAGAACGATGGGGAACATACCAAGATTGGAAGCTTATATGTAGTTTGGGTGAAGTTAGTAATATTTAATTGTAATATAAGATTATTAGATATTAGCATATTTTAGCTGTCAGAAATTGTTAGAATATTTAGTATTTATCTTAAATTAGGTTATTTTAGTTATGTACTTTCAAATTACTAGTATTAGGGTGTAATTTTTTGAGGAATACTATTTTTATGAAATAGTACTAATTTATAAAAAATGTACAACAAATTTTTAAGAAATCATATTACTAACTTTTAAGAAATTATATTATGTTCATAGAAAAATGTATAACAAACGTAAAAACATTTACAATTATTTTTTGTTCAAAACAATCACCTTTTATTTTTTACAAAAATTAAACTTTTAAAAATAAGTGCTATAAACAATTTTTATTTTGTAAAAAAAATAATCATTTTTTTAACAAAATTGTCAACTTTTATTTTTTACAGCAAAAATGAAGTTTAGAAACATAATTGAGTTGTAGACATTTTTTATTTTGTACAAAATATGAAAGAGCTGTAAACATTTTATTTGTACAAAAATGTGTCCCGTAAACATTTTATTTGTACAAAAACAATCTTTTAAGCAAAAAAAATTACAGCTTGTAACACACGAGCATATCTCCAAGACAACTGTAACACACAAGTTGTAAAGTAGGTAACTGCTAATAATTTTGTACAAAATAACAACTTTTACTTTAAAAAAAGAACATTTAAACATAAATGTAAGAGAATGTCTCCTGCTGTCTCCCTTCATTAACTAAACATTACACCCACACACACACAAAAAAAAGAAAGGTTAAATGCAAACCCTAATTAAACCAAGAATGAAAAGAATTGTTTTGTAAAAGTAAAAAGAGAGAAGAAGGGTTCCAGATCACATGCGTCAACAAAACTAAAACAATTGAATGTTTCGGATGTCATCTCTTCTCCATCTCGTTAACGACAACCACTGGCAAAACCCTAGATGCAAAAGATAACATTCCTTGAACAAATCTAGTTACAAATAAATTTTGGCCGGTATAGGCCGATATATCTGTGACTCGAAAATATCGGGCGCAATTTTGGCTAAATAACCCGAAATCGCCGATATCTCGGCGAGTCACAACGATTCCCGATTTTGCGAAAATATCAACTCGTGTATCTGAATCGTATCAGCACCCTGTGATGCCGAGGCAACTCGGCCGATATTTTGAACCATGAAAAGAAGAAAGAATCCACCATCCAAGCATCTACATCCTCATTGTTTATATTCTTGTAAAATCGGGGTGAATTTTTGTGACTCGTCGAGACATCAACGATTTTGACTTGTATCGCAAAAATAGAGGCAGATATTTCTGAATAATAGATATATATCGGTCATAATTGTTGAATCGTGAATCGCAAACCCTATGAATTATGAATCGTGAATCGAATCGTAAGAATCGGTATAAATTGTTGAAAATGTAGTAATATATATATATATATAGATAGATAACACATTAGAATATGTAGTGATATACCCATATATACCCTCAGCCAGGCCGAGGGTGTCCTTCATCTAGACGAGGGCTCAGGCCCAGGAACACAGCTCCGTTACAGGACGAGAGCCTTCAAGAACTTCAGGCTCTTTCCTTTTGCGACTATCGGCGGTCGGCTCAACGTGCGTCGACCCCACGGCCTTTGTCTTCTTTTGGGCTGCTGAGGCCCTTTCCCCTTTTTCTTTCCCAGGCCAGACAGTAAGCTTGGGACAGTCATCTCCCAAAATTGGTCAGAGACATTTGCAAGACGACCTGAAAAGGAGACGATATATCAGAAAGATATAAAGACAAAGATGAAACACTTGGAAAAAATAAAAAATTTAGCAAAAAACCACTCACATAGTTCTGTCAGGGCGCCGACCCTCAGACCAACCTCCTTGAGGAAACGTGGGGTCATCAAATCTTCAAATTTGACAAGCTCACCCTCTCTCCCTCGCTCCCTCAGGTAGTCAACAATGACCCTCTCCTCCAAGCTGAGTCCGGGGTTTGATCGCGCTTTCATTGAAGGGTTGGACCATACCCTTGGTACCCTCGGACCGCCTTCCACCGGCTTGCCCTCGGCAGGGAATTCCCAATCCCCAGAGATAAAGAAAAACCTTTTCTTCCAGTCATGATTGGAAGTCTGAGCCACGTGGAGAAGCTTCTTGTCAGACTTCCTAGTCCCCAAATGGAAATACCCAGACTGTTTGGACGACGAGGTGATGTTGTAGCAGGCAATGAATACATTGGCCGAGGGCTCGTCGGTAAATGAATTCTTCCAAAGCGAGATGTAGCCGAGGATAGTCCTCCACGAGTTGGGAGGAAGTTGAGAAGGAGCAAACCCAAGGGCAGACAAGATGTCGACTATAGCAGGGTGTAGAGGGAACCTAACGCCTACCCTTAGCATCTACTCATAAACAACAATCTCTCCCTCGCCCCTGGAAGACTCTCTCAGATTCAGTAGGGACCCTCATACTTATATTGGATTGTATACCAAAGAGATGCCTCCATACTAAGAGATCACGGTCCTTAACTGACGATACATTAATCGAGGCGCTTGAAGTATCAACTTGACCATCATCATCATCAGAACCCTCATTGTCGTCCTCAGCTCTCTCGTCCCCGGATCCCCCAGCCTCCTCGCCTATCGGGGGGCCATCTGGAAAGGCTACTTGAAATGCAAGAGGGGACAGGGCTGTTACAGGGACAACCTCAGAAGGTGCTGTGCCCTCGGCCTGTCGGCTTGGGCTAAGAGTGGACGCCTCTCTCCTCCCAGAAGGACCAGCACCCGTCGGCGACGATGCTCTCTGATCCATTTTCCCCTCGTATGATTGACTCTCGTCTGGACGACAAGACGACCCACAGGACTCCGGGGGTATTATTGTGGCTAATGGAATGGGAAAAATGGCTCGTCTTCTCTGGTCCTCTTCCTCTATTCGCCTAATCTCTACGAAGAACTTCTCTTTCAGGGATGGGAATTCTTAGGCTAAATCATAAAGCCTCCTAAGCATTAAGGGGAAGATCCTACACTCATAAGAATTTGGCTAAGCTAACTACAAACAGCCTCACAGTTGACTAAGTTGGACTTTTGGATTAAAACGAAAGAAATAAAGGGTTTTGATCAAGAACACTCAAGAACAAGAACAACCCGCCGGAGAAGAACGTCGAAAAAAGAAAAACAACCAAGGAGAAAGCGAAAAGAAACCCAATTGCAAAATGCAAATTATAGTTGAAGGCTCAAGTAGGAATCAAAGCAAAGAAAGGTTACCTGAGAATGAAGGCGAAGACAGCGAGGCTTAATGCAGAAGAAATCGCAGAAATGGCTATAGAATTGTTGAGAAACTAGAACGAGAAAGCTATGGCGCGAAGAGGAAGTAATTTCGAAGAATCGTTTAAATACCTTGTTACAAGTGGACCCAATAATCAATACAAGGAACAACCCACGAGAAAATGTAACATTAGGGCACAAAGTCCCATGCTAAGTGTGCAGCTGCCACATCTGGGAAACCGGAACGATGATGGATATCTGGCAAGGTGTCAAATCAACTTGACAAGTGTCACTCATCAAACTGATCATACACTTATCTCAAAAGCAGCACTATCCCTCAACCATCTCAACAACATCGATGACTAAGGGCTGGGGGTGATTGATATACCCATATATACCCTCGACCAAGCCGAGGGTGTCCATCTAGACGAGGGCTCAGGCCCAGGAACACAACTCCATTACAAGAAGGATCGTCCAGAATGACCCACGTCCAGACGACCCTTCAAGGGGGCGACCCCTCATCATGGCTCAGACGACCCTTCAATGGGCCGACCCCTCATCATGGTTTGGACGACCCTATGAGGGTAGGACAATACGAGTCCCAAACCAGACCAGACTCGCTGCCAGCAGAAACTTTGCCCTCGGCCTCACATCATAGGTCGGGGGTGACATCATCACAGCGCGTGATTTGGGAGACGCGTGGAATAGTGCACGTGGGACTCCAATGGCATGTGGACAAGACCGTTATAACAATATCACCCCCTCACGTGAGGGAATATTATGTTATCATTAATCACAGGTGGCTAAATCATAACTCACATGCACCATGCATGCTTAGGGGGTACACTACTCCCCCCAAGACCTATATATACTGGTCACCTACAACCCAACAAGGGGATCAATAATTGGGAACCCTAGCTAAAACTCTACTTGTACACACAATAGAGAGAGAGGGAGCTTATGTGCATTGTATCCAAGGCCATTAGTGCCCATATTTAGTGGATCAGCCTAACTGGCTGAACCACTATACATCATTATCTTATTCCTCTTATACTCATCCCCTTCTATACACTTACACACATACATCTCTATGGCTGCCATTGTTATTACTGTTTGAGCTCATCATCACTTATCTGGTGGTGCTGAATCTTAGCATCATCATGTAGTAAAACATATTATGACCTAAAACCACTTTTAGGACTTGATTTCATTGAAATATAACAAACAAAACGAATTTCCATTATCATTACTAAGATGAAGAGTCGTCTTTCAATGTTTCCAATCCCAAAAGATCATACACACAATAAAATATATCCAAAAAAGATGCCATAAAGTAGTTTTGTCTATGTTCATGTCAATAGATGGCATGTAACTATGCAAGTATAATCAATTCATCTTCACAATATCATTAACACAAATATATCAAAAAAAGGCCATCATTCATCATCATCGAGGTGTAGATTATCATCATCATCATTATCTTCTTCATCATCATCCTCTGTGACAATCCTCTCCTCCCCCCTGCCCCTCTTCATCTTCAATTTCCTCCTCATCTTCCTTCTCTTCCTCAATAACTTAAGCATCTTCATTGAGAATTCTTTTCCCTTTCTTGCTGGCATTCAAATACCTTGGCCTTATGTAAGACAAAATAATTATACAAATATAAGTAAGATCATCGTAATAATAATAAATTATAAGTCTTTTAATTATTATTTTCTACCTCGCTTTCTTTTATTGCTCGGTCCTTTATCTTTAAAGCATTCATGAATGTCCATCCATGAATGGTCTGCGGGAAGACATGGTTCTTCTCTTAGTGATCCGTTCATCATCAGACTCTATATCGGATAGACATATTGGATCAAACATGCCCCCCCCATATTGTTTTCTCTTCTCTTGTCTCATTTCAAGTTGAAAATTGCTCTTCATGAAAAAAAAAAGAGCACTCGACCGTTGTTGGCATAAAGTCCAGTAGCCCAAAATTCAACCAAAATTTTGGATCCCCCAAAATAATGCCTTCACTTTCTTTGCATCAGCCTTGTTGGCATAAGGTCCAATAGCCCAATCCTATGATGCAAACATATGCCATAATGGACTCTTGAAAACTCTTCAATGTAAGAAAAGATGTAGAGAATCTCGTTGCTCCCGCTCTAGTTTGCTCCTTCTTCTTTGAATATCTTCTAAACATGTTAAGCACCCATATATGCCGATAAATATACACGATGTCTTCTTTAGCTTTTCTTATTGTGTCTTGAAAAATCGGCAAATCACCTATGTCACTAAGCATCAAATCAATCAAATGAGCGGTACACGGGTTCCAAAATAAGCAATTCCTCTTCGCTTCCAACAACTTCCCCGCGACTACATAAGCCGAAGCACTATCCGTCACCACTTGCACAACATTCTCTTTCGTTATCGAATCACGCAACTCAAACAACCTATCTGCATTTTGATAATGCAGGAACCGTCCACTAGGATTATTGAGAAGAAAGTTAGTGAGGGATCTTGATTTTCCACGGTCCACCCATCCGACATTAGTGTGCACCCCTTTTTTTCCATTCTTTTTTATATTTCGCCAACAACAAAAGCACACTTTCAACTTCCTTCTTCAAATACGTCACTCTAGTTTCTTGATAATTAGGAGGCTTCAACCCCTTACCATAATCACCAACCGATTTCAACATTTGTTTAAACAACGAGCTCTTTACTAAATTAAATAATAAAGCATGTCCGTAGATAAACCTACAAATGTCCTTACACACCGGCTCCCTCTTCTTGAGCATATGATTTAGCCTTTTTTGTTTAGCTTTGCCTTTTCCCTTCACCACATACTTATCCATTGCTCCCTTAGCCCTGCCCATCAACTCATCATCTTCCTATTGATAGCATTCATCTTCAACATTAATTTGATTTTGAATGCTTTTGTTTTTCAAAGTACCATCTTTTCGACCCAAATAATTTTAAAATAACGTTCTAACTTCCTCCGGACATTGATCACATACATTTAAGTCATTATGGGTCCTGACAAATTGTTGTTTCATTCTAAAAACACCTCCCTATCTTTCACCTCCACAATAGTTGCATCTTAAATGCGTTCTATTGTCCTCCTTGACCTTAGTACAATGAGCCCAAGTAGGAGCACTATCTTTGGTACTCTTTTTCTTAATCATTTGATATCCAAATTTTAACAATAATAATAATACCTACAATGTCCAAATCCAAACACAAGAATACAATAAAAATACAATATAAATTGTAAACAACACAAGTAATATGTAACATGTTTAATATAAATACAAATTACAATATAAATGGTACTAAAATAAAAATTATTTAATAAGAATCATTTAATAAAAACGTATCATATATTAATCTTACAACAATACAATACAATACAATACAAATATAAGTTGTAAACAATAATACAAAACATAACTTCATGTTTTTTATAATGTTAAAGTACCATTTATATTGTAAAGTTAAACTTTAAAACATAAAGTATCTTTTTATTTTGTTAAGTTATGTTTTGTTTAAAAAACATAAAGTATCATTTATATTTTGTAAAGTCATATTGTAATTTGTAAAATTAAACTTTAAAACATAAAGTTATAACTTATATAATCTTTTGTAAAGTTTATATTTTGTAAAGTTCTATCTTTTGTAAAGCTAAACTTTATATTTTGTAAAGTTATATCATCTTTTGTTTAAAACAAAAAAAAAAGCAAGAACAAGCAGAAGAACAGCAACGTCCGAACACAAATCAAGAAACAAAACAAACCTAGGGTTTCTCCATCAATTTCCGGCAAGAAATAAAGAACCACAGCAATTTCCGGCAAACCTAGGGTTTCTCCGGCAAGAAGCTTCTATTCTCTCAAAAATCTTTTCGCAAAGTGTTGTTTTGTTTCGTTCTAACTTTGTTTATTTATTATTTTTTATATTTGGACAAATAAGAAGCACGTGTGTTAAAAAAGAACAAAAAAAGACCTGAAATCTATTTTTTTGCTTTTCTTCAGTCCGAATTGGCGATTCAACCCGATGTTGGTAACCCAACCGATTCTCATATCGGTTTGAATTGGGGAAGGGGGGAATCGAGCTGAATCGTACAATTTTAACGACTATGATATCGGTCTATACCGGCCAAAATTTCTTTGTAACTAGATAAGTCGAAGAAGCCGCCAAAATGAGAAGGCGTAAAGAAGATTTGATTAAGGAATCTTATCTTTTGCATTTAGGGTTTTGCCAGTGGCTGGCGTTAACGAGATGGAGAAGAGATGACATCCGGAACATTCAATTCTTTCAGTTTTGTTGACGCATGGGAGCTGGAACCTTTCTTCTCTCTTTTTACTTTTACTAAACATTCTTTTTTTTGTTGGTTTAACTAGGGTTTGCGTCTAACCTTTTTTTTCATTGTGTTTGTGTGTTATATGTTTAGTTAATAAAGGGAAACAACCGAGCATGAGATATTGTCTGTTACATTTATGTTTAAAAGTTCATTTTTTAAAAAAGTAAAAGTTATTATTTTGTACAAAAAAATTAGAGTTACCTACTTTACAGCTTGTGACAGCTGTATATTTTTTTTTTTGTTTAAAAGTTCATTTATTGTACAAATAAAATGTTTACTTGGCACATTTTTGTACAAATAAATGTCTACAACTCTTTCATATTTTGTACAAAATAAAAATTTTCCACAACTCATTTATGTTTCTAAGTTCATTTTTTCTGTACAAAATAAAATTTAACCATTTTAAAAAAATGATAAATTTTTTTTACAAAATAAAAAATGCTAGTAGCACTTATTTTTAAAAGTTCAATTTTTTTAACAAATAAAAGGTGATTGCTTTGTACAAAAAATAATTGAAAATGTTTTTACATTTGCTGTACATTTTTCATATGAATACCAAATAATTTCTTAAAGATAGTAATGTGATTTCTTGAAAATTTGTACTACATTTTTTATAGATTAGTATGGTTTCTTTAAAAATAGTAGTATTCCTCAAAAAATTATTAATATTGTAAGAATTATTAGTACGTGTCATTAGACTAGTTTGCTAACTTACGTTCGATTTATTATAAAATATTGAAATCCGAAAAGTTCGACACGCGTCAGGGGGATAGTCAATTAGACAATGCTATGCATGATAAAGGACGATTTTGAACTTATCAAATTAGTCCACATTATTAATCTTATTATTTTAAAATTTTCTATATTTTTTGGATTTTTTTTGGCTCTCTTAATAGCGTATCTTTGCGCGTCGCCTGATACCGTGATTTAGTTGAAAATTAGGCGCCCGATACAGGAACTAGACCGGGACTTTGAGCCATGGTGTCTTCAATGTCAAATAATCCTCGCACAAAAGACTAGAATCCATCACAAAGAACTTAGGGTTTAAAGTTAAACACATATATATATAGAGAATTGCAGAATAGGCTCTCAAAAATGCTCTCAAACTCGATCTAAGAGTTAAAATAAATCAAATTTTGAGCCCAAACTCAAATATATAGGTATGACAAAATACATGACACTGTGCACATGAGCTCCACATTTTCTTAATTTTGAAAATCCATTTTTAAACGTGCAAGGAAGGGGTATGGAGGGTAAGGATTGACATTCTAAACCCTAAGGGATCATCAACTGTTGACCAGTACACAGATGCCAACATGAAGTCTGATAGATCAAAGATCCCCTGGGTCACTAGATGCCACAAATTCAACAACCGAAATAGCACCTAGGCACCTCTACATTAACTGAAATAAAGAAAAGAATGATTTTATGCAAGACCCAAATATTTGACACGGAATAAGACAACAATGAAATTTATACAGTCTCATGTTAGGCTACCGTTTGTTCCAAAGTCTTAAGTAGTTGGTTTTGGGCCCAGCAATGATTCTTAAGCTTTCATTGACCTTACATACCGATTATCTCTCACGCGGGAGACACACACAAAATCATTACATACTATAAGCATCAATATGAGGAGGCTTGTACTTAGATTTTACCAATGAGAGCTCTGATACCTTATTAGGCCAACGATTGTTCCAAAATCTTAAGATATACAAGAATGGTTTTACTAATCATCAAGTTCTCAATAGTATTTATTCAAGGTATTTGAAGTATGTGTATGGAGATTGAAGCTGACCTTTCCTTGGCAGATGTGAATTATTCATTTGCTAGTGTACTATTAGCCCTAAATGAGCATACGGATTTACTTCCATGTATACACATGAAACCATGTTTGTTTTATATAAGCGTCGAATTTATTAGAAAATTGTACAAGGGAGTGAAACCTTGGATACATGATGCATATGATCATTGAGGCAACAAAACCAACAATGGTTAAGGAAACATGAAAAGGTAAAAAATTTCCCCCCAAAAGCAAGACTCTACAAACCGTCCCCCCCTCCCTCCATTTAGAATCACAGCTTCGAGAGTCGCATATCTTCTCCTTGAAATGTCTCCTGTTTCGCTTCATAAGGACCAAAAATTCACTATGGACCACCAACCTACCAGAAGTCCTAAAAGTGCTTTCTTATGTTCAACTCCAGTAAGTCAAAGGTCTCAACTTTGTATTTTCTCTAACTTAGGGCAATAGGGGGTTGCCTTCTGCACCTAGGCGCCAGTTCAAGGTGGCGCTTCTACGTGGCTTGATTGAATTTTTGAAGGCAGTCCCAACAACAGTGTTTGATCATACTGAATTTAATTATATTGCATGAAACTTGGAGCACTGGATGACCATAAACTACCTTCTAGTCCTATCGAGTTTTTCTTTTGTCAGTGTAGAAAGGCAAAGTAGCCTTCCCTATGCTCATTATTAAAGAAGGAACTAAAACTATAAAAATAATTTGACGATGTAGTAATCTTGGATCAATTGATGTGTTCAATTTAATTTTTCTATTTTTTAATGCTTGGACTATATTTTTTTATTGGAATATATTAATTTTTTGGGTTTTGGTGATAATGAAAATCAATGTAGTAGATTATTTATGATATTTGAACTTATTTTAAGTTTTGCACATGAATTATTAGATGTATCATCTTATATGTCTTCTCACAACGGTATATATTTGTTATCTATATTATGTATTTCAAATTTATACCGTAAGATCAATTAGTTATTACCAATGCAGTTGCCTTAGTTTTATTTATTACATGTATGTGCTTTGATTCTATTTATTTGCTGTTGTAAGAAACTATTAGGACGCTTACTTCTAGCTTTCCTTCTATATATATATATATATTACGTGAATTTGAGCATTCAAGATAATCTCATAAATTACGTGCATATATTTTTTTTTATCAGAATGCATGATGGCGGTGAAGTAGATGTCCGTGCTTGCTACACTGCCATTTCTGTAAGTCTCTCTCTCTCTCTCTCTCTCTCTCTCTCTCTCTCTCTCTCTCTCTCTCTCTCTCTCTCTCTCTCGTTGTGCTTATTTGTGGATGTCTTAATTTTGAATAAATGGGTAGCATATTCATAAGTCACTCCATAGTACTCACCTATTGAAAGAGAGAAGAGTGTTTGGTTGGAGAGACGCTTTGAGGAGGAAGTGATAAAGAGCACTCTTTTCAAGTGTGATGGGAACAAAGCACTGGTGTTGGATGGCTTCACATGGAGGCCTTCAAGAATGATGGAACATCATTAAGATCAACATTTTGAATGTATTTGAGGAATTTCACAATAATAATGGGGTGATTATTGCTCGTACGAATTCCATGCCAATTTTGTATGCTTGATATTGAAGTAAATCGCATCTTTGAAGTTGAAAGACTATAGACCCATTAGTTTGGTATCAAGTCTATTCAAGTTGTTGATTGTAGTTGCTTGAGCTAGGTTCTTAATGCCATTATTGACTTGTTACAAGGGACTTTTGTTGTGTTTGTGTGTGTGTGTGTGTGTGGTGGTGGTGGTCGTGTGTGTGTGTGTGTGTGCAAGTGGGATGGGGTGGGGTGGGGGTAGGGGGGGAATAATTGACTTAGTTTTGATAGCCAATGAAGCAGTTGAGGAATGTCAATGGAAGAGAAATGAAGGGTTTGTTTTTAAGATTGATTTTGAAAAGGTTTATGATCACATTGATCGACATTTCCTTTCACATTAGACCAAAAAGGGTTTGGGTCAAATAGAGAAAGTGGATTGGGGGTTAAATGCTCAATTATGATTAGTGAGAGACCAAGAGGAAAGTTCTTTGTCTCCTATGGAGGAATTAGAAAGGGGATACATTTTCTTGTTTTCTCTTCATTTTTGTTGTAGATGTCTTAAGTCGATTAGTGGACAAAGCAAATGAACTATCTTTGATAAATGGGTTTGAAGTGGGTAGGGAAAAAATTAGAGTTTCTCATTTGCAATTTGCGGATGATACCATCTTCTTTGTGAATGGAGATGATGAGGGAAATTTGCAAACCATCTCGATATTAGGGATATTCTTGGAAAGTTTTGAGGTTATTGATGCGACGCCTTCTTCTTAGGATCATTGATGCGACACCTTTTCCGAAAGATTTTTCCAATGATAAGGTTTGGGTGGGAAATGCGTCCAGAGTTTTTTCATGTTAATCCTACTTTGAAATCTTGATTGATTCACCCTCCTTTCCCTCATGTCCAATTAATAAAATTTGGATGAGTGAAACATCTTCAGAAGTCTGAGTATTTACACGGTTGTCTGCTCACAAAAAGGTGTATACTTGCAAGTTGCGACTTGATTTTGAACTAGAAACCCAACACATGCCTATCTCCATTTTGAAGCGCTCTATGCAAGATAGGGTGAATTCACATATCACCTAATTAGATCAGGAGACAATTCCCTCGCTAAAAGATAAATAGAAATATACATAAAGTAATGTCTCTCTCTTTTTCTAGTTGCGCACATCATCACTCTCCCTCCCTTGAGCTTGCCGCATGATGACAATAAAATTCGTGTTTATGTGGTGGGGAGTGTAACCCAATGGATCATGGACCCATTTCCGTCTGAACAGTCTCCCTATTAAGGATGAACTCAACTTGTTCAACATATGAAATGGCCTGGTGGGATGGAGCGGATGGCAAGGGTAATGGGGGGATGTTGGCTCCATATAAGGTGGATAAGTGGGCTGAATGCAGAACTTTATCAATCTTGTAGGTATCGCACGGATAACCAGGAACAGTATGTATCGTCGCACTTGTAAATTTTGCCATTTCTGGGCATCTTATCCTTCTGCAAGTATATCATAAATAGTTCACCGGGCTAAGTTCTCGATGATTGACATCGGTCTGTCCTTTTTAGGCCACATACGTGCATTGCAGATGGAAACAAACATCCCCGTGAATGGCAGAGATCGCAGGCCGGAAAACATTCGAATTGTGGGGGGAAGCTCAACCATATCAACTGGTATAATAGGCGAAGTACAAAGCACAATATGGAAAGGTATGCTAACTCAGCCTGGGTGAAGAGGAAATCCCACTGTTAGTGATCAATGTGCATAACGTGCCATCTGCAGCACATCTAGTGTAAAATAACCCGTGACCAATCCATACAAAACGGTTGGCTGCTCATCACAGTGAGGGAATATCAAAGGGTCATGGTGGTCTCGGGTAGGGTTTCGGCAAGGGATGGGTTGCTCACCACCTGGTTGTACAAACTGATGCGGTTCAGCTAAAACCTCAAATGCGGGTGCACCGAGGGTCGGGGTGGTCTCAGGTGTAGGCTGTGGGATCTGTCTTGGCCAATCTGGGTAGGGGTAGACTTTCAAACGTGACGTTAACATGGGTTGGGGGATGGAGATTAAAGAATTGGGTTTGGGATGGCCACGAAATGCGTTGAGGAAGGCGTGGCGACCAGTTTCATCGCCACTAGTGAGGGGACCGAGTGGCTCTGCCGTGGAATTTCGGATTAGGCATGGGTGTTCGGTATATTCCAAGTTCACAGCTCCAATGCTGGACTGAGGTAGAGTTTTATTGGATGAGGGTCTCCTGCCAAAAAATGCAAGAGTTGGTTGCAGCCAGACAGCAGGGTATTTTTTGGCTATTTTGGCAACTCTGAGGGTTAGCTCCCCCTCATAGCCATTGGTGTGTGTGAGCGCCATCACCCTGTGCTGGGTCTCTCTGCACTCGGCATCGTCAGTGATCAAAGGAGCTGGGACCGGGGCGAGCCGAGTAGGGTCATTCAACCCATGTAATATTTTTGGTCGTTCATGGCTACGGTATACCGATTGATGTGAAGACAGAATACACTAAACTCTCACTAATTTTTGAATGAACCTGTGAGGGGGGATATGCCAAATTCTCGTTAGGGGAATTAAGATAAACTAGGACACTACCGGTTATTACCTAACTTAATTAGGAGACAACTCCCGTAATAAAAAATAAATACAAAAATACATAAAATAATGTTTTTCTCCTCTCTAGATGTCCGACCCCTAAGGGGATTCCGTGCACATCAGTATTTCACATCAACTATGACTTACCAGAGTCGGTGATCGCTCACCCACGTTGATTTTGAAATTTGAACCCAAAATTTAATTTTTTATAAAATCAAGTAACTTTGGCCAAACTCTTTTGGTTAACATCAAGGACATTTTGGTGGTTTGAAAATTTTAAGTTTGTGAATAAAGTATATATTTTTCTTTCAATTTCCTTTGTTAATAAAAAATAAAATATTTGAAGAGATGTTGCTATTTTAGAATTTTTCAGTTAAAAGAAAGTGGAATTTCTGAGTGTTCAAGTACTTGAGTTCCAAGCAATAGTAATATGAATTTTGGAGAATTCTAACTCTCAAGAATTGGAGTTTATTTTAACACACGAACTGACTCGTAAAATGCGGTTGAGTTCATGACTTGATTCTGAAGTTGTGTTGTAACAGTACCACTTGATTCAGTTACGTTAAGTTTTTTTGCATCACTTCAATACTTGTCCAGCCTTTCGGTGATGTCTACAATCTTCTTTGTCCAATCAGGTTGCAAGTATTCTGAACATTTTGGATAATGAACTGGTTCAAAACCTCGGGAATTACATCGTAAGGTTGGTTGCTAGCTAATATTTCTTTCATTTTTTGCCGCTGGAGCCAGCTGATGCAGCGGCTTTCTGTTGTATGCTGCTTGCTATTCTCATTAATTTACTCAAAACCATTTCTTATTAGAACTAACTTTATCTACTTGATTAAAATTTAGATTTTCGTGTTTGAATAAAATATAAGATGTTTACAAATGCATGATATGTATTCTTGACCAGAAACTACAGATAGATTTGATTAAAAATGTTTTCCTTTTTTATGAATAGTAGATTTTCTGTTGCAATTGCGTGCAATAATTAGTTCTTCATTCTACTGTCATTCCTCATGGAAGAGTTTAGTAGGTTTTCACCCCTTGATCCCTCTTCTACGTTCTTCATGGGCCCAGTGGCACTACAAAACGACCCTTCAAATTCTTCAAAATATGCTAATCATTTTCTGTTTCTTCTGTATGATTCATTTTTTAAGTAATTATTTATTGAGGAGGGCTATGTTGTTCATGAAAATTTATTCAAATAGATTCTAAAATGAGAATATTCATATGCACATATATTTTGTATTTTTAAGAACACCATTACACACCATATTTACATAAAAGGACTTGGCGGTGCTGGAACACTCCAGCTTTTTACTTGAATTTATAAGTGGGGTGTGTGTTCTGTGGGAATAACTAGAATATCTGACTCGTCAACATTTATTGGCAGAGCTGTTTATCCTCAGTGAATAGATTGCATCCTTATCTAATCTGGTCTTCTCTATATCTTATCTGTCAACGGTATTCTGTGTTGTTTGAGAAGGCCTTTTTGTACAGAATATTTTCCTATTGGGTGCTTTTTTCCTTGAAGGATTTTTCCGATTTTAAAGCTTTTTGTAACAGATTCAGAAAATTTCATTTTTTTTTCAATGCAATAAGTAGAATTTTCATCTAGTCAGAACTGGTTTTGATGCAATTAGTAGAGTTTTCATCTAGTAATATTAATGTATTATATGGCTATAATTGTAAATCTAGTCAGAACTGGTTTGGGATGCTTTGTTGATGTATGGTGGAACGTTCACACCACAAATGCTTCACTCAATTGGAAGCCCCAATACTTGTATTTATACTTGGAGAAAGGTTACAAATGTAAAAAGTTTGAGAGAACACTAAGCCCAAAACTAAAAGGCTTCACAACTAATGCCCAAAATACGGAGGGCCCATTATAAAAGGAAAAAATACAGTGAAGGCTAAAATGACACGAAATCCAACTTCCTCGCAAATTGGAGCCAACTTGACAATGAAATACCGTAGAAGATATGGCTAGATATGGTTCGACAACTTTGGTGATGAACTCCGACGTCAAATGAAGGACATATGATTCCACACGTCACTTTCTCCTGAATAAAGTGAATGTTAACCTCCACATGATTTGTCCTCCCATGTTGCACGGAATCGAAACCATATGATTTCAAATGTACCTTGAGCCATCACACAGTACTCGAACCTTTGCGGAAGAGCGGGAAACAAATGAAGCAAATGCTTGCTTTTAACTCTTACACGAGATAAGGTGGAAACCATCTTTAAAATAATGGGATAAGGTGAAAATTATTAAATGTGCAAAAGCCTGAGGTGGAATGCCTATCTGTCTTGGACCCAACATAGTACGCATCAACGAAACACTAGAGGTTTTTTTGACTCCCCGAGTTATAAAACAAGTGAAACACTAGGGTTTTTTCTGACTCCCTGAGCCGTAAAACAACTAAAACCTGGATATGGCTTGAGATATCGTAAGATATGATAAACTTCCAAATGGGAGGCGCGCGGAGCATGCATAACCTAATGATACTCATTGCAAAAGTCAAACCGTGTCTCGTGTTGGTCAAGTAAATGATGCAATAAATCAATATATGGTGAACTGGAGGAATATGAATCAAGTCACCCTTCTCGTCCGAGAACTTCAAGAAGAAGACCTATACTTACGCTGGGGTCAAACACCTCTATTTTAAGAAATTAGCGAAGGCAAGAGGAACAAAGTCCTTCGCATCAAAGACCTTGCCAATATCTCGCTTCACTTCAGCAATCCCATCATCATTATCATCACCAATAATAATAATAACATCAACATTATGCCCATTAAATGATTCATTTACCATGTGGTAGGTGATGAATAAGGCATCTATGATTGGAATGACACCGGGTAAAACCCATGGATAGAATCACATCATTTAATTGACAAAACCAAGCCCGAGGTGATTGCTTAAGGCCATAAAGTGACTTACGAACACGACAAACTTTTTCGGTATACTCCCCCTTAACTCAATTTTTTTTTTTGGGGGGAGGGGGGTTTCTATTTAGATAATCTCAGATAGATCCCTGTGTAGAAATTATTTTTGACATTTAACTGATGTAGAGGCCACAAATGGGTGCACCAAAGTGAGCTTTTCCACTAGAGCAAACGTGACATTACAAAGCATCAAGAAGAACCAATGTACTGTGACGCTCCAAAGTATCCATTTCACTTTCATTGCAACCACCCAATGAGGGTGTGGAGAGCCTCAAACATTGACTGGGGAATAAAGATGGAGTTTAGCTATCCCCAAAAGGCTTGGTATATGGACCTTTAAGATTGTCATAAGAAATGTGTTTAGAAATAGGATGATTATTACATCCAGAAAAACCATACCGGGAAAGGGTATGCCAAAATCGAAAGAGGTAACATAAATTTAGTGTCAGAAATAGAGGGTGGTAAAGGAGCAGGAGAGCTATATGAGGAAGCTATATGAATAAGGAGGAGAAGGATCTGGTGGGTGCGACCTATAGCGTATAGTACACTTTGAGGGTGCAAGAGGAGAAGCCTTCATCAAACAAATGGACAAGTCGAGCAAGTAATGGAAACCTTGTTCCTGAGAGATGTGAAAGTAGGGGCCTCCAAAATATTCACACCCTCATAAAAGGGAACATTCTCGTGGATCGTAAAATTTAGACAATCGTGCATTTGTTTTGGAAGCGAGATCATAACACCCAGGGACGTAGCCATGAATTTTCATATGTGGGGGCTAAAAAATTGTTAAGATAAAAAAATAACTAGCATAACAAAAAAGACTTAATATTCGATTGAAAATTTGTGTAAAAATTACAACTACAATTGTCCTCGACGACTTTTCATATTTTGAAAGCGTTGAATGATACACTCATTATCATTAACATCAAATACATCTTTTTCCACATACACGATCATGCCATCATTCATCCATTGATCTTCCATCCGATTGCGCAGTGAAGTCTTTATGAGATTCATAGCCGAAAACACCCTTTCCACGGAAGCCGTGGCAACTGGTAAGATCAACGCCAATGTCACAAGCAAATAAACCAATGTAAATACCTCACTTTTCTTTGTCTCAACCATCTTTTTTGCAAGAGAAGAAAGTCCACACAATTCTTGAACGGCGGGAGTAGATTGCACATCAAGAATATAAGTTCCAAGTTGAATATCAAGTTCAATGAGTTTGAAGCTTGAAAATTCATTTGGATAAAACTGGGCAAGGTGAATTAATTTAACCTTGTCAAATGCAATAAACCCATCATCGGGACAAAGACATGCCACACAAAGTAGTAACTCAGTGTTCGCCTCATTGAAATGTTCATTAAGCTCATAAAGTTGCATATCGATGACTGCATAAAATAACTCAACACGATAACGATGCAAATTTGTCCTTTTCGCCGCTTTATGTTGTGATTTTTTTTAGCAATGAATACATCATCCATAATGGGAACTTCAATTTCAAGTTTCTCACAAAATGTACAAACTTCATCAAACAACAACTCCCACCCATCATCCCGCATCAGTTGTGATTGTTGCTTGCATACTCGGACCAAAGACATGGCATTTACAATATCTTGATCTTTCCTTTGCAATGCCTTTGATAATTCATTTGCAAACCCCAATACGTTTTTCATCAAGTGCATACAAAAAACAAATTCAAAAGTATGCATTGTATCTATAGCATTTGTTGCATCAAATCTATGCAAGGGGTTGATTGCATCCACTTTGGCAATCTCAAGAACACCAATTACAGAGGAGAACATGTTCATCATGCTTAGTAAAGTGCGAAAATGTGAGCCCCAACGAGTGTCACCGGGACGTTGGAGAGAGGTACTCTGATTTAGTCCTTTCCCCGTTTGAATCTCACCCTTTCCAATTGCACAATTAATCTTTTGAAGTTGTTGCTCACGAAGAATATCACGACGCTTACACGAGGCTCCGACTAGATTAACAATACTAGAAACCAATTAAAAAAGAGTCATAATATCATCATTTTTCTTTGCCACGGCAGTAAGAGCCAACTGTAGTTGGTGAGCAAAACAATGAACATAAAAAGGACATCCATTCTCCCTCAAAATAAGTGTCTTGAGACCATTGAATTCACCCCGCATATTACTTGCTCCATCATAACCTTGCCCACGTAGTCTAGAAATGCTCAACTCAAGGTTTGCAAATAAACTATCTATTGACAACTTAAGCGACACGGCCGTTGTATCCTCAACATGAACTACACCAATGAAGCGCTCCACGATTTCCCCGCTTTTATCAACATAGCGCAACACGACGGCTATTTGCTCTTTAATTGACACATCACGGGACTCATCAATTAAAACTGCAAAAAATGAATCTCCGATGTCTTTGATAATGAAGTCCACAATCTTGCTTGAAATTGAATTAACAATATCTTTTTGAATATCCGGTGATGTCAATGTGTGGTTTGAGGGAGCATTCTTCATTGCAACGGCTCTAATAGCTGGATTTAAATCACAAGCAAATTTCATAAGTTCAAGAAAGTTACCTCTATTTTTTGACTCTTCCGATTCGTCGCTACCACGAAATGCAAGTCCTTGGCGTAAAAGGAACCTAATAGAGTTGATTGATGCACTTAGCCGTGTTCGGTAATCAATACGAGCTTTGTCTGATTGCTTGTGCAAAATTGTCTCAATGTGTTGACTTTGGTTCATTAAATTCGCACATGCTTGCAAAGCTTGATTATGGATACTATTGGAACCTCCCATGTGAGTAACAAATCTATCTTTCTTCTTCCAATTAGAAAACCCTTCACCCACAAATATATCCCCACCTGTTTGGTCACCCATATTTTTCTTGAAAAGATAGCAACACCAAAAATATGCAGCATTAGTAGTGGTGCTATATTCTAGCCAAGTAGAGAATTCGTCAAACCAGGCAGGGTTAAAACGCCACAATTGTTTTTGGTTGCCAATAGTTTTATATGGGAACGTGTGCCTACGCGGTTGATAAGGTCCCTTTTGTAAATAGGCTTTACGGAGTTTATCTTCCTCTTTAGGATTGCCACGAGCAATTGGAGTTCGTAGGGGGGGATCGGAGTGAAAATCCTCCAAAATAATTTCATCCGGTTCTAACTTGCTCTCAATATGTGGTGTAGATGTTGACTCCAATTTTCTTTTGAAAAACCTCTCCATAGTTTGACTGATTTGACAAAAAAAATTAAAGTCATTAATACCCCCCAAAAAAGTAATAGCATTACATTACATAACATTATATCCCCAAATTTAACTCTAAACATTTATTCTAATAAATATAAAATTAAAAACCCTAAATAAATATATAATTAGAAACAAGTAAATAAACAATAAACAACCAATACAATTTATATATAAAAGCAAATAAACAAATAAATCTTCAAATAAACAACAAAGTTACACATCCAACACAAAAGGGGACTCACTTTTATGGTTTCCTATCAAGTTGTCTAACTAGAAATAAAAAAAAACAAATAAACAATCAATAAAGTAGTTGATGTAGAGAAGGTTACCTTTAAATTAGAAGCAGGGGACCACCTGAACCAAGGAGAAGCACTTGCAAGTTGCAAGTTGCACACGACACAAGCAGCAGCGTCATCGCAGGAGCAAAACGGGGTTTTCGTTTTTGTTTTTAGAGTGAGTGGGTTGTTTGGCTTGGTTGCTGCTGCTGCTTTTGTTTAGGTTTAACTTATAAGTATGGTTTATTTATAAAAAGGCCCTACAAAATTTTATAATTTAAACTTTTACACAAAACTTTTGTACTGCAAATTTTTTTTTTTTTAAATCTCGTGGGGGCTTGAGCCCCCACTAGTCCCTTAACAGCTCCGCCCCTGATAACACCGATACATACCCTTTAAACATCATGGAGTATCTCATCACGATGCACCAGATAGCTTTATCTTTAAGTATGTGTCAGGAGAGATTACGATCATGAACAAAACACGTACATCCAAACACACGCATGAGGACATGTAATAGAGTGCTATTGGGTTGAAGACATTAGAGGCGGGTTACCATCCAAAATTGACTCAAAGAGTGATAAATGATAAAAAAAATGGTGATGAGGATAACAATGTGCTAATATGATTTGGGCACCTTCATACCTCTCAACAAACATCGAACAAACCCGTTAGATGAAGGTTTACGTTCCGCGACCCCAATTTGGTCTCGGGTATACGACCACATGAGTTAATTCAACATCCCTTTTTGATTAAGTTGATACCAAAATTCATTAAAACGTGCTCGCGCCCATTATACAATCGGATATTACGAACTGCTGTCTTAAATTAAGTTTTAACCATTTTAAATAAACAAGGGGATACATTTAGTATTCTTTGTAAGAAGATGCACCCAAGTACATCGAGTATAATCATCGATAAATGTCACATAATAACGATGACCAGGAAAAATAGTGAAATGGGAGGGTCCTACAAACGAATTAAGTTAAACATACTAAGAGCATGACTAATATGTGATATATTCTAGTTATGGTATGCTTGAAAATCTCATAAGCAACTCATTAAAACGTCTTGACCTTACAAGATATGGAAAGAGAGGAAAACTGAAAGTTGATATGCCCTAAACGGGCAATTTACAAACACAATGTCCTAAAAGGGACATCATTAGAAATGTTACTATGAAAGATAGAAGTACTAAGGCTAGATGTGATAAGCTACGTTGGAGGATCCCCGAAATAGGTCTCCCATCGTTCGCCCTATAAAAAATCCTCCTCTTACTCAATTTTTGCAATAGAGTAATATCGGGAGATAAACACAAGTCCCGCTTCCTACGAATACGAGCAAGGAGCCAAATGTAAGGCAAACAAACTGACAATTGGGAACCGTGGGTGAGTAAAAGGGGGACGACTCATCCGTCACGTGGTTTGTGAACTCAGGTGGGCTCAGCAGTCCTAATTTGAAAAACAAAATAGGTACATGAAGCAATAGTGATAGTGGGCGTGAGAGAGATCAACTATGTCTTAAAAAAACCAATTTGAGACTTCAGTGGACTCGGACCAATCGGTGTGGGATGAGCAACACCTCTGAGAACCAGTGGTATTAGCAACCACGGCCATGCAAGTCGATCCGGAGGGCCGGTTCCAACCACTGTTTTAAAAAGCACGCGATTATGAGCAACGTTGCGCGTGATTGCACATTTTGGGCGAAAACGCGGCATAGCCCACTGTGATTACAAATAGCATGCATGATTGTAGATGTGGCACACTATTTGGACGCTTTTGCGCGCGATTGGCTCAATCGGCGCTATTTGGGCACGGTATTGGCTTCGTCTCTATTAATAGACCAACTACAAAACTACGTTGTTGTAGTTTTTTTTTTTTTTTTCCGTTGTTTTTTAAAGGTAGAAAGAATAGAAACTGATGACTTAAAACACTAAACCCTCCCTACTCGTTCATCACTTTCCAAAAAACAAAACAAGAAAAACCCAAAACCATTCAAAAAGCTCTCATACTCGTCGGAACTCTGTCTAAGTCGCCGGCTGGTTGGAACTTCAAGGTTGATGGATGGCTCTTATCTTCCAGTTCCTCAGGTTGATATCTCTGTTTGTCATCTTTTTTTTCCTCTTTCAGTTGGGTCTGGTTTTTAAAAGGGTTTGCATTTCTTTGTTTTCGATTTCCCTTATCGTTTTTATTTTTAATTGTTTTAAAACCTTTTGTTATGCTCTCAACACAGTAAAGTTGTTGCGATTGTGATAAATCATTTTTTTTTAAATGTCTAAAAAATATTTATTTACTTTCTACTATTTTTTGGGGAACAATGTGGTGGTGTTATTTGGAATGATGTGGTACCGTATGAATATATGACTTTATTTCAATTGACATTTTATCTGGAATGATTGTTTGAACCTATTTATTTATTTGTATTTTCAAATGATGTAGTATTTTATTTGGAATGATTGTTTGAACTTTGAACCTATTTATTTATTTATTTGTATTAGTAACTATAAAAATGAAATGCATGCATTTCTTTCGCGACGCGCCCCCACCATGATCTTGATTTATAACATTTGTTCCAGCAAACTTCTGCTTCAACTCACGGTGGAATTTGAAGCACCCTATGGCACCACAATGATGGCAAACAATCTTCCCGCCACTAGCTCGGGATCCTGAACTTGAGTGTTGGGTGCAAGCAAAGGCTGATCAAGACGGAGGCGATTCCTCACCATTGACAATAACTTCCGTCAGAGAAGGCGTAGGCAATGTCTTATAAGATATAAGTTTTGAGAGAATCAAACTCGGATTCTAAACCCATTGGATACTAGTAGGTAGGTGTGCTGGCGATCAAGTCGTTGCACCCAGAGGGACGACACCTCGGGAGGGAAGTCATAGGCGATCAAGGCTGCTTTCGACCACACCGCCCCAACAAAAAAGGAACAACTACCTCATAAGGAACACCAACATACACTAAAGAGGATGATTAGGGTTTGAACTCTAGATTTTAAAGGGAACAAGGGCTACGATAATTTTTTTTTGGCCCCAAATCACCTACTTGGAGCTCTAAGAAGAGGTCACAATTGTCACTATAGAGATTGCCTGACAACATCAATCAAATTGGGGTCTTAATTGTGATGGAAAGTAATCGCATGAACATCATTAGGGTTAGGGTTGAGGAGAGAGGGTATATATATAGAGGATATGTTTTTTGTCTTGATACCAAAAAGAAATTTGTGAAGGCTTACCAATTTGGAATCCCAATACTTGTAATTATACTAACGAATCTAGGAAGTTTGAGAGAATATTAAGCCCAAAACTAAAATGCTACACAACAAAAGCCGAACACACGGAGGGCTCAATGTAAAAGGAAAAATACAATTAAGGTAAAATATTATGAAATCTAAGATATTCCAATGGTGATGTTTACTTGATATATCCTTCATAAATTAATCAGAGCATAATCGAGAACCGTTGAGTTATATTCACTTATTCTCTGGCTGTAATGGTAAATCTAGGCAGAATTGGTTTGCGATGGTTTGTTGATGTATGGTGGCACGTCTAAAGGTTTAAGGTCCCAAGCATGGAAGGGAGTCGGAAAGTACATATATGTAATTTCCATAGTGGGACAAGGTCCTAATAAAAGGCTTGGTATGTAGATGTAGAGCCATATTGGCAATGATATGGAGTATGTCCAGTGTTTTTTTGATGTAATAATTGAAATTAAACGAGTCAAAATTCCAAAACATGTTGAATTTGAATACGTAGTGGATACGTCAAGATGGAACGCCCTTTATAGTTTATATGCCTATTGTGTGTTTACTTGGAAAAGTTCTCTCAAAATTGGACAATTTGATAATAGCAGAAGACTAGATGAGTGTTACATTGAAAGATGATAATATTTTATGCTCTTTCCCGTATCAAACTATATTCAAGTCCCCTATGTTGGCTGTGTCCCTCTTTAATTGTTAATAATTTGCTGCATATCCACCTATTTTTCACGTGACTGTTTCAAGCAAGATGAGTGACCCATCAACACTGGAGAGAGGAAAAAATAAACCTATTATAAGTCGCTGCTAGCACACGTACGGATGAGAGAAGAAAGAGAACCTAAGTAGTTACGAGTTTACTCTTTTGTTTAGCCAAATACCCAGTAGTTCTGTTGACAATTATTTTCTTCAAAATCCTTCTTTTCCCCTTCAACTATAATGATTATTTAATAGAGAATTATCAACAGGCCAACGCTCCTGGCTTTGGGCCGTCTTATCATTCTTAAAAATATTTGTATTCTCTGCGAGATAAAATGTTATTGCTGAATTCTGTAAAACTGCCTTATCTAGATGATCAAAGATATCGAGACAAAATCATACTAATTTGTCTCATAATGAAGCCTGATGCATTTACTTTGTAGGTTCTGCTCTGAGTAAATTTTTAATTTACTTCGTGAAAATTAAGATATCATTGTGTGTTCTCTATATAATATTGTTATGAAAATTAAGTTTTTTCTTTTCCTGATCAATAAATTGATGTATGTCATCTCCCATGCAGCTGTCAGACCTATGAAGGTGGCATTGCTGGCGAACCAGGTTCTGAAGCTCATGGTGGGTATGTCTCTTTGCACATTTGCGTTGTACCTGTTGAATTTTATTTAGTATATTCTCATCTCTGTTGAGGTGATGTGATTTGGCTTAATTTGTCCTATCTTGTGGGTGCATGCATAATTGCATGTATGCGAGTGTTTCTAGTCATATTTTATTAAAAAAATTCCCTCAGAATAACAATTGTTTCGTTATAGGTACACCTTTTGTGGTTTGGCCGCAATGATTTTAATCAACGAGGTTAATCGTTTGGACTTGGCACGTTTAACTGTAAGTCGATTTGGGTTCTTTAAACTGGAGATTCCGTATGAATTAATATATCATCTGTATTTAAGGGATTTTGTCGAGGTACTATGCAATCACATATCTCTATTACCTAGAATGTTATTTTGCCCTCTTGCGTCTTTTTAGCCTTATCCTTATTTTAGTATTGCCTAAAGTGAGCTAGGGACCTTTCTAGGTTATAAACATGTAATAATTACCCTAAAGGAGGATATCATATATTTGAGAGTGAAGGTCTTATTCGTACTTGTTCTCGAGTGCCATTCATGGTTCAATGTCAAGGCCGATACCGCGACGATACGGCCGAGTTGACTAGGTATCGGCACCCACCGATCCGATTCCGATTTACGAGTTGAGCTTTCAATTATTGATGTGAATCGACCCTATATCGGTAATTTCTCGGTATAGCGGTATAATCGGCCCATATCGATGATATCGCAGTAGAATCGGCCCATATCGGCGATATCGCGATGGAATCGGTCCATATCGGCGATATCACAATAGTATCGACCCATATCGGTGATATATCAGCCGAGATGGTATAAGTTACTAAGCATCAATCTCTCTCTCTCTCTCCCTCTCCCTCTCCAGTGTTATGTTGGTAAGCGTGGTTTTTTGGGGGGGGTTACGAAACGCTAATTGTTTTTTTAATTTAGTGTGCTGTGTGTGGGTTATTTGGTCATCGTGTGGGTTTAATTTAGTGCGTTGTATATGTGCCAGTTTTGTTTTTTTAAAGAATGCAAATGATCCAAATGTTATTTATTATTTTTTATAATAATGTTCCGAATGTTATTTTATAATATGTTATTATTTATAAAAAAACGTAAATGTTATTCTTTTACAAACAAATATACAACTGTAATTATTGTAAAAATAATATTTGTATCCTCTAAACATTTGTAAAAATAATATTTGCATCCTTTATATAAAAATAACATTTGCAACACAAGTAAAAAAAAATATTTGTATCCTCTTTGTAAAAACATAACATTTCCATCAATTTAAAAAAAAAAACATTTGCAGCCCAACAAAAAAAAAATAACATTTACATTCCTTTTATAAAAAAATAACATTTGCATCCTTTTTGTAAAAAACGATTGTAAAAAAAATGTAGTGTTTTGTCAAAATCACTATTTATATCCTCTTTGTAAAAAAATAACAATACTAAAAAAGAAACATTTCTATCATTTTTAGAAAAATATAACATACTTAAAAAACACATTTGTATCATCTTACTAAAAATAATACAAAGAATATAATAGTTGTATCGTCTTTGTAAAAAAAAAAAAATTACACTCTTACTAAAAAAAGTAACATTTGTTTTTCTTTGTAAAAACATAATATTTGTATCCTCCGTGAAATAAAGCATTGATTTATAATGGAACATTGAATCTGGCAAGTTCGCAGCACGTCAATATAATCAATTGTACAATGTTATGCATATTAAAGTATAGTTTTAAACTTATCTGATTGGTCCACATTGTTAATCGTATTTTTTTAAAATTTTCTAGATTTTTTTCGAAATTATTTGCGCTCTCTAAATAGTGTATCTTTGCGTATCGCCCGATACCGTGACCGATACCGCGACCGAGTTGAAAATCGAGTGGCCGATACCGGGAGCGATACCGAGACTTTGAACCATGGTGCCATTTGTTATGTTGCATTAAATTGGTATTGAAGCCCTAAGTGCTCTCAAGTTGCTATTGTAAAATAAATCACGACTTTTTTAATGGCGCCCAAGAAACCAAACCAAGTTGGAATCAAGTCCATTAAAAATATGACCACCTGCATCTCTGATATGCGCCACTAACTCCCACCATCCGTACCAACCTTACCAATGGTCCTGACGCTGATACTGTCTGCTGTCGACATCATCAACAACGCACAATGAGTTGTTCAAGGACACACCTTCGCCTAGCGCGTCGATCCTTATTTTCGGTGGATCGTGCTTGTGTGCTGCTCGCCCTCCTCATCCCTGCATCGATGGATGGCTGAGAACCCTCGAGGTCAACCGAGGGAAGGTGACAAGGCAAAGCCCCTACTGGGGGTTTGAGGGTTGCCTAGCTCTGGAAGGCTTCGTCTAGGTTACAATGGGCCTGCCCTAACCCTTAGCTTAGGGTTGCTATAGTAGTTGGCGATGAGGGCCACCATTGCAATCGACTTGCACTCCGTCGCTCCACCACCAATGGCGCCCTCCACCTACTTAGAATACTAGTGTTATGATCAAAGTCAAGCCCCGATCAAGCTACTGAGGGCACCAATCGATGCTCAGTTCACTATCTTAGTCTCGCCAATGAATAGGACCACAAAAAGGAGAGTTTGTGATTGGGTCCGACAAACCCCACCAAAGGAGATTGTGTTCGGTTTTTTAAGTAGGGAGTTTGGAGAAGAGGCTCCACCCGATAAAGACCAGTTCCATTGATGCACCGTTTGATATTTGAGGGCATTGATTGCGTGGATTGGGACGAATGGATGATCGTTTCTTTTTTATCAACGTACTTGTTTCTCGCATTCTGAGCGGGGCTGAGACCGGAGGCCACCTATTGAGGGCCTGCAACACAACATAAGAGGACGAAGTTCTTGTGCATTAGCTGAGTGGACTTATCGAATGATGAGGACGAGTTCGAGAAAGGCGATGAGATTGCCCTTGCCCCAGATCATTTGGGGCAGACATTGATGTTGTTAACAAGGAATATCCACAAAGGTATTCGGGTCAAGGTGCATGTTTTCAATTGTCAGATGAACTTTGACATGTCTGTTGACTGGTTGGATTCGATTGAGAAGATATTTGGCAAGAGCCTGTGCGGGGTCAAAGGTCTATCTATGGTTAACGACTACCTAGCTCCCGGGGTATGTGAAGGTGTGGTGGAATGAACACCTTCGATTTTGAGGCTGAGGGACTTCAGCTGATCCACACATGGCCAATTATAAGGAAATTTTTTCGAGGGGCATTCCTTTATGATTTGATCTTAAGTTTGTTAGTCTTCGGTCGTTCCATAGGGAATTTTGAATTTCATTGACTATACAGAATGTTTACACTTTTGTTCTCTAGGGCCGAGTTAGTTGATGATGAGGATCATTTGACCGCCCAACGCCTGCAGACTTTAGTTGAGGATCCGCTAGAACTCCACCTTCGCGATACTTTGACGATGGTCAAGGCCATCGAGTGTACACTTCGCCAGAAGTACTTTTGAACAACTCTGGGTTGAGATGCCTCTTTCGACGGTTGGATTAACCTCGAAATGCTTGTTGACTGATTAGTCCTTAAACACAATGGAATATAATTCCTTGCGATTTAGAGTTTTCAACTGATTCCGTGACAACCCAGAATTGTTAGGATTCAATTGAGATGATATTTGAGTACAAAGAGCATTCGTGGGGTCAGATGTGTGCAATTAGTGTCTATTAAGTTCTAGGGGTATGGCAATATGTGGAGAAATGAGCTCCTTTGACAACAAGAAGTCGAGGGACTTGAGCCGATCCACACACGGCCAATTATGACGCAACTTTTGCGAGGGGCATTCATTTTGATAATTAACTTTCCTGACTTGTCCATCTCTAGTCCCTTGAGACTGAGCACGATCTCCGCCATCGATTATACAAAGAGGTTTCATCTTCTGTCACCTTGGCATGTTCAGATGGTGACGAGGGGAATTTGATCTCGTGATCCTCTTCGCCTAAAGTACTTCCGAGTAGCTCTAAGCGTTTCCACCTTTGTTCATACTATATCATCTGGTCCTTAAAAGGGATAAGAGAGTCATGTGGACCAATAAGTGCAGCGAGTGTGGCCAAGCGGGCACATGACCTCTAAGTGCCCTAAGAAGTGGCGACCCTTTTTAGCAGCAGAGCAAAAGTCTCTCCATTGAGGAGATGATGTAAGCCCTATTCAATAAAGGGTAAGGATCTAGGATGTTCTTTTGTTCTATTCTCTTTAAGCCTTATTTTGTCTTCTAATTTGTGCTTTTTTTTTAACGGCCATTTGTTTCTTCGCATCATGCACGCTCTCACTTTTAGTGTAATGTTTGGCAATAATATACGCATTATTGTTATTCGTGTGTGTATTCATGTGTGTGAATTCCGTTGCGTTTTACATCAAAGTGGTATGAGAGCCAAGAACGCTCTTGGTTATGTGTATATTTTCCGTGTAAATTTGTCGTATGAAGCTTGTGTTGGAGGATGATCTTGCTGAGGTGTTTCGGCAAGGGTTTGCTGCCATAAATGACAAAATTCAGCGGTGGAGTGACACAATTGATTATTGGTTTGACAAGGGGTGGGGGTATTCCCGTGGCCTAATCTCATTTTGCTGACGACAAGTCGCGAGAGGTCTTGCCACTGTCGAAGACCTAAAGACCAAAAGAGAGGCTGTGGTGGGTGAGTTTCAACAGTGTGTGATGAGGTTTCGGCTAACCACTGCCTCCATGGGACACGTTGAGCCCTCCGAGTATGATTCTAAGTATGACTCAGTATTGGAGTCATGTGAAGATGACGACGAGGTGAGACTGATGAAGAAATTGACTTCGCGATCAAGTTCGAAGAATTGAATGAAAAGATTATGTTGAAGGCAATGTTTAAAAAGGCGAGAGGCGAGGCGTAAGCCTCGAGGCGTTTGAGGCGTAAGCCTCACCGAAAAGAAAAAAAAGAGCAAAATAATATTAAAAAATATTAATAAAACCATAAAAATAAAATACTAAAGAAATATAAAATAAAACTACAAAAAAACCATCCTTGAGGATTTTCTCACGTAGTTTGACATTTTTTTGTTCCCCCGAGAAAACTTAAAAAAAAAAAGTAATTTGAGAAAATCAATTGTAACATATTGGTTATTTCACAATATGACAATAAATTAATCAATGCAAACTCATTTTGGCAAAATCATTTTTTTAGCTTCATTCACATAAAAAATAATAAAACATATCAACCTAAGTTTATTAAAAAAATAGCAACCTTTAAAATATATTCAGTTTAGTTAAAGAAAACATATTAGTCTAAGTTGAAAACCAAAAAACAAAAACCTTTTAAAAAAAAGTCATATTGAAGTTAATTTAGTACATTTATTTCAAACAAAATCAAATTGACAAAATCAGTTTTTTAAGTTTCATTAACATATTGGCTATTTTTTAAAAATTTCTCTCAAGTTACAATAGTAAATAGTATAAATTAAATGCAGTTTATTGAAAAAAAAAATATGAGTTAGTAGATTAAAACAACATTTTTTTAAAGTTAAGTGCAATTTTAGAAAAATGAAGAACTTTAACCTTTAAGAAAATAGACTTAGTAATGGAAGAAGAAAAAGTTTTTTTTTTCCGCGCCTCAGCAAAAAGGCGCATTGAGGCGAGGCGTGAGGCGGATCGAGGTGTAAGCCTCGAGGTGCATTGAGGCGTAGGCCTCAAATTCAACCCTGAGGTTTGAGCCTCGAGGCATTTTTTACCCGCCTCGCCTCGAGGCGTAAGCCTCAAACGCCTTTTTAAACATTGGTTGAAGGTAGAACGGCAGTGAGAAGCCATCCGACGAGTGCAATGGTTTAAGGATGTGGGCTTTTTTTTAATAAGGATGTGGAGTTTTGGCTGCCCACGAGGCGGTTAAAGCTTAGAAACCACCCAAGGCTGAATAATCTGCCCAACCGCCTAAACTTTCAACCCCAACCACCCCTCCAGCAATTTTCGACAGACTCCGATTTATTCCCGAGCCCGAATCTGGTCTCCAACCAGTAGCCGCGACCTCCCGAGCCTGCAAATCACCTCTAACATGCCTCCGTCTTCCCAGATCTAACCCGACTGAGGGTTGGGAGCCTTCGCCGGAGAGTCGGCTCGAAACGGACCACCTGATCAACTCCAGGGCCCTCCAACCGATATCCAACTAGATCGGGGCTAAAGATCTTCCCCACGGACCCACAGACCTCCAAACAAGCAAAACCAGTAGTCGTCCAGTTTTTTTGGACCTCCGGTGATGATTTTCGACGACAAAAGGTGGTCGGCCAACCTCTGGAAGCTTCCAAGGTGGTTGGATTTGGTGAAGAGGCTGCTAGGGCTTGTAAAGAGAAGGGGGGGAAGCTAGGGTTTACTTTAATGAGTTGGGGCTTTTAAATGCAAGTGTGGATCTTAAGGCTTTTGAAGAATATGGGCAGCCCAAGTGGTCTTTGTTCGACTTTGGCCCATTTTAAGAAACAAACCACTTGGGTTGGAGGTTAATGGTCCAAAAATTGATTTTATTGAGGTAGAAAATTTTGGACAGCCCTGAATTTTAAAAATGTTGAAAAATATTTTATTTGGGCCTCAAAATTTTCAAAAAAATCCTTTTTACCCCTAATAAAAGACAAAAAAAGGTGCAAAATATTCGAAGTATTTATGGATGTGGCATGGACCCTTACAAATCTCCCCTACAGTTCGCAGTGCATCTTTTCGAAGGAGAGGGCACTACTTGTCTGGCATCTTCAATGTTCAAGGCTTTAGCGCTCGGGTTGAGATTTTCGAAGAAGGAAAGAATGACGTGCGCGTGGGATAGCTCCCACATGGGCACATTTAATTTCAGCACATGTTTATTTTATTTTTAGTATAAATTAGATAATTATCTAATTGGTATTTCCTTCTTTATCTAGGTTTCTAGTTAGTGGGTAGTTTCCAACTTAGACTACGATGCTTGCCTCCTAAGTTTAGGATTATCTATAAATATAAGGCCCTTGTCCCTTTCTTGTAAGGGGGTTATTAAGATTATTATTGAAATGAATGAGATTTGAGAGAAAATATGGTTTGCTTATTATTGTTCTTCGTGTATGTGTTCATGCATGTGTAAATTCCGTTGCGTTTCACGTCAGTTTCAGTGATGTAGTTATATCAAGCAGTAGTAGACACTCGAGTTTAGGAGCATTGCTGGAGTAAGGCAAGGGCGCAATCGACCTCATACCTTATGGGAAATAATAATATAGTAATAATAATAACAACACAAGAATTAAAATGTTTTCTTCTTCTTTTATTTTTTTAGATTTTCGACTAAGACTGTAATCAGTGTGATGAAAATTCTGCCTACGTGCTAGGCTGCGCCCCGCCTAGGCACTTGGCGGTGCTCAACTGTCTCGCCTAAACACAAATATATATATATATATATATATATATATATATATATATATATGTGGTTTGCTGTTTTGGTCTCTACTATTATTTCTACATTGATTTGGTTGCATTATCTTTGGGTTGAATTGTTAGGTTTGTTTTGATAATTGATTTTTTTGATAATATTATATTCTATGAATCATGTATACTTGATACGAGCCTACACATTCGTATCAGATATGTATTGGATATGGGCACGCGTCCGAAACTCTCCGATACGCATCGGATACACAATTTTAAGTATCCTGTTTTTCTTTTCTTTTTTCAATTTTTTTTGGATACGCTCAGATACGTTACTGATTCACTTTTCTTTCTTTCTTTCTTTCCTTCCTTTTTTATTTATTTATTGAATTAGTGCCCAACTTTTTGTGACTGGTACTCTAGAGTTGGGGGTTTGTTGTGATTAAATACTTTGTTCTTTGATGATTAATAACTTTTTTGTTTAGAGATTGTTGAATCTTGAATTAATAATGAGTGGATGGCAATTTACAGTGATGTACAACGCTGTTTTGTGCAAGAAACAACCGTTTCCCTCGTCATTTGCATCGTTTGACTGCTGGACAATGTTGTTTTGGGAAAAAGACATTACCTCTTTTAGTTGAAATATATTTTAAAATTATTATATATATATATATATATATATATATATATATTTGTAAATATATAATATATGACGTATCCGACTATATCCTAGTTTCTTGAAAGAGTCCGTATCCGTATTCATAATCTGCAAATTAACCAAACCTAAGTGACTGTTATATCTAGTAGCAAAATTAACTTAAAATGTGGATTATGCCCAAAAAAAGTGAGTTAAAAGGCGGATTATGCAAAAAAATAATAATAATAATAATAAATACAATTCCAAGGATTATATTTCAATATGACCTCAACTCCGCTTCACTTCTCGTGCCATAATTCCAATTAACCATTGAGTTACTTTCTAATTAATTTGAAGCTGACATTTTTAATTCTATCTTCCATTTGCATCAATTAGAAGAGAAAGATGCGCCTAGGCAAAGGTTAACCAAACCGTGTGATGTATTCAATTCTTAGTTACAGTTTCCTTGATAATTAAACTTTGATGAAGTCAATCAAAATACAATACAATGGAGAAAACTAATGGTGTATTTGAATAATTACCTCACATTTTTACAGGTGGCTGTAAAGAAAGCCCATGTCATTATGAATCCCTATTTATGCGATTTACAGCAACCCAAACCGCATTAATTTCATAAATGGGTTAGCACATACACATGTTGAGTCCAGGCATGTACGAGTGTTTGGACATAATTTTAATTTCGTTCTCTTTAATTGCAAATAACTTTTGAAACACCCAACCAAATCATCAAAAATATAAATACAAAAAGCAGATACTGAGGGTAGAGAATGAGATGAAAGAAAGACGTGGGACTGTAGAGGGTATGTGAAAAGGGAAGAGGCAGAAAGTGGGGGACGGTGTGTTGTGTGGAGTGTGAGAGATTGTAGTAAGAGAAATGGTGCATGTCAACTGCCGGCTTCTGTAAATTTCTTTGCTGAGGTTCTATTAACAATCTTAAAATATTTGAATTGTCTGCTCTTTTTAAGGGGTTGGGTACTAGACTTGCTTCAGTATATAGTGTGTAATCCTTGTTAATGATTTCTTGTCCAAGAATGTTTTCTCATTTAATATTTTTACAATCATACCAGGATTGGGTGGTGTTTAGACAAGGAGTGGAGGGTGGCTTCCAAGGTAGAACAAATAAATTGGTTGATGGTTGCTACTCCTTTTGGCAGGTGTTTGAAGTTTCTCTCCTTATTTTCAGTGTTCCTTTTTTTTCTGTAATAATTGGAGTAATAGAGGAGAGTTTGATCAGGGAGGAGTGTCAGCATTGATCCAACGATTGCATTCGATGCTATCAGATGATGGAGGAGGTTGCAGTACAGATAGCACCGAAAGTTCTGCATCTGACGTATCTGAAGGGAAGGAAGGGGTTCCATCTCCTGTTGATGAGACTTACCATACAGAGGAAGGTACGCTTACTTAGATGATATGGGAAGTTTTCTCCCTTTTATTTTCAAGAATGGCTAAGGATGCGTTTGATAGCAAAGATGGAAAATAAAGTAACTTGCTTGGAAAATGTTTTCATGCTAAAAATTTTCCTTTTGTGTGTTTGATTGTAAGGATAAAAAAGAGGTTGGTAAAATGGAAAAGATGGTATATATATGGGTTAAAGTTTTCCTTTGTTTTCCTATTTTGGTGGGGGGTGGGGTAGGAAAATAAAAGTTGCAAAACCGAAAAAATAAAGCTATATGTTGTTCTACATCCTAAAAGGTGGAAAACGTTTCCATGGAAAATATTGCCTATCAAACACTACCAAAAGTTGGAAATTACCAAAGATGCGGCATTTTCATTGGAAATTAATGGCTATCAAATGAACCCTAAATGATTATCATTCTTTCAATATAGCCCTAATCTTTTCCTCTTTTCATTTTTTTCCTCACGTGACCGTTTGGTTCGAGTTCTTTTGTGCTTTCTTGGAATTCTAAACTAGTAAATTTACATATTCATTTCAAAATTGCCTTCTTTGATTGAAACTCTTGAAATAAATTGTAAGACTTAATATGTGACTTCATACACCAAGGCTTCATTGCTTATGGGAATAGATCTTTTTTGTTTTGATGTTTCTACTACTCAACTGCAGGAGAACAGGCTGATAGAGTAAATGTTATCAATATTGCCAGCGGATGTGCAGAAATAAAACCTCTTATTAACAGTATGGCTTTGCAGCAATATATCCTCCTGTGCTCTCAGGTACTTCAGATTTTAAAGGTTCACCAGCGTTTTTTTTTTCTCAGATATTAAAATTGAAAAATAGGAGCGTGGGATGTGGTGGATTGATTTCTGTTTTTTGGACCAAGGTCATCATTGTTAGGCGCAAGGTGCACCAATGCACCAATGTCTCTCGAGAGCCAAGGCGCAAATTTCATTGTTATTTAGATTATTTTATGATCTAAAATTTGAAATACATAGCATAAATTACTATTATACAAGGTTACGAAGAGATGGATAAAAAGATATATATAACATACCATATAAAAATATGTAGTAAAATATCAAAATTTATTTAACATTCTAATTATCAAATAATCAGCAAAAGCAAAGATATTAATGTATTTAGGCTGGACTTTGGTTACTTTTTGGGTGGAAAATGGTTGGATTCTCCATATTTCATAAAACACGTAATGTCAACGTAATAGTTGGTCCATATTCTTGTATTGATAGCATTTGCTAGAAATTTTTTAACAAGATGCGCGCCTTACGAAAGGAGCCTTGCCTGACGTGTCTTGGTGAGCCTTGAGCCTAGAAGGGCCCCTAGGTGTGTCTTTAATAACTATGTGTATCATAATCCGATTGCATTTTGCACCTCTGTTTACACTTCGTTGAGCTGACAGGACCTATCTTTTCTAAAATTTTAAAAGATTATACAACTTTCATTTTATGTCCTTGATAACTATAAACTTTATATTTTTAGAAAGCATTCGTGGAGTTCGAGATCTATACAACCATAAACATATTCAACATATTGGGTAAAAATATATTGGAGTACCAAAGAACGTGGAGCTTAATTTGTATAAAACTTACTTTAGACGTAAAATTTACATTAAAAGTACAGACTAGATTCCCTTGTGTGTTATGTGCATGTTTTTGGTTGGTGCAGGTTGAGGGAGGGTTCAGAGACAAACCAGGGAAGCCCAGAGACCACTATCACACGTGTTATTGTCTAAGTGGATTATCAGTGTGTCAGTACAGCTGGTCAGAGGATGCTGATTCTCCGCCTTTGCCTAGTGCACTATTTGGCCCTTATTCCAATCTTTTGGAACCCATCAACCCGCTTTACAATATTGTCTTGGAGCGTTATAATGAAGCTCGTGAATTCTTATCCACATCCTAACTTCTTCTCTTCCTTTGTTTTTTAAATATTTTATTTGGCAGTGTCTCAACTCATATGTAGGAAGGAAAAGAAATGACGCAATTATGCTGTACCATATAACAATATTTATCTAACCCAATGATGATAGAGGAAATGCAATTATTATGGGACGCGATATGGGAGTTTAATTCATCAAAAGAAGTATGGGAGTTTAATGTTGACTGGTCTAGTTCACAGCGGAAGGCATGGATACAATTGTTCATATATTTGTGTTGTTCTTGGTTAGTGATGAGCATTGAACTTTTAATCCCCACTCCTATAGTATAGATGATGAGTAATGCTACACGGACTAATTTAAATGACCAACTGTTAGGGGGCATACTGATGAGATAAACCTACTTTGATCCATAGAAGATATGCATCACAACAGTGCTGTTGAATTTTTTCTTTGGTGCCGAAGTGACATTTTTCCTTGTTTACATTACTTCAATCAAACACTTATTTCTTCTTTTTCGGAAGATGATGAATTATTGTGTGGTGGAGAAAAGAAAACCTCTAGTCATAAATGCTGCAAGACACTTTGTTTTGAAATCTTAAAAGGATGTTCTGTTTTCAAAAATTGCTAGTATTCAGCCTCTCACGGCCCGAGCAATATTAAATTGAAGGAAATAAAAAGATTGCATAAAAAATAATTAAAAAAAAATCAGCATAAATTAAACAGGTTTTTACGGTTTAGTTCCTTGACTGTACATTTTGGACTTTTTAGTTTGGTCAAACAAATTTTAAACGATTAGGTCTATATAAATATTTTTTTTCTACATTTAATTCATTTTGCTATTATTGACCTAATCAACGATTGACATCTTTTTCAATCTTTTTCAATAAACAAAGATCTCCTCTTTCTTCCTTTCGCTCCTGTCAAACAAATTCGTTCTCTTGAATAATTTAGGATCTTATGATTTCTTTTCACTTCTGTTTAATCGACTTTGTTCTCTCAAAGAAAGAAGTTATCAATTTGTTCGAAGAACAATTCTTTTTGCTTTGTTTAACCTAGATTTTTCTTTGCATTAGTTCGATCATTTGTAAGTTTATACCTATTACGAAAAAATATTTTGCATGTCGATTAATTAAAATAGGTTGATGTATTTATTTTCGATTAATCAAATCATTGTAATTGTGCAAATCATGCGTTGAATTAACTCGAATATTGAATGAATGATTTGATTGTGTGTTTTTATAATTTTATTTTAATTTTATATGAATATATTTTGACTTTTGTGTTTTGATTTTGAAACAGGTTGTGTATGTATATGTTTTGATTGTGTGTTCATGTGTGCGTGTATTTTATGTATATACAAGTTGTTTATGTATATACCCCAAAGGATTATCCCAGTAAAGTACACGCAATTTGATATACAGTACACGTGAATTTTGGATTTGATTAATTATGATTTTTTCTTTCGACATTAATTTTACATAATGTTAATGTGCATTAACTTTGTTACTTTTAACTCATTACTTAATAAACTTGTTATGTGTTAGATGGACATGTGTTTGTGGGTCCGTGCCAGTGATATTAATCAATGTTGATGTTTTACGACAGTAAAATACTTTGTATATACATGAGGAGAAAATTGTATTAAAGTACACGCAATTTGATCTAAAGTACATGTGATTTTTAAATGATTAATTATCATTTTTTTTACATTAATTCTTCATAATGTTAATGTGCATTTACTTTGTTATTGTTGACTCAAGCTTAATAGAGTAATCATGTCTTTGTTGGCCATGTGTTTGTGGGTTCTCGTGGCATTAATTAAACTTCAAATTGATTTCGACATTGCTTGTTGCGCTCCTCAATAAACTTATATTGCAGTATAATCCAGGATCGCATTGCATTCTTGATGTTGAACTGGAGAGAAAATTATTCAAAAGAATTTTTGTAATATTTGTAGGATCCATTGATGGACGCAAGCCTGTTTTGTTTCTTGATGGTGCCTTTTTGAAGTGCCGGTACCTTGGGACGATTTTGTCGACAACTGGAAGGAATGGGAACATGTGACACCCCACTTAATAAAATACCGGACAATCAATCCTGTACCAAATTAAAACATGAGTCTCATACGGTTCATTCTTAGCATCACTGTCGAAAACCAAATTAATTACTAATAACCTATTAGGCTAGCGTCAAAATTTTATTTATCTAATTTTTTTAACCAAACCATTCAATTTAAAATATTCACGCAGTTTAAATATATGAAACTGAAATGAATATAAAAATAACCAAACACTCGGTTTAACATAAAACAAACAAATCGAATGCCGCACAAAAAAGGCGGTAAAAGAATAAATAAAAATAATTGGGCTTTCGGCCCGAATGTTTCTACAGTACCTCCTATCTACATTACAAGGGTAGATGCGTCTACAGTAAACCTGCATGCATCCACAACTGCTGCAGCAACGTCTGACTCGAAAGGGTCTTCATCCAGGCGTCCCTGTGTCTGAACACCTAATATATATATATATATATATATATATATATATATATATATATATATATATATATATATATATATATATATATATATATATATATATATATATATATATATATATATATATATATATATATATATATATATATATATAGCAAGAGAGGGAAAATATAGAAACGGGTCAGAGCCCGAGTTGTGAAAATATTTTGCAAGTGCATAAATGCTATATTTTAAAATATGTTTTATCTCATATTTAAGTTGGTATCGCACTCCCTTGACATACCCCTCACCCCTCTTCTAATAGTGCACACTTATCGCATTCTTTTAAATTAACCTAGTAGCTACCCGGACTAACTAATCCGTTCACCCATCATCTCGAAATCCTAGTACCTGAGTACTAAGGGATAAACCTCTCCCCATTCCCAACATTGCTCTACGTTCGTGCATGGGGTGTCTCGTGAAGCAAAATTCAAATAAGGAACCCCCCCGATACACTATTGCCTGACAATGTTGATCGTTGGGATCCATTAGGCGCTCAACACATGACGCGTATATATATATATATATATATATATATATATATATATGTCACTACTACCTATTACTCATTTTCACATAAATCCGGATATAAATCTACCGGAAAGGAATAACTCTCATCTTACCTTCCATTCTTATATACGTTTACTATATATGATCATTCACCTTCATATACAAAAAATATACTATACGCAACAAGTATATAATATTATACCTATCACAGCATAATAACCATCCCATCGAGCTATAACTCGAGGATGCTGTCTCATAGTGCCTATCCAAATTCGAGTTTACTCACTATACCACGGTACCAAGCCAGACATACTCATGGTCATGGTAAACATACACAATGGTGGACGCGGTCATGTTCCTTCTGCAAGTGGAGTACACACATCGCACTCGAACGCGGGACGAGATGACCTGGGGATATACTCTTGTTGCTCCTCAAGCTAGGGGATTCACCCACATCGCGCAACCTCCCTGAATCGCACTAGAGAAAATATATACAATCTGGCTGTTCCAACCCTACGCCAAAGGAAATCCCGTGAAAATCAGCCTCTAAGGTACAAACATATGAATCACACACAGATATATTTATACGTATCATATTATATTATATATACTGTAATCCCATCGTATATATAATCTACATTACTTCTCCAAATAATTTATGGACATTATTGCCTATCTCAAATAATAATAATCAATAACCCCGAATATTCTCATTCGTAATAATTTAATAAGTATACTCTCAACTTATTTTTAGCCTATAGGTATCGCGTTACCTATAGTCCTAGTCGTCAACCAACACTAGATAGCCGCCCATGTAACGCTAGCTCATATCCTCATTTCCATCTTATCCGCCTCCTAGGATTGACTCGTAACATATAGGTGGCATATGAATAGTTTTCGATCTGCATAGTATATACGTAATCGCCCTCCGAAATATTTCCCCGAGTTTTATTCGTCCCGAACACCTTAGTAGGCCCTTGGATTTTGCCTTTAACTAACCCAAGGTATACCGCTCATTCCAAATATAATTTAGAGGTCCTCATATTACATTTAGGAACCCCAGATATCTAATTCCTCAATTTATTTATTTTCCTCGAAAATATACTTTTAGCGACACACCCTTTTTACCCCTTCCTAACCCCACTTAACTCCCTTAAATGGCTAGGAATAATATTCCCTAGTTAGATATGTATATCCTAGAATGGACAAGCTAAAGACCATTTATTTGGGAAGTTATCCCATTTAAACAACAATAGCCGAAATTGTCAAAAATCCTGAAGGGTCGATCGATCGATTCTTGGCCATCGATCGATCGATCGATCCGGACAACTTATTCTCCGAGAAGCTTTTTCGGCCATTAAAGCTTCCTCTAAGCTTTTATCTCCTCTTCAATCATTCTACAACCTCAATCAACAGCATATATACACATGAAAAGGGTTCTAAACATCCTAGAACCCATAACCAACAACAAATTTTGATTAAATCCTAAGTTTCCCAATTGGGATATTTTCTAGGGTTAATCCGTTAAATTTTCTGAAAACCCGTTTTGGTTCACAAAAACCCATCCCAAAAATATTTTTGGTTTATCTCTACCAACTACAGTATGATATTTATTCTTTAAAATAAATGATCAAGTAAACACTTGCCTCGTGGATAAAATTCGACGACCTCGAGTCGAATCCCGGGGAGTTTGGTCCGAAAATCCTTTTTTCTCTAATCTTTTCTCGTCTTCCTTTCTTATCTTCTTCTTTTATCTCTTTTTCTTTCTTTATCCCACTCTCTCGTGCCTTATATAGGAGATAATAAGGGTTTATCCATTTAAAACCCAAAAATGACTCGTTTACTCAATTACGAATCCCTACTACCCCCCCAAAAAATTCGGGACCTAAACAGTACCCTCGGATACTCTATTCTGACTATCTCGACCATTTCGAAACCAACTGCGCACTCGAAATCTCCATCTGAGTCGCTTAACTACAATTCACTAATTAAACCTGACACATCTCAATACGGGTTTTTCAATTTAAAATATTATCCTTTATCGCTTTACCCAGCGGCGATATGTAATTAAAATAATCTGACTTATTTACTTAATCTCAAAAGTAAATGTAACACACATCTGAAATTATCTAACCCTCATAAACTCCAAAAATTTATTATTTAGAGAAATTTCCTCCAATCTCCAAATTACACCCATTTCTGAAATTTAATTATCCCCAAAAGTACGGGGTGTTACGGAACAATGGCAAATGTGAAACATTGAAGTTTTACTTTACAATATTATGCCTTTATTTTGGCATCCTTTTTATATTCTTTCGACAGAATATAAAGTACACGTACGACATTCCAAAATACTTATGAATATATGCGTGTACTTTATGTATTATGCGTGTACTTTGAGGCCTGTTTTTGTTATCTACATAGAACCTCAAAGGACAAGCATTGGATTAAAAAGTACACATGAATTGCTATTCTACGTTACATGTACTTTGTAATATCATGCCTGTACTCTAGGATTCCTTGTCTGTTTTGGAAAAACAGTGCAAAGTACATGCATATCATTAAAAAGTGCATGTGAAATCCTGTTTACACTTTACGTGTACTTTGTAATGATTTGCGTGTAATTTGGGATTCTTTCTTTGCAATGGTCAAATGAAATAAGAAATTGCAACCATATATATTAAAAGTACAAGCATAAAATGTTTATACTTTACATTTTTGTAGCATATCGCTATAAATATATTTATTCTCTTTTAAAGCCTACGTGCTTAATGATCCGCGCCAGCGGCACCATTTTTTAAGTTCATCATAGAATATGTATGTGTTGGTATATTTCAATATAATTTCAGGACTTTATCCTCTTGAATATGCATTTGTTGATTCAGATACGGAGGATAATTGTATGTGGTTTCTCATTAGTTTGCATGATGCACTAGCTCATCAAGATCGAAACATCACAGTCATATCCGATCAGAATAGTGGTCTTATTGAAGGTGTTTCTAAGGTCTTTCCAATGTCTACACATTCCAAACAAACAAAAAAAAAAAATCCTACAGTATACATCATTGACAGGAAAATATAAAGAAGAAAATACGGGGGAGTGGGAACTTTTGGAAGAAGCTTGTTCAAGATTTCATGTGTTGTGCATATGCTCCAATAGTTGATGAATTTCTGAAGAACATTGACGTCCTGAAGAAGGAAGGTGGAGTTGGTGTTGCTGATTTTCTTGTTATTTGCCTCTAGAGAATTGATCTTATGCATATTTCACCGAAAAATATTATGCTGACATGGCATCAAGTGTTGCGGAATCATTCAACTCTTGGATCCTAGAGGAAAGTCATTTACCGATAATGAATATGATGGACAAAATGAGGATCAAGATCACGAATTTTGATACAAACAAACTTATTGAATATGAAACATGGTCAAAGGAATTGTGTCGTCATTTTGATGAATTACTAACTGAAAATTGGAATAAAAGTCGACACTGGAATATTAGTCGCTTAAGTAAACATGTACTTGAAGTTCATTTAGATGTGCGGGCCACGGTTGACTTAGGACAAGGAATTTACTCTTATAAGAGTTGGCAACTACGATGCTTTCCGTGTTCTTATGCAGTTGTTGTCGTACGGAAGATAGATGGAAATATTTATGATCATATGAGAATTATTATAAGGTTTTTCTAAAAAAAAAAATCATACTCATCACCTATAGTCCCTGTTCTTAATTTGATGTCCCTAAACATTTCATTACTTGAAAATCCAGCAATCTTCACTCTATTAACTAAGAGACCGAGAGGGAGGCTAAGAAATAAAAGAATAAAATTTGTTGGTGAGATCATAATAAGAGAAGTTAGTTGCTCTAAGTGTAGTAAAATGGGTCCTTACAGGTCCACATGTAAAGAACCAATTTGATTCCTTTTAATATTTTTCAATTCATTTATTGTATCAATAGTTTTAAGTAAAATCAATGAACATTCACATTTGAATAAATTAATGTAATTTTATTGTTGAGTGTTCATTTCTGTATTATTTATTTGGGAATGGGATCCACCCAAAGTACACAAATGTTTTTATAAAGTACACGCACATTGTACTGACCAAAAATCATTTTCTAAGTGCATGCTTTTTATGTATTATACATGCACCTTAAATTACATGTATAATGCATAAAGTACATGCAGTTAGAAAATGATTTTGGTATGTACAATGTGTGTGTACTTTATAAAACAATACACGTATTGTTGTAAATTTTATAAAATACCGCAAGTGCACGGGCTATTATAGATTAGCGAGTATAAGTACAGGGCGAACCCACAGAGATTTGTCAATTTTAACTTCTAAAAGAATTACAACCGTCCAATTAAATAAAATGGGGTGGAGAATAATTATGAACTACACTAAATAAAAGCAACTACGATAAATGAGAGTAACACAAGAGATTTGTAAACAATTAGAATTCGGGGTTCATTTATCATTTAACTAATATTGCACACTAATTTAATGTTGTCATTCCCTTTTTATAACTCAAATTAAACCGATTCCCATCCCGTTTAATTCAAAAAATAAAACGTTATGTTAGAAATATTTTAACGTCTCTAATAGACGGCTAAAATCCCTATTCCCTTAGAAAATACAGGTTTTAAAGTTCGCAAATGTATTTAAGCATGTACTATCAAAACAATCAAAGTGCAAGCATAATCCATCAAAAATTACTATTTTTAAATTTCAAAACTTGATTTGACAAAACAATCTTGAAGGTTTTAAAACATACTCTCGTATCGTTTTAAAATGAATATCGAATCTTTGATAACAATTAGGCAATAAACAACAATTAAATTAATGCGACAATATTAGCTAACTATGATAGACTTCACCCTACTCCTAATATAAGTATCAAGTTATCATAATGAAAGATAAATTACAAGAACAAGAAGAGATTTTCATCAATAAATCAAACTTACAATAAGTTCTCTCACAATAATCTTCAATCCTCTAAAAAAATGATAAAAATTTGGCCTTCAAATTGATTACAATCACTCAAAGTTGCTCCTCAAAATTCCTCATAAATTGTGAGCCCAGTGGTACTTTTTATAGTACAAGTGGTGAGATTTTTGACTTGTGGTGGGACTCTCCTTGATTGGTCAAATGGTGTTAGAAGCCATCTATCCACCTCTTTAGTCTTTGAATTGGGATAAGTAATCGGATTTTCTCCCACTCAAAAATTCTAAGATTTTCTTGTGGAACACGCACGCCGAGTTTCATCCCAATCGGAGAATAAAAATTCCCGACAAAAATATCTTTTTTCGAACGACCGTAAAAATCGCACCTTTTCGACCTGATCATCAATTCGCATCAAATTCCATCATTACCTGCAAAATATTCACTAGAATTTTTTTTCCACAAATTAGCACCAGAATATTATAAAATTATCGAAGTGTCCATTTTTCACTTAGAATTGTCTTTTTTAATTCAAATTCAATCATTCTTGCATTTTTTTCACTTTTTTTAATAAAATGGTCTTAAGAACTTAATAGATAAAATAAAATGGGACTAACAAGGTATAAATTTGGTTATAAAATATGCAAAATAATGCGATCATCACGTATAATACATAAAGTACACGCACTTAGAAAATAATTTTTGGTCAGTACAATGTGTGTGTACTTTACAAAAGCATGCGTGTACTTTGGGTATTGTATAACAGTTATACTATAACTAATAATTTCTATTTTTCACTTTTACTTTATGCATCATTGCATTTACTTTAGATTTATTTTATTTATTTTTAACATTATAATTTCTATTATTATTTTTTTAAAGGTTTTGCTTTTATTATATTATGTTCCAATATTTTATGAACAAGTCACTCATATCATGCTATCAGATTCTAACGTGTATTATGGCTCACGTCAGCGGCATTATTAAGGGAGTATTATTAGAATATGGTCCGCGCGAGCGACAATATTCTTGATTTAGGAAATATATGTACTCTGCATATTTAATACATGTATTTCAGTACAAAAATGTATTTAATGTACATTAATATATTTCGGTACAAAAATATACTTTATAAAAAATGTACTTTATGCATGCATTTTATAAAAAAATATATTTAAATCATTGTCAATATGCGTATACTTTAATAAATAATGCATGTACTTAGTTAAAGTACATGCATAAAATATAAAGTACACTTATATTTAAATTTTTTGAAGAATCTTAAGTGTTTAGTTTCATTTTTTAAGATTTATTTGTATCAACTCTCATTTCTTTAATTTTTTTAGTATTGGTCATATTATAACCACCATGGGACGAGTGTCATTCTCTGCGAAAAGGAATATGAGCAACAGAGTAATTATAGGTGGTTATGAGACTTATTACAAATATAAAAATACATGGAATAAGCGCCTAACAAATTTGAGAAGAGTGGATTAGAGCCAAAAAACTAAATGTTTAATCCTAATTGATTTTTCAACCGTATTTTTTGTCATATTTATATAATTATCGGTACCATTATCATTAAAATAAAAAGACATGCATTAAAAGAAAAGATAATTTCATTCACTATTAAAAAAAAATACAATTGAATTGAAAAGAAAAGGAAAAAAATTGCAATTGGTAAAGGAAACCATCAACTATAAAAAAATATCATCTGGAAAATGAAGGAAACTGTTGATGGGGTTCATAAGAGCGCCGATAAAATTCAAGATCACTCGAATTCTATTCTCCAGTGGCAAAAGGCCCCTAGTGGTAAAATTCATATCCTTCATACAGTTTTCTAGAAGTATTTTTACCTCGTATGTATAGAAATTGACGAGGACTTCGTGGGTTTTCGGCGGTGGCACATCCTCTTTAAATAAGTCGTACGGGATGGGTGGGAGTCCGGGGAGCCTTCTTTAATGTATTCATTAAAGAATTCGATTGCTCGAATGATTGAGGTCTTCCTCAATCATTCGTAATTTTTCTCTACAATGGTTTGCATTTTCAAGAGCATCTCTCAAATACTCTACTGGAACAACCATTTTGACGTTTTTGTCAATGAAATTTAGAGTGGTAAAGATTATAACAAAGTTACATTTTATATAGAATTTTGATCTTAATAAATATGGTAAGGGGTGGTTGTATTGATAAATAAACTAAATAACGTTTAAACTTCCATGGTTTGAATGCATTTGGCCGATGATGACTTAATATATGGTGTACCCATGTAATTATTTTGAAAGAATGTCGTATAGGTTTAATTATTTTTTATTATAACTTGTACTTTTCAATATTGTGTGTCTACTTTAAGAATATTGGTTAATAACAAGTAAATAAAGTAAATTACATGCAAAAGTTACAAATTACACGTGAAATTGGGTAAGCTAGTACGTTTACTTTGTAATGATATGCGTGTACTTTAGGATTTCTTGTTTGTATTGGTCCAACAATGCGAAGTACATGCATATCACTCCAAAGAAAATTATTTTTACTTTTACGTGTACTTTGTAATGTTTCACATATACTTTGGGACTCATTATTTGTTATGGGCAAAATAAAAAAAGTACACGCATAATTCTACAAAGTACTCGTATCATATGCTTGTACTTTACATGTTATAATAGATTTATTCCTACGTGTTAAATGGTCCGTGCCAGCAACACCATTTTTTTACTACAAATTATATGGAACTAGATTGAATAAAAAACTTAAAAAATATACAAAAAAAATTACAATCATTTGTGTTAACAAAAAATTTCAAAAAACCTTTTCAATTATTTTTCCTCCCATTAACAACCAGGGAATAAAAATTCATTAGCTATTGATGCTCTTTGTTGGAGAATTTTGTCGTCTTCAAATGATATTTTGAGCGTATTTCTTTTGGCAATTTTTTCCATGAAGTATATACATTACGCCCCACATTCAACACTGAAATTAAAATAAAATAAATATAACGATTAGCATTATGTCAATAAAATTTATTGAAATGTGTCGTAATAAATTATACATGTATTTATTCAAAATTGTTTGATCTTACCCAATATTTTGTCTCACGCATTCATTATCTTTGAGTATTTCAAAATTGACTTCATGACTAAAGGGCAAGTCAATTGTTGTTTTTTCCTCGTTGGATAGTGCATCTTCAATTTTCATTCCTTCAAGGTATCTCTTTATTATACCTCATTCACTTATTTGTAGTGTTTGGTCCTTCAATTCGTACAACTTTTTTTTAAAGCAAAAAACTGTTAAGAGGTAAAATAATGAGTATATATAAAACACAAAAGTGTATGTAATGTAAATAAGTTTAGGGCGTAACCATCCTAATGGTCTCGTTGTTGCATAATGAGGATTCATTGATTTTCTACTGGCGAAGAGAGTCCATATGGACAACTTTATTTTCTTATTTGTAGATAACTAACAATGTAAAATGTCTAGCATTACCTCCTATTGAATGCCTCGTGGGAATGAATATCCAAATTTTCAAAAACACTACACCAAAATGGATAAATTGGCACCCTTTCAGTGGCTAGCCTTGTCACGATCATTGACCATGACAAGTCCGTGACAAATACTTGTCACGGACTTGTCACAATCAATGACCGTGACAATCTTTATAATATTGTCACGGTCCTTAACCGTGACACGTCTATGACAAATGTTATAGCAAAAATCCCTTTTCCCTCCTTTTTTCCCCACCGACTTCTTCCCTCCTTTTTTCTCTCTCTCTCTACTTTCAGGTTAGTTTCTCTCTCTCTCTCTCTTCCATTTATATATATATATATATATATATATATATATATATATGTGTGTGTTTGTGTGTGTGTGTGTGTGTATATGTGTGTGTGTGTGTGTGCATGTGTGTGGTGGGTGGGGAGGAGGTGGGGGGAGGGGGCAGGGATGGGGGGTTGTTTGTATGTGTGTGTGTGGTGTGTGTGAGTGTGTGCAGTGGTGGGGGGGGGGGGGCGGGAGGGGAGGGCATTGTGGGGGAAGGGGGTGGGGTAGGTTGGGGGGGGGAGGGATGGGGGGGTAGGGGGCTACGTGTGTGTGTGTGAATGTGTGCGTGTTTGTGCGTAATGTCCCTTGTAAACGAATTGATTGGTTATTATTTTTTTTAGTAAATTAATATATGATTGCCCCTCATTGTATATTAGTAAATTAATATATGATTAATTATGAAAGTAGGATTGCCCCTCATTGTAAATTAGTAAATTAAAAATTGTATACTTTAATTGTTAGTTTAATTGATGAAAATAATTAATTGAGTAGATGAATTAGAAGGAGTACGGGATACACATTTGTTCTTGACATTGCTGTTGGATTATAGTGGATCGATGTTGGATTGGTTAATTTTAAAAGTGGCATGACCACTGGATTATTGTCCATATGGGGGTGGGATTTTTCAACTTTTTTTAAAAATTAATTTGTATATCGAACAATATATATATATATATATATATATATATATATATATATAGTATGATAATTAAATGAAACATACTTGAAATTATATACAGTGCACATAGATACTAGCCTTCTAGTTCTTATGCGTACGCATTCAATAGCCCTTAGACCCGTTCGAGAGTCATTACCCCTGCAATGAGATCTCTCGAATTGTCCCGTTTGGACAGTTTGGGACTGCATAATTTCTGTATAATATTCTTAGTGACTTAAAGTTGTTACTTTTGGAGGAAGTTCTATAGTCGTATCCTAATATTCTCTGGGTACGTACTAGATTGACAAGTGTGACTGTTGTTTCAATTGATCAATTGAAATAACACTCACACTTGCCAATCTACGCCGTGTACTTGGAGAACTACGGGGATATGCTGTCGAATTTTTTCAAATCGTAACAATGTGCATGAGCTGTTAAGTATATTATAGAAAAATGCGGTCTTGAATGGGATAGGACCACTCACCCTTTAGAGGAGATGGAGGAAATATAAATTTCTATTATAAATTAAATTTGAATATAAATAAGACATAATTAAATGAAACATACTATAAATCTAAGTTTTGTTTATACTAATTCATGAATATACGTTTCGTACCTTTAATAGGTGATTAGTTGTGGTAGATGTGATGGGATATCCGAAATACAAAGAGTGGATGGGTGAGACAAATAGAAAGGGGGGGGGGTGTTTCGCAGAGGTGCTAACGAATTTATGAAATATGCAAAGAGATGTCATAATGATGAGGAGTTTTCGTGTCCGTGTGCTAGGTGTAAGAATGGTAAGGTGTTTGAGTGGAAAACAGTTGAACTACATTTGTTAAGATCGGGTATGCAAGATAGTTATCGATTTTGGAGTTTTCACGGTGAATTGAAAGTTCCTTTTGTCCCCGACCAACCTTCACAACAACCTTCAACAAGTAGGATGGATGTAGAAGGGGACGACGTAGATCATAATATCTTAGAGCATTTAGTTGATGATGCGTACGGAGTTTATGAAGCAGAAGATAATGAAGTTACTAATGATCTAGAATGTTCAAGTGCTCGTGAAGATATCACGATAAAACTTGACGATAACTACCAAAGTTTAAAATTTAAGGCGATCCAACCGTTATACTCTGGCTGTGAGAAAGATCAAACAACTTTACATGCCATGGTTGGTTTTCACAGTTTGAAGACGCAATACGGTTTTTCTGGAAATAGCGTGACAGGAATTCTGAAATGGGTGAAGGGCTTATTACCCAAGGAGAATACACTTCCAAATAGCTATCCTGTTATGAAGAACAGTTTGAAAGGTTTGGGAATGAAGTATAAATCGATTCATGCTTGTGTGTATGACTGCATACTATACCGAAATTAGTATGAAAATCTCGATCGTTGTCCGGTATGCGATGAACCTAGATATGTCCAATCTACTAGTAAGGAAGATACAAGCTCAAAAGTGCCTAAAAAAGTATTGAAATATTTTTCCGTTGGGCCTAGACTAAAGCAATTTTTCACATTATCATGGATAGCGGAGGCAATGACTTGGCATGCTAGGGCAGAAGTAGGGGTAATATCATGCGTTATCATATTGATTCTACTGTCTGAAGGAGGATGAATTATGAGTATCTCAATTTTGCTCGAGAACAACGCAATATTTGTTTGTCTATATCAACAGATGGTTTCAAATCATTTGAAAATATAATCACCAATCAGAGTGTATGGCCAATTATCCTAGCCCCACTTAACCTCCCTCCTTAACGGTGTGTGAGACCTGATTTTTTTATGATGGCTTTGTTGATACCTTGGCCAAAGGCACCAAGTGATGACATTGACGTCTACCTGGCTCCTTTAGTAGAAGAATTAAATGAGTTGTGGTAAGAGGGTGTGCAATCATTTGCCACTTTTAAAAAAGATGAGTTTACGCTGAAAGCTATGTTGATGTGGGCAATTTATGATTTTTCAGCCTATGGGACATTATCCGGTTGTGTAGTACATGGTTATTTGGGGAGTCCTATTTATGGAGAGAAGACTGAATCTTGTCGTCTATCCTTTAGCTCAAAAAATGTATGCCATTGCCATAGGAGGTTTTTACCCCCAGTTCATTGTTTCAGATTTGAGAAAGGTTCCAATTTTTTATTGGGCGGGGTTGAACATAGGCTACCGCCGAGATAACTTTCGGGTTCAAATTGAAAGTAAATCTTCTGAATGTGGCCATAATATGCCAAGTAAGAATCCCAAATTTAAGAATGTCAAGCATAAGAAGACCCCAACTGGGAATGAAACTGAGACAAGAAAGGCATGGTATAGGAGGTTAATTTTATTTGACTTGTCTTATTGAAAGAATAACCCGGTGCGCCATGTATTGGATGTGATGCATGCAGAGAAGAACTTCACTGAACATATTTTGGGCAATTGCCTTGGAGGGAGTCATTTGAAGGATGGAGAAAATGCACGAAAAGACCTTAAATCGTTGAAACTTAAGCCGCAACTATGGTTAAAAGAAGATAGTAGGGGAAGGACAATAATTCCCCCTGGTGAGTTTACTTTGATGAGTGGGAAAAGGAAGGTGCTTTAAGACACAATGTATAATTTGAAGGACCCATCTACTTTTTCGTCCAACTTGCAGCGGATTATGAATTATGCTACTCATGATTTACATAAGTGTAAGTCCCACGATTGGCATGTGATCATGCAATTGGTTCCTCTATTGTTTAAGCACTGTTTCTCCAAGCACAAGGATTTATGGAGGGCTATTATGCAAATTAGTATTACCTTCTCACTCTTGTGTGAGAAGGTAGTCAATCGAGAATACATAGTGACCGCAAAATTGGCGATGATCGAGGCAATTTATGTGTTGGAGAAGTACTTCCCCCCAGCATTCTTTGACATAAGTGTTCACTTGTTGGTACACCTATGCGACAAGGCACTTCTTTGTGGTCCAGTTAGATATCGGTGGATGTATCCGTTTGAAATATTGATGAAAGTTTTTAAAGATTACGTCAAGAATACGCGATACATTACAGGATAAATTACAGAGGAATACATCACCGTGGAGTCATCAATATATACTCGAAAATATATGCCTGACTCGACTAGCGTTGATGACACTGATGAGTTCGTCGATGATGGTAGTCATGTGATAGGAAAACGAGTGAAATTAACGAGTTTGCAACATGAACAAGTAGCTCATTATCTATTTGACACACATGAAGATGTCAAAGAATGGAAAAAGTAAGTTTCGATTATTATAATGTTTAACATTATTTTAGATTATTTTATACACGATTAATTTTGTAATATGCAGAAAATATGAAGCCTGTGAGAATAATAAAAGACGAAAAACAATGGTATAATCAGACAGCGAATTTAGACTGTGGTCGACACAAGAGGTAATTATAATGGAAATGGTCGTTATATAACGTTACATTACACTCAAATTTTACAACTAATATAATTAATTTATCTATATTCTTAGCTCTTAAAGACGGGTGATGCGACATCAAGGCTTGCTCGTCTAGCCACTGAACCCTTGTTCGTGGTACAAGAGTACAAAAAGTATCGATTGAACGGTTACATTTTCGGCACTAAAGTGTACGAGGAAAGTACAAATGTACAGAACTCGGGCATTTCAAACAAGGCTCTTACTTTCTTTCGAGCGAGCGCAAAAGATAAAAACCTCGTTGATGCTGAAATGACTTACTATGGTGTAATCTAAAATATATTTGAATTGATGATATAAGCTTCAAAGAGGTTGTATTTTACTGTGACTGGGTAAGAGTTCAGGATAAAAATGCTTGTAAAGTTGATCCTGTCACCAATTTGATCATGGTTGACTTGTCCTTGTTGAAGAGCAACGACCACGTGAGCGATGAGCCGTTTGTTTGTGCATTTTAAAAGGTTAACCAAGTGTTTTACTCGGAGTATATCAACAACGAGCCGTGGTTAATTGTCCAACACGCGCCAAAATGTCTAAATAGTAGTATGGATGACTTGGCTGCTGATAGACAGGGTTTTGCCGCAACGCAAGAGTCACCTACGTGCCGATCGTTTAATGTTCGGCTCACCTGAACTATACAAAAACCTAAATTACGACTACACTCAACGGGTGAGTATAGCGGTAAGTCGGGTATCAAAAATCCACAGAGACGAGATGCTAGAATTCAAGTGATTTAATACTCCGAAATAAAAGTGTAAAAGATGATTACAAACTAAAAAGGAAAAGATGCATAAATGGAAATGTTAATCTAGGCAAGGGTATTGAAACTAGATTATGAAAGCGAGTAAAACTATAGGTTGCGTCGAATATCCCTCACCCGAGTTATTTAGTATAAAATGGTTACATGGTTCGACGAGTTATTACAAATGTGTCTCGTTTTGACAGTTAATTAAATCAAGGGTTGTTACGCCCTAAATCATCATAAAAGCCTAATAAGATTTTGGCGTCAACAAATATCCCAGAAATTACGCGCGAAAGGTCGTAAGCACGGGACATACATGATATGCCCCGTCAAATCTCTTAGGCGTAATAACTATGACAACGCACCCAAAATAGACCCGTAAACACCATCACCAAAGCAAAGCAACGCGTCAACTTGAGTGAGTTCAATTCAAGCACAACCTAATTTAAATTACCTAGAAAGCATGTTAAAAACGCGGTAAATGGAAAGCGTAAATAAACGCGATAAATCTATACTAGAAAGCGTGTAAATCAAAGCATGTAAGTAAAGCATGTGAACCTAAATTAGAAAGCTTGTAAATTAACTAGAAAACAAGAAATGAAGAAATACAAACTATATTAATGGAGAGGATGATGAATAGTCAACACTCAAGCCCAAAAGTGTGTCAATCCAAGAAGAAATGAAGAAGAACTAAGCAAATCACCCAAACTCTAACCTATTCTATCTTCTAATACTCTCTAAAAATGTTCACCTTTGTTTATTACATCAAAATTGGCTTTTATACCAAGAGGAAATTAAATTAGAAAAGAAAAAAGAAAAGAAATGCAAAATATCTGCAGAAAAACAGAGCATCGATCGATGATTTGGTCGATCGATCGATCAAGGCCAAATTTCGGCAATTTAGAATGGTCGATCGATCGACCAAATCATCGATCGATCGATCATGCAGGGGCAGCACACTGCATTGTTGTTTTGGTTTCCAAGCTTTTCTCGTCCGCTGAAATCATCGTAACTTCTTCATTCGGGATCGGAATCGGGCACCGTTTGCGACCACGCGAAGCTTGCGAAGAGGGCTACAACTTCCATGTAGATGTTGGTCCAGGTTCCCAACCTATAAAATGACTAAAATGCCCTTGAACGTGCAGTTATGTACGAAAATGGAGCGGAACGCGTCCGAAGTTCACACTTAGCATCCAATTACCTACAAAAGCTCAATTAACCCCTGCAAAACGTGTTAACGTAGAAATCCGAGGTTGCCTTGTTAACGAGCATAAATATAAGGAATAAGATACCCGAGGGGGCTAAAATGCATCCGTTCGGAGGATGAAATACGCAGTATTTGCGTATTATCACACCCCCTAACTTACACATTGCTAGTCCCTAGCAGTGAAATATGATGCACCAAGAACTACAAGCAAACCAAAAGCAGGAGATAGTACAAAAGTATGGTATAAAAGCATAAGGCCACTTTTGCGAGCGATTCGATTGCATTTAGCGTATGCAATAAGCCGTTAAACCCCTAGGTCACCCTAGTAGACGAGTGTCGTCTCGTGAGGGTTTTCAGAGATGGTACCCACAAACATCACATGGATTCCTCAAAATATGCCTAACCCAACATGCATAAAGCCCAACAATAGCGAAAAGGATTTCATGCGCATTATTAGCAAAATTAATGAATTCAAACAAAAGTGCAAATCATTAACATTATAGAATGCACCTCATAGAATTGAAACCTTAAAATGTGGGAGGGCGAGCGAGCACATGCAAAGTGTGATTTGGCAAAAACTTAAATAAATCGGATACTAAATTAAAGCACGTATATATTCAATCCTCACGGGAATTACACTCATCAAGCAAATTCACTCGAAAAAGGGAGGTAACACGGAACATGCGGGCATAAAGAGTAGATGTAAATGGAAACTAGGCTGCGCACATGTCACAAATGAAGAACGCGATATATATAATGAAAAATGTAATCTCAATGAAAGGTACTGCACATTAAAGGAGGCGAAATGCATTTTCACAGATTATCAAAACTATTTAAACTTTTAAATTACATCTACCTAAGATCACATAGGACTTGTATAGGGTTGTAATGTAGGTATGGCTAGGGTACGAAGCAAAGGAATGTATGTACGGATTCAAAGTGTTCAGAATCAAAACTCGGGATAATGGGAAAATGCAGGAAATATCAAAATTAGAAAACAAGTTCCAAAAAGGCATTAGATATATCATCGCGGAGAGTAATCAAAGCTTATTGAACTATATACAACATTTACAAACTTCTCTTTCTTTTTCTTTTCTTCTTTTTCTCATTTTCTTTTTTGCTTTCTTTTGTTTTTTTCTTTCTCTTTTTCTTCACTTTTTTCACTACTTTCTTTTCTTTACTTTTCAAACTCTCATATGCCTAAATTGCAACCGACATCATAACAACATCATTGAATCCCAAGTAACATTCCAAACAAAAGTATGGAAAGTGTATGTATGGTTTATAACTCCAATTTAGAGTTGGTTATGGGATTGGGGTTATGAAACGAAAGGTTATATTTAGGCTCAAAGGGGTTAACGAGGGTAAATATATAAGGGTGAGGTCAAGGCTAATATGGGTGATATAACAAAGATAGCCTATGATCATTTCCAAAAGTTTACGCAATTCTCGAATCAAAACAATATATGAAAATCATGATCAAGTAACACATTTCAAGTATGAACTCAATTAATGAACGGTCAAATGAAAGAATAGTGAGATTACCGATGAATTCAACATTTTCAATGAGAAAAGAATAGTGTATACACTCACAAACGACGAAAGGTACAAAGCTTACTCGGTGTAAGTATATATAATGCAACAAAAGATTACCGAGTCATTAAAATCTTAAACCAAATCAATAGAACAATAAAAGTGCATGTGCTCATGGGATTAACGTTTAATTCATGAAATTATTCATAATATCAATAAGTGAGACTAAAGTCTAATAACTTTTAAAATCGAGAACATGCATCATTGGGTTGTCAATTGGATCGGGCAATTATTGAAATTTATCATCGGAAACAAAGGCAAAATGCCCAATAAAGGAGAAAAAAGAAAGAAAATCTTTTTGAAATTTTGAATTTTTCTAAGAAAAGCATACTAAGTAACTAACATGTGAGCAAAAACATGGACTAAAATAAGAAATGGATAGAATATCCCACACCCCCTAACTTAAAACTTGACATTGTCCTCAATGTTAATTAAGAACCAAGTTAAAGAGAGGAAAAGAGCGATATTATCCAAAATTGGAGCGATCCCCAGAAGAACAAGTCCAAAGAATATACAAAACAAGTTAGTACCGAGCATAGCAAAAACAAATAGAAAAAGGTTAACTAATTACACTAGACTAAATTAAAAATGAAAGAAAGATAAAAAGAAAGAAAGAATAAAAAGCTAACTATATACAGCCTACTATTTAGGCCTCACACTAACTATACACTAAAAGTTTAAATAGTTGAGGGTCCACCATAAGAACAATTTGACTTTGGAGGATGACAAGTGTACCCTCACATACAAGCATGGCACACGATAAATATGAATTCCGTTTGAACAACGGAAGGCATGTGTAAGGCGGAAGAAATGAACCATCGCCAATTAAAAGTTTTGGAGGGACGATGGGGGGTTTGGATTGCACGAGTGACAAAAATAAGTGGGGACCGAGAAAAGCCGAATATCCTCCCAATGATTTTGAAATTGGAATGGGAGGTGGCGCACACGAAGGCACGAATGCGATCGTGGAAGGTGACTCGAACAAGTACTCCTCATCGGCGAAAAAGTTTAAAACATTAAAGTTTAAAACCGAATCATCGGGTATTTGAGACGGTGTGGTAATAGAGAATGAAAATGGGGATGAAAGAAATTCAAACTCATGAGATGAATCATCATCGCATGAAGTTCGAGTTTCGAATGAAATAATATCATTTTCAATGAAATGTTCTTCTTTGGGGGCCAAAGAAGAAATCATTTCATTGCAAATAGATATTACGTCATTATCATCCTCACTTTCAATATCCATTACGAGATGGGTAAAGTCAAGAATGGTTTGTTCCAAAGTAGGTACAAGTACCTCATTTGGTTCAAAACATTCCTCGACTTCGAAAGTCTCGGAAGCAAAATCGTCGTGGGACTCAAATAAAAAATCCAATTCATGTTCCCAACAACAATTTTCTTCCCGATAACGAGTTTCAATTTTCTCATTTTCATACATACGCAAGCCCTCACCGAATGTCATGGGTCGAGGTGCGAATGCATGAAAATGGGAACTTTGAAAATTACTATCGGACTTAAACGAAACCTCATTATGATAGGAATTTTGAAAACTATTCGAATTCGTTTCAAAATTCCTATTATAAGGAGGTAAAGGCCCAAAATCATTGTCATCATCATAAAAATTCCAATAACCTAAGTTTTGACTTTCGTTATACTCGCCCAAAATCATATTTGAATTTGTTATACTTTGGGATTCTAAGTATTCACCGAAAGTCATAGGTTTGCTAGAATTTTGAGAATTATAACAATGATTACCAAAAGAATTGGAATAAGACATGCTTACCCAAAAAATGGCTCGAAGTGGCGGATTCCACAAAGTAAGTGCGCGCCGAAAAAATTCGAGCGTTTCTAAGTGCTCAAATGTGGAAGTCTTGCAAAATATTAGCAAATAATACAAATAGAAAGAAAATACTATGAAATACTAAATCAAATAAAGTCTAAAACAAACTAGTCCCCGACAACGGCGCCATTTGATAGACAGGGTTTTGCCGTGGCACAAGAGTCACCTACGCGCCAGTCGTTTAATGTTCGACCCACCTGAACTATACAAAATCTAAATTACGACTACACTCAATGGGTGCGTATAGCGGTAAGTCGGGTATCGAAAATCCACAGAGACGAGATGCTAGAATTCAAGTGATTTAATACTCCGAAATAAAAGTGTAAAAGATGATTACAAACTAAAAAGGAAAAGATGCATAAAGGGAAATGTTAATCTAGGCAAGGGTATTGAAACTAGATTATGAGAGCGAGTAAAACTATAGGTTGCTTCGAATATCCCTCACCCGAATTATTTAGTATAAAATGGTTACATGGGTCGACGAGTTATTACAAATGTGTCTCGTTTCGACAGTTAATTAAATCAAGGGTTGTTACGCCCTAAATCATCATAAAAGCCTAATAAGATTTTGGCGCCAACAAATATCCCGAAAATTACGCGCGAAAGGTTGTAAGCACGGGACATACATGATATGCCCCTTTAAATCTCTTAGGCGTAATAACTAAGACAATGCACCCGAAATCGACTCGTAAACACCATCACCAAAGCAAAGCAACACGTCAACTTGAGTGAGTTCAATTCAAGCACAACCTAATTTAAATTACCTAGAAAGCATGTTAAAAACGCGGTAAATGGAAAGCGTAAATAAACGCGATAATTCTATACTAGAAAGCGTGTAAATCAAAGCATGTAAATAAAGCTTGTGAACCTAAATTAGAAAGCTTGTAAATTAACTAGAAAACAAGAAATGAACAATTACAAACTATATTAATGGAGAGGATGATGAATAGTCAACATTCAAGCCCAAAAGTGTGTCAATCCAAGAAGAAATTAGGAAGAACTAAGCAAATCACCCAAACCCTAACCTATTCTATCTTCTAAAACTCTCTAAAAATGTTCACCTCTATTTATTACATCAAAATTGGCTTTTATACCAAGTGGTAATTAAATTAGAAAAGAAAAGAGATAAGAAAAGAAATGCAAAATATCTGCAGAAAAACAGAGCATCGATCGATCGATGATTTGGTCGTTCGATCAATCAAGGCCAAATTTTGTCAATTTAGAATGGTCGATCGATCGACCAAATCGTCGATCAGGCAGGGGCAGCACACTGCATTGTTGTTTTGGTTTCCAAGCTTTTCTCGTCCGCTGAAATCGTCGTAACTTCTTCATTCGGGATTGGAATCGTGCACCGTTTGCGGTCACGCGAAGCTTGGGAAGAGGGATACAACTTCCATGTAGATTTTGGGCCAGGTGCCCAATCTGTAAAATGATTAAAATGCCCTTGAACGTGCAGTTGTGTACGAAAATGGAGCGGAACGCGTCCAATTACCTACAAAAGCCCAATTAACCCCTGCAAAACATGTTAACGTAGAAATTTGAGGTTGTCTGGTTAACGAGCATAAATATAGGGAATAAGATACCCGAGAGGGCTAAAATGCGTCCGTTCAGAGGATGAAATAAGCAGTATTTGCGTATTATCAACTGCTCCTACCGAATATCAATCCATTTTTTATGATAACCCGAATTTTAAACAATTTTTCAATTTGTAATAAATTTTCCAATTTGTACCGAAACATCCATTTTCAATGCTTATAATTGATTTGCACTTTATCATTTTCACTCTTGTGTAGTGTGCGTGTGTGTGGGCAGTAGGGGTGGGGGTGGGGATATTTTGAATTTTTAGTAATTGTACATATTATGAGCTAGATGTTGTTGTTTTGGAATTCAGAATTGAGGTGTTTGACAGTAACAATTCATTTTTATTTGTAGTAATTGTACATATTTGCATGTCTTCTTTTAATTCATTTTGATATGTACTAATAACATTTTTTTACAGCAAATGTCTCCTTCAGGTATTAAGACGAGGATGATAATGCTTGTTATGATGATGTCGTCTGGGCTTGGTGGTAGCGGAGGCGACGAGGGCTCCTCGACCCCTAGGCTCCCCAAATATGAAAAATTGGGGATGGCCATCGAGAGCAAGTTGGGACTATTAATGAGATCCCTCGAGCTGGTAAAGACGATCATCGGCCCGGGATACATTAGTTAGAAGGAGGTGCCATATGAGCTCAAGTTACCTGTTTGGGTGGCACTACAGGTAATGTATTTATATTTATATTTATATTCATATGAATATTTCAATTTCGATTTCAATTTCATTTTATATTTATATCTATATTTATTTGCAACTAACATTGTATTTGTTGGACATGAACAATTCAACCTGGATCCAAAGTTATGCGATTCCCTCTTGGAGCAGTTGAGGGAGCAACACAAGACGTGGAAGAAAAATATGCAGACCCGGTACTTTGGGAAGACACGAGAGTCCATTATCCAAAGGCGTGAATCCGTACCGCTGAAGGAGCCGATCTCATTGGCACAATGGTAAAAGTTCATTGACAATGGGATCGGGGAGCGACAATCGGCATCTTGCCAATCGAGGAGGGAAAACCGGACAAAAAAGATGGACGTGCACTACTCCGGCCGGATGTCTTACGCCGAGGTGGATCATAGGATGATGGTAAGATTTAATTTTTCTATAACTACAGAAATATATTATTCTGCATTATTTTACTTTGCAGGGCCGATACTAATTTTATTTTATTTTATTTCAAGGGACAGGGAGTGGCACTGGTGGTAGTCCACATCGGCTCGATACTTATGTGGCTCTTCGGATGAAGAAGGGGAAGGACAAGGAGGTGTCCCCGAGCGTCGCGATCACGTGCTTTTTGTCATTTCAGGCAAAGGTTAAGGAAGTGCATGGGTCGCAGTCTGATGCCGACAAGGCATCTTTGTCCACAGACACACTCAGCCAAGTGCTTGGCTTTGATAGCAAGGGGAGAACAAGGGGGTGAGCTCGTTGGTGGCCAAATCTAGGATCATCGGATTGGAGACGAGCGATATCGGGTTGGCTCGAACGGTGGACTCGCATTACGCGAAGCTGTCCCGTTTGGGGGCGACGGTCCAAGATATGTTTTCATTCATGAAGCGTTAGTTGGGCGACAGAAAACGTAAGGGGAAAGCAAGGAGAAGGTGGCGGGGAGGAGGTGTGATAGGACGAGGTGGAGTATGACGAGGATGTGAACCTCGCTACTTCATCGCCGACACGTGCGGACTTTGATGATCCCCTTCCCTATTTATCTCCTTTCGACCGACCGATGTCGACACTTAGTTGGCCGAGCGTGTCTATACTGGACATATTTGATGGCCAGCGGTTAGAGCGGGGGTTGAGGGACCCGAATAGTGTCCGGGGTGGACTAGTTCATGGACGTGAGCTTCAAGACATCGGGTCCAAGGTGATCGTCACGCATGTGATACCCGGGGAGGAGAACTCTTCGTTGTGATTGCGCAAACAATGTGAAACGATGTATATCAGTGGTGTGTCAATTCGTATATCATGTGGCATACTTACCTCCTCGGATTTAACCTTACCCAAGACATGTATTGACATTATTTGAATTGAATTATTTTAAGTTGATACATTTGAATTATATTTGGATTATATTGTGATGCATATTGTCTCTATTTTGAATGTATTTTATTTGGATATATGATGTTGGAACAGGTACAACGCTGCTATGACAGGTATAAATATACTGCTGGGCAGTGGCAGTGGCCAAACTGTCCAGCATATTTTTTTTCAATGCTGCCTAGAATTGTCATTGTCATTGACCGTGATAATTTTTTTACCATTGTCACGGGCTTATCACGGTCTTTGATCGTGACACGACCATGACAATTCTAACGAACTTGTCACGATCAATGACCGTGACAAGTCCGTGACAAAGAAAGTTCTCTCACCCAAAATTGTCACGGTCATTGACCTTGACAAGTTGAACTTGTCAAGGTCAATGACCGTGACAATTCAACAGATTTGGTGTAGTGAAAATTCCAAATTTTGTTTTTCTATTTGCTCTTTCTACATTTTGTTATCATTATTTCAAACGACTTCCTATTAAAAGTATTAGATTTGTTAGTAAGAAACAGTATGGTAATATATATTTGAAGGTGATTGACAAATGTGTTTTATTTTTCTTACCCAAGCATATAAGTTAAAAGCGTGCTGGTGTCGAAGCTCATTTTTTTCATTTTCGTCTTCCTTAAACGGAAATAGCAATAATTATATGTTTCATAGATTTAAAAAGGTAAGGATGTAAAGATGCAAATTTGATGAATGTACTATGTTTTGATTACATACTTGGTTTGATATTTCTTTGCCTTTCAGTAGATTTAAAATATTATCGGCGCAAATGAATGATGAGTCTTTTGTTGTATAGAGACAATCGCTAAATTTCAAGAGGGAAAATAATGTTAGAATAATAACTGAAATGTGTATATAATCTATAATCATTAAATAATATGCGTGTACTTAATAAAGTACACGGATAATTATAAAATCAATCATTTACTTGAGTAACAAATGCGTTTACTTTATTGATAATGGGTGTACTTTTTATACTATGAATGTTCTCCTTTTCAAAATGCGTGTACGTTATAAAAATATAAGATTATATAATATGAAGATATAATTTAGAAAATTAACATGCATTGTAATATTCCTATATATACATAAGTGCATTACGGAATAAAAATAAGTGCATTGCAAAATAAAATAAAAAGTTGGCATTAAAATAAACAATTAGAAGATTTACCCTGTATCCTTCTCTCTTGTCAAATATTCTTTCAATTTATTTTGGGCTTTCGATAAGGTGTTTTGTATACTTATAGATTTGTAGGTCTAGTTCATGTGTTGGTATTGAAGAAGTATTTCCTTTATTGTTCTACCCTTTTTTATGGCTCGGTGGTAGCCCTATTTGTTTGTCTCTTTCATCCTTTTGGCTGCAATTCATTAGGAGCGTCATTCAAAGGATTTTTACTCCTATCTCCTTTTGACAAATCATGAATAGGATGTGAATATACATAATCTTCATCAATCTTTTGCTTCCTGCTATCCCTTTCTTGGATTCTCATAATCATTGAGCTCTGAATTGAATTTATTTCCTCATCACTTTTAGAAAGGGAGGACAACAAATCTTCTATCTTTTTATTGAGAATTCTATTTTCTGCTTCCTGGAAAAAACAAAACATCACGTTTAACTAATAAACTTGCCATAAACCTCAATGAAAATAAACAAATGTCAAACAACAAAAAAATTTATGGATTTACTAGATTGACAATGCGTGTACTTTCTCAAACAATGGATGCTCATCATAAGAAAATACGTATACTTTATGAAATATGAGTGTACAATCCATTATTTTCCAAAGTATACCTAAGTATGCGTGAAACATTTCAAAGTACACGTAAAAGTAAAAAAGAATTTCACGTGTACTTTGGGTTGATATGTGTGTACTTTATATTATGCACTATGTAAAATCAAGACGTCATAAAGTACATGCAACAATCACTTGTACTTTGGAATGTCATGCGTGTAATTTATATTTTGTACATAGAATAAACAAGAAATCATAAAGTACACACAAATTTATATAATACTTTTTAATTACAATGCAACAATGGGTGCAGTATAAACTAAATATGGACAAATAATTACATATATATTTGTAATATCACCAAATTACCTGCTCATTGAGTTTCGTAAGAGCTGCTTCTTTCTCTGATATGAACCTTTGATTAGCTTCAGACAAGTAGTTATTGCTTTGTTGAAGTTGATGAGATATGATCGTCTGAGTTTCTGATGATTCTCTAGCCGTATTCAGTCTCATTTTTAAATTTGAATTTTTAATTTTGAGTTGGTCATTATTTTCCTCCAAATTTTTTATTCGATCACAGTCGTTTTTTGTCGACTCTACAAGTTTATTTTTCAACTCATTATTAAAATAAATTTCTTGAGCCTTTTACTCCTCCAACTTTTGTATTTGTTTGTTGAAGCTATCTTTCAACTCCTGAAGCTGAAGTTTCAATAGTGTATCGAACAGATCCTTATCCTGCCCTAACTTCTTAATATTCTCTTCAGCTTGAACCTTTGCTTCATATCTTTTTTTTAGTTAGGTATCTATGTCCTCCAACAGCAATTTCATCCCAACATTCACTTTAGTCAATTTTCTTACCTTTTTAGCCAATTTGACTAACTCAATTTTCTCCTTAGACTTTGCCACTGCTTCATTTAATGGAATTTCCAAATCAGATTCCGATAAAGAACTTGTAGCTTGTTCTGGTTCTATTTCCAGATCTGGTTGTGATATCTCCAAATCCCAATTGGTCATGTCATCATCTTTCACTTCTTTTTCCTTACTCTTTGAAACTTTCATCTTCAAAGAAGCTTTATTGATCTTATTATCATTCATCCATTTCTTCAATGTTCCTAACCTCCGTCGAAGAAATCTTGATTCTTTGTCCTCCTTTCCCTCGATCATATTGACAACATTAAACTTCTCGCATACCCAATTTTTGAAAATTGAAATAAAAATTAAAAGTTATACCATTTAAACTAACAAATATGAGCAACAATGTAAATATTGTTAAAGTATATGCATAATACTTAAAGTACACGCAAATTAAAAATGAAATTTTATCTCCATATGTGTGTAGTTTCAAAATCATGCATGTACTCTAACAAAGTACATGCATATGTCACAAAGAACACGTACATTCCAAATAATTTGTCTCAATGAAATGCACGTGTACTTTATAAAATGTGCGTGTACTTTAACAACGCATGATTTATAAAGTACACGCACATTGAAGTTGATTTGTATTGCTGCAATGTGCGTTTACTTTATGAAATATGCGTGTAATTTAAAAAAGTACTCACATAGTTATAAAGTACATTCACATTGAAGATGATTTGTATTACTGCAATGTGCATGTACTTTATGAAATATGCATTTACTTAAAACAAAGTACACTCGTATTTATAAAGTACTCGCACATTGAAGATAATTTGTATTAATGTAATGTGTGTGTACTTTATGCAACATGCGTATAATTTATCACTGAAATGTGTAGAATGACTTTTCCTCACCAATAATGATATGGTGCATCCACTGGTTGTGTTGGGCTTAAATTCGCTAGTTTTATCGAGAGAGTTGATAAAAAATTTATGAACGGTAGAAGCCCAATCATATGTAATCATGTCATTAATATCGTCGATGTATTATGTAAAAAATTCACCCAATGTAAAGTTTGAGTTGGAGAAAAGCAACATCGTCATGAAATGGAGCAAAACAAGTTTTACAAAATCTTGCCTGCCCTCGTTATTATCAAGCTCAACCGATTTCTTCAATCCCTTTGTAATATCTAATTTTCCAATCTGTACGCCGGCATCGAAGTAGCGACTGCAAAATTGAGGTTTGGGGGAAGATTGATCCTTCTCTTGTTTAGTATAATTTCCTTTTTCCCCTTCATTATTAGAATACCAAAGATTTGACTTATATCGTTGGGGGTTTTTTGGGCATCGCTAATCATCTTAAAATAATTTATATTTACATTGTAGAGCTTGACAATGGTCAGAATATTTTTATCACTCTTTTTATGATCTCTCTCTTCTACTTCACCGATGTAGTAAGCATTGAATAAGTTCCAGAAAGGCGTCTTCTAAAGAAGATCAATATGCTTCTCGTTGATTTTATTGTGAATATCACGTAAATCATGATAGAGGCTCAAGATATTTGACCTATATTGGTCGTTTTTACGAAATGCCCATGTTAATTTCTTTGGACTCTTTTTATTTCCTTTTGTTGGCCTCTTCGGACCACTCTTATCATCAATTTCCTTTTCAGGATTATTTTTCTTCCGTGCCCTTGTCTTCAAAGTCATTTCTATAAAGTAAATGCATAAAATTTAAAGTAAGAGCATATATATTAAATTACACGCATAAAGAAATAAACTACACAAAAAAAATATATAAAGTACATGGATTTTGTATTGAAAACCAAATATAGTTGAATAGAGTACTAGAATGTTAAACAAAAGTACATGCAATATTCTCTTTAAACTTCATACAAATCTCAAAAAATACAACAAATACATAATAAAATATTTCAAAGAAGAAATTCCATATCATCCGTTACATGGTAATACCTAAGAATTGTTATTTGATAAGTTTAATACCAAGATTCTCTGTTAGTAACATATTCAGAAAAGAAGTGATGCAATAGATATATGTTAAACGCGCCAACATTTTCAAAACCTCTTAAACAATACTGCTCAATTCATTTTGTCAAATCCTTCACCTTTGATTTAGTTATTTGAAGCTTTTGTACATCAAAAGTGCACTCAATGTCTTCAAAGTAGAAGTAAAAACCAAGTAATTTTTTCTCTTTATTATTGATGCGAAGCAGAAAACCAATTCTATCAACGTCAGCAGTATTGACTATCATTATGAAAGGTTTTGTTTTGTTAAGATCTTCAAAGGTGCATGCAACATTTTTGTAGTTGAACATGGCTGATGGGTTGATTCCTAAACAATAACAAAATCCAGATACTTCTGGCAAACAGTGGAACATCATTCAAATGCCGATGGCGCTGACCACAATAACACAAGATCTACTAAATATGGAGACGACATATATATTCCATAAATTACTTAGACTTTTAAATGTACAAAATAAATCTCAATGCGCGTGTAATTTATGCGTGATGTGTGTACTTTATGAAAATACATGCATAATACATAAAGTACACGCACATTCAATTGGAGCAAATCATGTTCACTTTCGTGTGTACTTTATGTATTATGTGTGTACTATATGAATGTATACGCATAATAAATAAAGTAAACACATATTTTGTTCAATCCAATACTACCACAGTAATATACGAACTATTAAATGCCACTAGCTTCGGCCACAATTAATACAACTTATAAAAATACGGAGAGTTTGTATATACTCCCTAGTCCTTAATAAATTTCGCTGGAGTGGACCACAGTTAATATAGGTTGTATATAAATTCAAAGAATATGTACATATTCTAATCATGTATATTTTCCGAGTCCTCAATAAATGATATATACATGAGGAAATGTACAGTGATGAAATACATAAATCTATAGAAATCAACATGCAAAAAGTTTGTTTTGCATTTAAAATCAGGGCAATAAATGTACAAGTTAGGTTCATATTGTATTTTTTCATATCATCAACAAACATAAAGTGTTTCATTAGTCCATATATATATAATGTATAAAAATTTATACATATAAGAACACACAATAAATAATAAAATAAGGAAAAAGTTATATAAAATCTAAGGACACAAAAATACTACATGGAAAACACAACATAACACTCAAAATACAAGGATAAACAAATGATATCACAAATATAATGCTAAGAACAACATGTACATGGTGTGTGGTATAATCTTAAGAATAAAACTGAAGAAAACAATATTACATTTAATTCATAATAAATTACATCAAATACATATATATAAGCATGTATTTATAACTTTCAACTTTTTTTTTGGAAGAATTTGATTGAGAATGTGAATCATTGTTAGAATTTCCACGATTATGGTTTTGATTGCTTAAATTTCTATGAAGTGTGTTTGTTTTGAAATTCAAGGATATTTATGGATTATTGTTGGTCCAAAATTTGATTGGGAATGAGAATCGTTTAGGAGTTTTGATCAAAGAGACAGTATGCTTAGGGTTTTGATCGAAGAAACATACACACTTTTTAGCGCTTGAATTTCTATGAAGTGTGCGCATTTCTCAATTCGGCGATATTTATATGTTGGACCTAATAGTTTAAAATTTATTGGGTCAGGGTTTAGAGTCCAAAATTGTTAGTTCAACGACTCAATAATAAAAGCCCCTAAATTAAAAGGCATGGAAGATAAATAGTTATTGTTTCAAAAAATCAACTTAAATTAAAAGAAATGGAGAGAAAAATATCGTTCGACATAAAAAATAGATATATAAATGAAGGGAGAGAAAAGGAAAGACAAAAATGAAAGAAAATAGATACGTGAGACTAATAAAAGTTGAGAGCATAAAATTTTGACACTTGGTAAAAATTAAATTTTCCTCTAATGGGGTAGGACTATTTCTAATCGGTGTTGCTATTGACATCCGAAAATTCACTCCATAATACTCGTACTCCATAATAATTTACTAACACCATACTTTGCATATTATTACTACATTATGCCTCTAAACGGTATTCACGCATTTAAAGTGTAAATTTATCAATTTCCCTCCTTTATCTCTCTCTCCCTCTCTCTCTTTATCTCTATTTATCTATCTATCTATCTATCTATCTATCAATAACTCTCTCTAACTTCACTTTCCCTCTATGATTTCTCTCTTTCAAAATTCAAATAAGAGGCATAAACCTCCCTCAAACTAACAGAATGCTCCCCACTATCATCCCCAAATGATCTTTTCTCCTCATTCACACATATATTTTTTTATATACATATGATATTTCTCATTCGTTATCTCTATGATGATCCTTAATTGATGCAATCGAGATTAGTATCCAAACTAGTGACAAGTTAATTCATGCATTTCATGACAAAAATGTCCATTACAATAGTTGAAGTCAATCGAGGTTCAAATCCCAAGTATTGGATGCATAGTTCTTTACCTGAATCTCGAATCTACCAATGATTTTTCGCGCTTGTATACCAATATACCATATGTACATTCAATTTACATCACCTTCTATGTTATAAACGGTTAGACTTTCTTTTATCTCATGTTGAAAAATGGAACCTAACCATATTGCATATGTGACAGGGACAGGTTATATGGTAAAACGGTTTTTGTGGAATAACCCGCTGCTATGAAATCAACATAATTAAGTCGAGCAAGAAATAAAAGTTTACAATTGCAAAATAATACAATATGCATATGGTTCGACAATGTACCTACGTCCACGAGATGTTTCCTTCTCTTTATTGATCTATTCTTGATAATAAAAATTACATGCCCCTTTTCCCAGGGGTGTGGGTTACATTTATAAACAACAAAAGGAGACTCGGTCATGTGGGACACCATGACCTTAGATTGCTATAGTGATCTAACAGGATCTAACAGGAAATATATCAACTCTGTCGGACATGTGTCAGCATCTCATGACTGGTCAAATAATTCCCCTTAATTTATTCTAAAGCTTTGCAACCTGATTGGGGTGAAGAGGTTGCTTGCCTGTTGAATGTAATTCTGATCATGATCGCTAGTAAAACTTGATTGCTTATAAAATCTACGACTGAAAGGTGCCAACACTTGGTGTTTTTTAAGTTGAAACCCACATATATTTTTTTGTTAGATCAAAATAACATGCTTATAGTTTGCCCCAGTATTTTATGGGTATATTGGTAATTTTGTGCCCTTTAGCCAAAAGGTGGTAGCATGTGTGTCAGCCAATACTTTGGGTCATTTTTCAAATGATGATTTGTCTTGTAAGTTAAACCAAGGAACTAAATGGACTTCCTACCATCATCTTGGAGTGAAATTTCTCTTTCATTATTAAAAAACAACTCAGAGTTGTTTGCCTTCATTTATTACTGTAAGTTTATATATTTCCCTTATCTTATTTTCTTCGTAATGGTTCTTTAATCATAGTATTAATTTGTTCTATCATTCTTATTTTTTACTGAGAAGATGATTTATCCAGTCGGTGAGGGTTCCATTGAGGATTTTACGAGACATTTTTCTATCCCTGAGTGGGTGATAGTAGAGATTGGGGAAAAGCTAAAATATTACTATCATATTGAGGGTGGACATTGGATGTTCTCCCATTTCGTTGCTAAATCCAGCATTACTTTTCCCCCAAATCAAATCTTTTTAGAGTTTTATGAATACTTATGTGTACGTCCAACAAAGTGTTCCCCAAATATTTGGAGGATAGTGAATGTGGTAGATAGGATAAATGAGTTATATGGAACTCGATTAGGGATCCCAGAGATTCACTATTGTCAATGTGAGTGAGGAATACTGATGATACCTTTTATTTGAAGGTGATAAGGTAGAGAAGGTCCTTGTAGTGAACCTGCTAGATTCCAACAAGGATTACTGATCTCGTGGTTTCATTGTAAGGAAATGGGAGCACTTGCATGTTTCTAAGGGTGATGAACTTTTTAGGGGCCTTTTGTGACCTAATAAGGAACATGAAACAGCTCCAATACTGATGTTGACTATTCTTTCTCTGTTAGGACAGGTTTTGATTGATTTTTATTAATGTTGTTGTTCTTTGTCTTTTGCAAAAAAATCCAAGAAGAAGGATCCCGACCAGTAGCACATCAACTTTGACGAGCTAGGTAGAGTTTGGAAACTTAAACATCCCTTGAATGTTGGTACCGAACACCCTAGGTTGGTTTCCTTCTTGTTGAACCACACTTCCACCACCACCTCCTTTATTGCTCGCCTAGTAGACAAGGACTCAGAAATCCTTATGCTACGCGGCAAAAAAGACTCTCTGTCCATAAGATCTTCAGGTTCATTTGAACTTTTTGACGTCACATTAATTCCATCCATTAATCCTTCTACTTTCGAGGAGAATATTCCACCGAGGAAAAGGATTCCAGATTTTCTGGAGGGGATATTTTCCCCCAGTTCTCCAAATGCTCAATCTTTCAAAACAAAGGAGGTTGGGTGCCCAATTAACCCTGTTAACTTGGGGATTCCCCTAATAAATTATAAGCCCAGCCGACAATGAAGAGCAAAACTATCACAAGACTTACAGATGCTTTATATAGGGGATATCTCTACTAAGGGGAAATAACCGACCCTTATGTCAGTGGCCAAGAATGTTGATCTAGCCCCTACACTAGTGAGGGGTCCTTGTATCTGAGCTGACTAGGAAGTTATCGGTAACCTGTTAAGCAATAAATCGGTGGCCCACGTTTCCCGAACGCTTTCTTTGGTAAGTACTTTAATGACTTATGTTGGGATTATCCCTTCAAAATTTCTTCTAACTTCTTCTATTCGGGAATTGTCTTGTAATTTTTGATGAATTTTGTCGACATCCTAGATATGAGTGTCGACCTGGACAAGGCCAATGTTGATTTGAGCCATGCCCTGAACAATCCCAGAAGACTATGAAGTCTATTATAAAGGCCTATAAGTCCTAGGTAAGGGGCAAGGACTTGGATCTTGCCAAGAAAGTGTCTACAATCGATCAACTAAATAAAGTGGCCAAAGAGTATGTAGAATCTCTATCCACCCACTTAGAGGCCAAGGACAAATATTATGACTAGGGTTGGGATGATGACTTTGTTCTAACCAAGAAATAACTAAACTTCATCCGGAAGTGTTTCTTTAATATATACTAGGATGAAACCTTAGTTAAGGTCGGGGTCCCCTCTGAGTCTGAGATTTTCGACGATCACAATCCAACTTATCCGCCTAACTTATAAGAAGAAAAGAAATAGGGTGACCATGGTAATAAAGGTAATGAATATCAAAAGAAGACATAGTCCAAGATCAGGGTGTGGTCGATTAAGAGCAAGTGATAATAGAGAAAGAAGGCCCAGCTAATTAGATTAGTCTATGTCTTTCTTTTTCTTTGTATTTCTTGGCTTTTTAACGCTTGATATATAAGGGCTTACCCAATTTCTTATTTAATGAAATGGCTCATTATTTGGCTTCATTGTTAATGTATCTTGTTCAATTACTTTTGGCTTCTTCTTTGTGCTTGCTCGATCTCTTTCTAGTTTCTGAATGCCCTTTCCATTTGAATTTTGTAGCCTGACACCAACTTGGCATTGGTGTCAGTAATCCCAAATAATGAAGACCTGGATTTCATTCTTAATCGGGATACTTTTGGTTGTGATAAAAAATCATTCTCTTATGTTCGATAAGCCCTCCAAAAGGTGACAAGTGCTTATGGAGAGAAAACCCATATGGTTTCTTTTATTCGGGTCGAGATCAAAGATATTGGAGATATTTCCAGTTTATTGTAGAATGAAAATAATTCTCTAAGGGAAAAGCTCGGTAGGGACGAACAAGATTTAACAAAGAATGAGGTAATCTGAGACGGACTGCATCACTTAATTATGTAGTTGAAATATCATTTCATGAAGAATCCTCGTGCAGTTTGGGTCGTTGGCTATAATGAAGTCTGGATGGATGCTCCCGTGCACTTAGATGAAACTAGACAAGTGGCTTACAAGTTTGGTTGACTTAATGCCCTAGATGTTCTAAAGATTCCAAAAGAATATCTGTGTTAGTATTGGTATTAGAAGGATTCCCCTCATATTCGGCCGCCACCCTCACAAGCGACAAATTTTGGATACTAATTAACATCATTCCTCTTCAACTGGTAAAGAATGATCTCCTAACCCCTGACAATGATGACAAGTTCAATCCAAATCTTGACAATGGTCGTCCAGTTTCTAAAACCAATTTGGTGACTCGATAATGATGATGGTCGTTTTCATTATTTCATGTCTTAGTGTATATCCATTTTGTAAATTTTCTGACTTGGGGACTTGAAAAATGACTTCTTTTTTAATGAAATTATCAATTAATTCCATGTTTTGCACTTTCCTATTTTTTGTGTCGAACTTTTTTTTTTATCATTTACCTTACCTTTTAGAGTAGTGTCATCACACCCCTTTAGGTCTTGAATAAACTATGGTGAAAAAGAATATCGTCGCATGGCCATCCACCTTTTAAGGATTTTAACCTACCCAAGTCGGAACACTTAGTGCCTAGGGATCCCCCATAGGTCTTTTTCTTACCTGGGCAATTTTTGATGTTTTTTGTGTTTGTTAGTGACAAAAACATGTTACCGAGAGATATAATTAAGTGCAATCCTAATAAGGCATAAAAAGGGCGATCATAGCTTGATTGAAAAAATTTGAACAAATTTGTGATGATGATGACCTAGCCATAATGATATTTTATAATTAATGGTGTTGGTCTACCAATTACAACAATAAGAGAAACTTGCATTAATTGAATCTTTAAAATATCTAGAAATCAGAATGCGAAAACAATCCAAACTTAAAAATATGCTTTAAAAATAAAATCTCCTAAGGTTGACCACTATCTAGGCCCTAGGTATCTCCCTACTCCCCATTGTTTCTAGATGGTAGGCTCCTTGTAGGTCGTCCTTGATGATTTTGAATGGTCCCTCCCAGCTAGGTCAAAATTATCCATCTGATAGATAAAAGGTATTATCCTTTTCATCTATATACAAAAAATTATCTTCGGGAAGTAAAGGATAACCCCTTTAATCCTCAAAAAAAAAAATCAAGATATGACTCTAAAACTTGTTTCCTTGGGAGTACTAACCTCTATAGCCTATGAAAGAGGAATCTTAGTCATACTCATCCTCAATGTTAGAGTCTTATATTAACGTCGACATTACATGCCCTTACGTATCACAGGACCTCCCCTAGAGACTATAGGATAAGAGGGACACCTATAGTGGAGACGCACGCTCCGGGAGGACTTTGGGATGTCCGTTACAGGAGTTCTACTAGTTGAGGGACCAATAGTGCCTTTGGATAAGGGCTCAAAGGCATCCTCGATCGTCGAGTGTCCCATTCAAAAGTCTTTCAACACCCTTGGATGAAAGACAAGTACGAGCTAATGGATAGGGGTAAATTCTCCCATAGTGTATGTGGAATAACAAAAGCTTACAATAAAGATCAGCGCATCAAAAATGATCTAAAAAGAAAATAGAAATAAGTACAAGATAAAAATGGAAAATATTGCGTACCTAAACCCCCTCAGGCATAAAAAAGTATAGTGGCCTCGTATTGGACACATTTATCCTCTATGCACTATACGAACAAGTTGGGCACTCGTATCACCAAAGGAAGGAATGAAGACCTTCTTGATGCCATACCAAAATCTATAGAAGGACCCTATAATGGAGGGAGGTGTCTCTCATGAACCCTGACCCTCCTTGGCTGCCAAGATAGTTGGGATTAACTTATCCATGATGAACACATAATAGGTAATAGTGTTATCAAAATAGGCGCTCACAACTGCAACGCCTCTGGCATAGGCGATCTGGTCCTCTAGATGAAGCATATGTCGTTACTTTTAAAGGAGGTTCTACTAGAGGAGCCAACTCGATACGATATGGCCACTTATGAACGACCCTCTCTCACAAATAGAGGACTATAACTCCATCCATGTAGAGAAATAAGTGTGAAACAATGTGAGCGACCGTCCTATTATCAAAATAACACCCATAAGATATATTCCAAGGGAATAATGTGACCTATAAATCAACTAGCAACATCGAGACAAAAAATCAAAGAAAATACGTCTCAGGAACAAAAGAATAAAAAGTGGAATACATATCGTTTAATTGGTCAGGTCACTCAAGCTGGTACATATATGCCTTTGGGTGTACGTATAAGCTCTTAGTCGATGATTAGCCTACCTCCATCGCCTATGATGAGGCCAACTGTCCTCTTCCTCCTCTCACAAAGAATCCCTTTGGAGTCTAAATATCTTAAAGAACCATAACTATATAAAGAAAAAGTATCGCTATCAAAATAAAAAGAAGACACAAATAAGAAAATATGACAAATCTAAAGATAATTCAGAGATCATTTGGTAACCCATGGGACTCCGAGTCAATATCCTGTACATATCCCTCATACTAGGATAAAGAAAACCTAAGGTAGAACTGCACTAGTCATAGTGGCAGATGAAACTCAAGAGTCTGAGGGAAAAGATTAGGCCCTCGTAAATCGCATCATAGTGGGATGCATAAATGGTCTAACCTAGGAGATAGAGCTGGAAAATTTTAGTGAACGGGTGAATATGTATGGAATTCTTCCCCAAATATCTCATGGGATTCACAGGCATGTCTCGAGAGAAGGAAAAGATAATGTCTCCCCTGAGTGAACGACGAGCACGAAGCCCAAGGCGACCATGATGGCCATGTATGACAATATAGCATGACGAGAAATCAACACTGAATATGCCTAGATGGAAAACCAAATAATAGATGGAGATAGAGAGGGGTGAGTTTAATCTCACCCACTAGTAGGTATAAGTTCGATGTCGAATCCCACCATCTTTTTGCAACATCAACACCGCAGAGGTCAATTGGACTGTCACTAGAGACTAGAAAAAAGGCCAAAAACTAATCCACGAACGGTCTACGTGATGACCTCCAAAAAGGACTTGTCAGTCCACATAGTCACTACTCAGTTAGGGTAACCGCTAAGCCGAATACGTAAAGTACGACCCACAAATAATCGTTGTAAGGAAATTAAAGAAACAATAATGTACAATAAAAAACATGTGAATGAATATAATTATTCATAAAATAAAGAATTAAGTCACAGTACATCTCAGAACATGAAGTAAGAATGCGTTGGCAATAAAAGAATTCACAAAAATAAGATGCATACCTCACCATTACAGATAACGATAAAAGTGTGACTGTCGATCTCCTGAGGAAGGAAGGCCGGATCACCTGTCATCGGGACATGGTGGAGCATGTCCGTATCCTTGACTACAACCTCCATCGAAGCCTCGACGTCGACCCAATCGCTTGGCTCTCTAGCCTCGAGGAATGACCACACCCCATGGATCATCCAATAGTATCTGCAACATCTCCCCCAACATCTTTCTCTACCATTTATATAATTTTAAAAGAAAAATCAAAGAAAAATATAGAGAAATTCGAACTAGGAAGTCTACAAAGAGAATGTGAAATCTGGAATGGTCTAATTGAAAGAAAAAACCACTTTTATAGAGACTGGGCGCCCATGACTGGTCGATCATGCGTACATATGACCAACCAGTTATGCACGCATATAATCGACCAAGCTTTCATGACTGGCTGAATTCAGAGATCGGAATGATAATGATGAATTGGTGACAACTGCAATAAGAAGCTTGGCATACGTGACTCGACTCGACCTAATTACAAAAAAATCTTGTCAAAATTTAAGTCCAACTAAATGAAAGTCTATATAGCTAAAGCACGAAACACGAACCCTAGGAGTGCTCTATATAGAAACATTCATAAGTAACCGCAACAAAAGAGGTTATCATTACCTCTTTTGATACCCATACCCTATAATCATTCAACACATCCGTTGAACCTTTTCACTTATGATTTTGGGTAATTTCTCTCTCATACTTCTTATATGTGTTCATGAAATTGTAAAATTTTGATGGTAATAAATTGAATGAAAATAACCAATAAAAATATTTTATATATGTAGGTACCGACTCTCTCCAAAGTTCAACTTCATCTTGCGATTCGAAGATATATCGAGTTGCTTGCTCGTATTAAAGATTGGTGAGTCTTACCTCTTTAAGGTTCGCGAAATGAAATTTATCATCAAACTCATCAGTTTCCTTAACCACTCATTCACCACAACTACATTTATATCCCATAGGGCGGAGTAGGTTCCTACCACCTTTTAAACCCGTAACACAGTTCTTGGACCTTTGACTTTCAGGTTAAACATGTAGATAACTTGCCATCACTAGGCATCCATGGAGACTTACCCCTTCTTTTGTCTGTTTTGTGTAAAATAGATCGACGACTCCATTCTTTTCAAAGAGAATGAATTTATGATCATGCGTCACCGCAAAAGGACCCTTTTTCCACATGTCCATGAATGTGCGATGGAGAGGCGCATCTCTTAGGTCTAGGTTCTTTCATTATGAGTTAAATAAGTCGACAATATCACATATCCAAATGACAATAGAAAAGCTCATCCCATATATCAAATGTGCAACTACTTGGCAAATGGACTTTTGGTCTGTGACGCTGGGAAATCCCTCCGTCTATATAATTTGACAATTTTTACTACCTTCTTTATATGATTATGGTGGAGAATGTAAGATCGTATGTATGTCATGTGCCCTCGACTTTTGTATTATCTTATTTTGTTTTAAAAACCCACTTTGAGTTTTAATCAAAGAGGTCTTCGAAAAACTTTGTAATACCCCGTATTTTTAATGACTTTTAAAATGGGATTAATTAGAATTAATTGTGATATAATTAGAAATTAATCCTGATTTAAATATTACTTGAGAATAAAGTAATATGTGATTTATGTTGAATATTACTTGATGATTAAAGTAATATATATATATATATATATATGATTACGACTTTACAATTGATTATGACTTTATAAAATTGTCACGAATTATGTGTACTACAATTATAGTAATTAAGTTGGGACGCGCATTTGAGTCGTGTAGGGATTATAATTTAATGTAATAAAAATGAATTATTATGTCATCCGAATGGTCGTTTTGACTGTGCCAAAGTGTTCGGGAGGGTTCAAATAGTTGAAAAAGTCTACTCGAACGTTTGTATAGGGTCTCGGGGCACTTTGGAGTCGAAATAATCACCCCGGAGGGGTAATATGGTCATTTGACTTGGAAGGTGAACAGTATGCACGAATTTGGGGGATTATTTATAAGTCTAAAGGGTTTAGATTATTGATTCATTCTACAAAACTTAGAGAGAAAGAAATTAAAAGAGAGTGAGGAGTTTCTCTGGGGAAAGGGAAGAGTCATTGTGGGAGAACCAAAAGCCAAAAGTCACCACCACCAACCACCAATGCAAGTTGACCGGAGAATGGAATAACCACCAGAGGATAATCATCCCCAATGGACCAAACCTATGAATTAGAGGCAAGTGATTAATTATTGCAAATTTAGCATGTATATTGTCCATGTTAGGTTGTTTAGAAAATTCTGAAAAGATGCATAATCAAATATGAATATGGTGATGTTAATTGAATCTTTAAAAGGATAATGATGTATGATTAATTTTATATTGAGAATAAAATTTAACCCACGAAATTTGGGAATTATTGGTGAAGAAAATCTTAGTTTATATGATTTTCTTGGAGAATAATAAAATATGAGTTTTCTAGAAATTATGAGAAATAATATGTTTGAATCCAAACTTCTTGATGATTTTAGGTTGTTTGATTATTAGAGATCAATTATATATCTTGGTATATCATCTGGGATGAATTTTGGGATGTTTGGGATTATTTGATAAGGATTTTGATGCTTAAAAATTATAAAACCCGTAGAAGTATTATGCAGAAAATCTGGGCAAATAACTGGTCAATCGATCGATCGACTCAAGGTTGTCAATCGATCGACTGATCAATCGATTGACCAAAATCATCGATCGATCAACTCCCCCTGGAAATGTGAAATATTTTTCTTTTTAATTGTTTATTAAATCCCAAACTTTGAGGAATCTTTGATGATGATTAAATGAACTTAATGGGACTTAGGGAACGGCAATAGGCTATACTTAAGACACGAAAAAAGTTATTTTGGGTTTGTGAATGAGGGGAATTTAACGAGTGATTAATTAAATGAGTTATTTTGGAAAATTGTATTACTTGGGGTTTAAATCGGATAAATGATAATTTATGGTTAGGACCAGTAGTAAGAGAGTCATAAATTACCGGTATAACCCTAGGTATAATTGGGATTAACCTTAAGAGATGGAATAAAGGATTAAAAGTGAATTGGGGATTATCGAGGAATAAACCTAATTAAAGTGAATTTAATTCGTAGAAATTCGGGAGTCGTGATGACATGGATTCGTAGGTCGTGATGTTTACCTACTGAATTTATTTGAGGATTAAATGATCACCATCGTGCGGTTAGATAAGTTTGAAAATATATACTTTGAGGATTAAAGTCATAATCGAAAAATACGTAGGATATTCGGGATATAATTAGACTACGTATGGGATATATTATATGGGTTGTGCGTATGCCCTATGGTTATATATAGGTATGATGAATACCAATCATTATTATATATATAGGTGAGATGATTGCCTATTATTATCATATGGTTGTGTGAATACCTTATTGATGTTATAATTATATAAGTGGAATGTATACCTATATTATAGTTTGTTATATGTATTACATACCTACGCTGCTTGCTATCGGGGTGGAGGTTTCGCGCTGTGGACGGTTGTAATACCCCGTATTTTCTCTGGTATTTATTTTTGGGGATTAATTGAATTAAATGTTTATTAATTGGAAATTAATCCGGATAAAAATATTAACGAGATGTGAGTTAGTATTTTATTACAATGTGTATACTTGGCATTATATGATTATTGGTAATATTGAAATTGTCACGTAATTGAAATACGACAATTTGGGAATTTTGCTTGACGCGTGTGACCGCCACGTCATGGTATTTTGTTATTAAATTAAAAAGTGAATTTTAGTTCCATTAACCGTATGGTCGTTTTGAGTGCGTCAACGCGTCCGGAAGGGTCGAGATAGTCGGAAAACACTTGCCGGGGGTTTAATTTGAGTCCCGGGGCATTTTTGGGTCATACCGGTAACTTATAGGGGCATTTTGGTAATTTGCATTTTTGGGAATTAAAAAGTGACGAAAATAGAAATTACAATCTGACTATTTCCTCAACCCACTAACCACACTAGATGTCAATATGGGCTACGGGAGAAGTTGATATACCATTCCAACTTCCAAAAACCATAACACACCTCCATACTCCATCATCTTCAACCTTGGGAAGAGCTTGAGAGAGAGAGAGAGAAGGAAGAGAATTCTGCAGAAAATCAGAGGGAGAACAACCTAACTTCAAGATTCTACACCAAATTCTGAGATAAATTAAGGCAAGTGATTTAAACTCTTTTGATTCAAGATATGTTCCCATGTTTAGGAATTTTCGAAATTGATTTTTGGAGATAAATTAGACCCATAAATTGAAAGTTAAAGGCCATGATTTATGTAGGAATTGCATGTAGTATATTCTGGACGAATTTATATGTTATAAACAGAACCTTGATGATCTAAAAGTGGAATTAGAAGAAGTTTGATGATGTTCTTGAATGGAAGAATTCTGGAAATTATTTTGATGTAGTTTTGATCTAAACTAAGCTTTTAAATGATGAATTATGGGACTTAGAATGTTAATACTGTTGTAGGATGTTAGTATAATGTTAGAGTAACCTTATCTTGGAGTTTCATGCTTAAAAATGGAGTTTTGGGTCGAAACTGTAACTGCAAAACGAAGCAGTCCGTAACCATACCTGTGCAATCGATCGATCGACATTCATCAGTCGATCGATCGACCACCATCGATCGATCGAAGGCAAAGGTCGATCGATCGACCTTCCCAGAATGAATAAAGTATTTTCCCTAATTAAATTTTTATAGTGTTAACCCTTGGATAATATTATTGCAGACATTGTGAATACCCTTAACCTTAAGGAAGACCAGTAGGCATGATTATGAGATTGGACTTTACTTGGAGTTTAATTTGAGGAATTATTCTAAATTAATGAAAATTCGTTATGTGAAATAATATTTGGGTTAATAGTACAAGTTTGAATAATTTGATGAAATAAGGTTTGGGGGAGAAGTAAAGACCTTAGGTATAAAGATGTTATATGTGGGAATTATGGGAACTTAAAAGTCTATTTGAGATAGGTTTTAAGTTTAAGAAATCACGACGTGAGACGTGTCGACTATTTAATTTATATATTACCGGGATACTTGAAATATATGAACTGGGAATAATGGTATAATGATGTAAAATATACCCTTATTAATATTGAGATATCTAAGATGTGTGAATGCTTAGTATATAACTTTATGTGTATGACATACCTACCATACTTGCTATCACGGGAGGTTTACGTTCGCTTAGGGCCTTCTTATCCTTGTGTTGCCCGGATTTAGATTGGTTACCTCGATGAACATAGGTCATTGAAGGACTTATTGGGATATTAATAAGTTTTGCTGATCATGGGAGCGTAGGTATGTGTGTGACCCATGTGATGGTGACTGTGTTCGCCTCCACTATTTGCCTTGTTATTATCTGAACGATTCCTGAGAGATTCAGAATGCGTAATCCTTATGTACGTGATGTACCGGGATGGATAGCAGAGTATGTGTGCACCGCAGCTTAGCCTTTGGGTGCTTGTATTGTATATTTATGATGTGAAAACATACGGTTATATGAGAAGGAATTTACTATGTTAAATTGTGAGTATAATTATGTAATGTTGTGAAAGATAAAAAGGGAACTTTTATCAATAGATGGTTTTATTAATAATTGGGAATCCGGGAATTAAAGTAGAACTCTCTATTTAATTGTTAAGATTGGAACTTAAACGTGAACCGAGGAGTAGTGTTAGAAACTCTTTAGAAAGTTATGAGATAACACATGTATGGGTGCAGGAACGTTAGGAGTGCACAGTTAGACGAGAGGTGAGTATCTCATGTGAGAGCACGTCCTAACATGTATTTTGCATATACTGTTTTAAATGTTTTTAAAGCACTTGCAGGTTTTAAAATATCTCCACATTCGGGCTCTGACCCGTTTGCTTTCAAATCTATCTTTTTGTAAAAACCATTTTAGGTGCCCAGCCACAAGGACACCATGCATAGGATTCTTACTCAGATGACGAGCTGTAGCTGCTTGGGGAAGCTACAGGGATTTTCTTTTAGACGCTTATATCATTTGGATTCCATACGCAGTATTCCTCAGTTGTAGGGCATGTTGCCCAAATTCTATTAGATACATTTCCATTTCAGTTTTTCAGACTTTGGCATGTATCAATTCAGTATTCAGTATTTCGTTACTTACTTCAGTTGTGGGATTGTGTCGTGAGGAGTTTTTCCTCCATATTTATTTATATCATGTGACGGTTATTCTATTTACTTCATTATGGTGATTGGTGTTATTATGCTTCATTACACTTGTTGCATGTTAATCAGGCTTTAATTAAAAATTTGACAACTTACTTTTTAAATACTAGGTGGTTAGTAATAATAAAATGTTTTCGACAGTGATGCTATTAACTGAGCCAACTTGGCATTTTGAATTAATTTAATAAAGGAGTAGCTACCCGGTATTTAATTAGTTGGGGTGTCACAGGTGGTATCAGAGCATCAGGTTCTAGTGTCCATTAGGATCTAAACGGCTTGTTATGTTTCCGCTGAGCTTTCTTTGATATAGAGCCCTATATTTTAGGACTGTTGTATTCTTTTGTATATGCTACGTTCTTCAGCCATTTTAAGGTTTATAACTGCGAACTTATAAGACCTTACTCTTATTTCAGAGATGCCTCCATAAAGGGGCACCACGGATTCCTAGGAATGTTGTGTTTATCTCTATACATTGGGAATTCGTACTTCTGCGATTTGTTTATTTGAATGATGAACTCATCCAAATTTACTTAAAATTTTCAGATGGGTCGTCATGAAGAATTGGCTAAAACGGTTAGGGGAGCCAGCGAACAAGATCGACTCACACCTTTGGTATCCCCAGAGAGAATGTCAACCTCCGAGTTAGCAGGTATCGTGGCACAAGCAGTCACCGCTGCAGTTTTACAATACCAAGAACACAGCATACAACTTAGAGGAGACAAAAGACCTAGAGAGGTTAGCCAAATGCATGTGATTAAAGCTGATAAATGTGCGAAGGCCCCAAAATTTCGACAACAAACTACCCAAGACCGAGTCAGTTCTGGTCAACAACGTGGTGAAATGGAACAGTTTCGAAAGAAGAATAAAGTCCCAAGCCAGCAAGGCCAACACCGACAGCAACAGGGTCAGAGGGGGAGTAACATCAAAGCCCGATGTTTTGCGTGTCGCGAGCACGGCCATCATCGTTATGAATGTCCTAATAAGGGCAAGGCCCCACAGCAGCAGCAGCAGGGTGCCCGTAATGATCTACAGGTGCCACTTTCTTCAGTCGCTCTCCCAGCACCAGATCGGGTACCAGCCCTATCAATCTTTCCTATAGCACCAGTGCAGCAGGGGCAGTTACAGTTCAGTCATATCTATAATGTCCGCCAAGCAGCCGCCCCACAGGCGCCTCCCACTATTTGGGGTATGTTTTTCCTATCCATGAGACTTTGGGTCAAATTTCGTTTGTTACTGGATCAACGCGTTGCTTTTATAACTACATTTTATGCGAAGACCTTAGGGCTATTAACCAAAATATTGAGTACGGTAACGTGGGTAGACTAACCACTGGGGAATGATTTTTTCTTTTATGACCGGGGAGTGGGGGTAGAGATGGGTATTTTGGTATTACCTGCCGTTCTGTTAGTACTAGAGATGACCGAGTATGGTGCCATTATTAGTATGGACTGGCCTGTTTGCGTGCTGAGCCATGATTGACTATATCAGTAGGAGTATTGTCCTTGCCATTCCCGGGCAGGAGATTTTTTGGTGGCGATGCCTCGTTCCGAGGGAAGATCGTCCACTCATTTGGACTAGATAGAGGAGGATACCTTTAAGGAGGTGGTGATACCACTTGATTCGATTCCGGTTGTTAGAGAGTTTGCCGATGTATTTCAGGATATACCTGGATTACCCCCAGTCGAGAGATAGACTTCGTTATAGACTTATTACCAGATACGAGACCTATAGCACGCGCACCGTACCGTATGGCTCCAGCTGAGATGAGGGAGTTACGGGATCAAATTGAGCAGTTGTTGGGTTAGGGGTTTATTCGGAGGAGTACTTCACCGTGGGGGTGCCCCTGTGTTGTTCGTGAAGTAGAGAGATGGTTCATTGAGATTGTGTGTGGACTACCGGGAGTTAAACAAGGTCACGATACGGAATAAGTATCCGTTGCCTAGAATCGATGACCTATTCGACCAGTTGAGAGGAGCTTCTTGCTTCTCAAAGATTGATTTGCGATCTGGATACCATCAGTTGCGTATCAGGGAGGAGGACGTCTCGAAGACTGCGTTCTTATCGAGATATGGTTCCTACGAGTTTCGGGTTATGCCATTTGGTTTAACCAACGCTCCAGCAACATTTATGGACTTGATGAATAGGGTGTTCAGGGATTTCCTAGACCAGTTTGTCATTGTCTTCATCGATGATATTTTGGTTTACTCCCAGACAGAGGAGGAGCATGCCGAGCACTTGAGACTAGTTTTGCAGACACTGCGCCAGAATGAGTTGTATGCAAAATATGAGAAGTGCGGGTTTTGGCTGAAGGAGGTTCAGTTTTTGGGGCATATTATTTCCGACCGGGGAATATCGGTTGATCCGGAGAAGGTATCCGCGGTGAGGGAGTGGGGACATCCCACGACACCGACAGAGATCCGTAGTTTCTTGGGCCTAGCAGGATACTACAAGAGGTTTATTCGGGGTTTCTCCACGATAGCGGGTCCCATGACACATCTAACCCGTAAAGGTGTGCCGTTCAATTGGAGTGATGCCTGTCAGTTGGAATTTGATGAGTTGAAGGACAAGTTAACCTCAGCACCTGTGTTAGCATTGCCGAGACCGGGAGTTGAGTATCTTATTTATACCGATGCGTCCTTACAAAGACTTGGAGGTGTACTGCAGCAGGAGAGTCAGGCCATAGCTTATGCTTCCCGTAAGCTTAAGCCTCACGAGAAGAATTACCCTACCCACGATTTGGAGTTAGCGGCAGTGGTATTTGCCCTTCGTATTTGGAGACATTACCTTTTGGGGGAGAAGTTTCGATTGTTCACGGATCACAAGTCCCTACAGTACCTATTCACGCAGAAGGAGTTGAATATGCGACAACGAAGGTGGCTTGAATTCGTGAAAGATTATCAGTTCGATATCCAGTATCACCCGGGGAAGGCTAACGTGGTGGCAGACGCGTTGAGCCGTAGACCGGTAGATGAGGTGGCAGATATGTGGAAGGCCAAGTGGAAGGAATTGGGACACTAGGATGCAGTGGCCCGATCATTCATGTCTGTGATGACTGTTACACCGCAGATTATCACGAAGGTGGTGAAGGCACAGGCAAATGACCCGTTCTGTCAAGGGCAGATAGTTCGATTATTAGCAGAGGGAGCTGAATCCTATACCGTTAGCTCAGACGGGGTATTACGCTTCAATGGGAGATTGGTGGTACCGGAAGGGGAGGAATTGCGGCATGAGGTAATGGCAGAGTCGCACGGCTCACGGTTCGCGGTATATCCCGGAAGGGACAAAATGTACCAAGACATGAGACGTCAGTATTGGTGGAGCGGGATGAAGAGAGATATTGTCGAGTTTGTCTCAAAATGCGCCACTTGTCAGCTCGTAAAAGTGGATCATCAGAGACCGGCAGGACTGCTACAGCCATTAGAGGTCCCGATGTGGATGTGGGAGAGCATCTCTATGGACTTTATCACGAGATTGCCTACGTCACAGAGAGGTCACGACTCCATCTGGGTGATTGTGGACAGGTTGACAAAAGTCGCTCATTTTCTACCCGTAAGGACAGACTACACTGCGGGACAGTATGCCCAGCTCTTTATTGCAGAGATAGTGAGACTTCACGGTGTGCCCTTAAATATCGTGTCTGACCGAGACAAGATATTTGTTTCACGGTTTTGGGCGAGTTTTCAGCAGGCCATGGGCACGGAATTGCGGTTGAGTACGGCGTACCACCCGCAGACCGATGGGCCGAGCGCACAAATCATATGTTGGAGGACATGTTACGTATGTGCACCATTGACTTTGAGGGTGGATGGGAGCAGTATCTTCCACTAGTGGAGTTTGCTTACAACAACTCCTATCAGTTCACCATTGGCATGACTCCATTTGAGGCATTGTACGGTAGACCCTGTCGTTCCCCAGCATGTTGGTTGGAGGTGGGGGACAACAAACTACTTGGGCCAGAAGTGATTTAGGATACTTCGGCAAGGATTGAATTGATTCGCAGTCGCATTCGGGTGGCTCAGGACAGACAGAAGAGTTATGCTGATGCAAAGAGATTCTTCAGAGAGTTCCAAGTGGGGAACCAGGTTTTGCTCAGGGTATCTCCTATGAAGGGGATTATGCGTTTTGGGAAGAAAGGGAAGTTGGCACCGAGATATGTGGGACCATTTCCTATTATTGAGCGAATTGGGTCAATTGCGTATAGACCTGGGTTACCGGAACATTTACATCGGATTCACGATGTGTTTCATATTTCCTCGCTTAGGAAATATCTTAGAGATAATTTGGCTCATTCTCTCATTGTTGTGGAGGATATTGATCTCCAGCCGGATAGCTCCTACGAGGAGGGGCCGATTGCTATTTAGACCGAAGTGAACGGAAACTGCGGTCAAAGATAGTTCCGTTAGTGCGTGTTCAGTGGCGACATAATAATGTCGAGGAGTCCACATGGGAGCGCGAGGATGAGATGCGCGAATGTTATCCAGAGTTGTTCTTACCAGGTACTTTCTAGTTCCGAATTTCGGGACGAAATTCAGTTATTAGGGGGGAAGTATGTAATACCCCGTATTTTCTGTGGTATTTATTTATTTTTGGGGATTAATTGAATTAAATGTTTATTAATTGGAAATTAATCCGGATAAAAATATTAACGAGATGTGAGTTAGTATTTTATTACAATGTGTATACTTGGCATTATATGATTATTGGTAATATTGAAATTGTCACGTAATTGAAATACGACAATTTGGGAATTTTGCTTGACGCGTGTGACCGCCACGTCATGGTATTTTGTTATTAAATTAAAAAGTGAATTTTAGTTCCATTAATCGTATGGTCGTTTTGAGTGCGTCAACGCGTCCGGAAGGGTCGAGATAGTCAGAAAATACTAGTCGGGGGTTTAATTTGAGTCCCGGGGCATTGTTGGGTCATACCGGTAACTTATAGGGGCATTTTGGTAATTTGCATTTTTGGGAATTAAAAAGTGACGAAAATAGAAATTACAATCTGACTATTTCCTCAACCCACTCAACCCACTAACCACACTAGATGTCAATATGGGCTACGGGAGAAGTTGATATACCATTCCAACTTCCAAAAACCATAACACACCTCCATACTCCATCATCTTCAACCTTGGGAAGAACTTGAGAGAGAGAGAGAGAAGGAAGAGAATTCTGCCGAAAATCAGAGGGAGAACAACCTAACTTCAAGATTCTACACCAAATTCTGAGATAAATTAAGGCAAGTGATTTAAACTCTTTTGATTCAAGATATGTTCCCATGTTTAGGAATTTTCGAAATTTATTTTTGGAGATAAATTAGACCCATAAATTGAAAGTTAAAGGCCATGATTTATGTAGGAATTGCATGTAGTATATTCTGGACGAATTTATATGTTATAAACAGAACCTTGATGATCTAAAAGTGGAATTAGAAGAAGTTTGATGATGTTCTTGAATGGAAAAATTCTGGAAATTATTTTGATGTAGTTTTGATCTAAACTAAGCTTTTAAATGATGAATTATGGGACTTAGAATGTTAATACTGTTGTAGGATGTTAGTATAATGTTAGAGTAACCTTATCTTGGAGTTTCATGCTTAAAAATGGAGTTTTGGGTCGAAACTGTAACTGCAAAACGAAGCAGTCCGTAACCATACATGTGCAATCGATCGATCGACATTCATCAGTCGATCGATCGACCACCATCGATCGATCGACCACCATCGATCGATCGAAGGCAAAGGTCGATCGATCGACCTTCCCAGAATGAATAAAGTATTTTCCCTAATTAAATTTTTATAGTGTTAACCCTTGGATAATATTATTGCAGACATTGTGAATACCCTTAACCTTAAGGAAGACCAGTAGGCATGATTATGAGATTGGACTTTACTTGGAATTTAATTTGAGGAATTATTCTAAATTAATGAAAATTCGTTATGTGAGATAATATTTGGGTTAATAGTACAAGTTTGAATAATTTGATGAAATAAGGTTTGGGGCAGAAGTAAAGACCTTAGGTATAAAGATGTTATATGTGGGAATTATGGGAACTTAAAAGTCTATTTGAGATAGGTTTTAAGTTTAAGAAATCACGACGTGAGACGTGTCGACTATTTAATTTATATATTACCGGGATACTTGAAATATATGAACTGGGAATAATGGTATAATGATGTAGAATATACCCTTATTAATATTGAGATATCTAAGATGTGTGAATGCTTAGTATATAACTTTATGTGTATGACATACCTACCATACTTGCTATCACGGGAGGTTTACGTTCGCTTAGGGCCTTCTTATCCTTGTGTTGCCCGGATTTAGATTGGTTACCTCGATGAACTTAGGTCATTGAAGGACTTATTGGGATATTAATAAGTTTTGCTGATCATGGGAGCGTAGGTATGTGTGTGACCCATGTGATGGTGACTGTGTTCGCCTCCACTATTTGCCTTGTTATTATCTGAACGATTCCTGAGAGATTCGGAATGCGTAATCCTTATGTACGTGATGTACCAGGATGGATAGCAGAGTATGTGTGCACCGCAGCTTAGTCTTTGGGTGCTTGTATTGTATATTTATGATGTGAAAACATACGGTTATATGAGAAGGAATTTACTATGTTAAATTGTGAGTATAATTATGTAATGTTGTGAAAGATAAAAAGGTAACTTTTATCAATAGATGGTTTTATTAATAATTGGGAATCCGGGAATTAAAGTAGAACTCTCTATTTAATTATTAAGATTGGAACTTAAACGTGAACCGAGGAGTAGTGTTAGAAACTCTTTAGAAAGTTATGAGATAACACATGTATGGGTGCAGGAACGTTAGGAGTGCACAGTTAGACGAGAGGTGAGTATCTCATGTGAGAGCACGTCCTAACATGTATTTTGCATATACTGTTTTAAATATTTTTAAAGCACTTGCAGGTTTTAAAATATCTCCACATTCGGGCTCTGACCCGTTTGCTTTCAAATCTATCTTTTTGTAAAAACCATTTTAGGTGCCCAGCCACAAGGACACCATGCATAGGATTCTTACTCAGATGACGAGCTGTAGCTGCTTGGGGAAGCTACAGGGATTTTCTTTTAGATGCTTATATCATTTGGATTCCATACGCAATATTCCTCAGTTGTAGGTCATGTTGCCCAAATTCTATTAGATACATTTCCATTTCAGTTTTTCAGACTTTGGCATGTATCAATTCAGTATTCAGTATTTCATTACTTACTTCAGTTGTGGGATTGTGTCGTGAGGAGTTTTTCCTCCATATTTATTTATATCATGTGACGGTTATTCTATTTACTTCATTATGGTGATTGGTGTTATTATGCTTCATTACACTTGTTGCATGTTAATCAGGCTTTAATTAAAAATTTGACAACTTACTTTTTAAATACTAGGTGGTTAGTAATAATAAAATGTTTTCGACAGTGATGCTATTAACTGAGCCAACTTGGCATTTTGAATTAATTTAATAAAGGAGTAGCTACCTGGTATTTAATTAGTCGGGGTGTCACAACGGTCTTATCATGTGCGCCCATTTGGGAGGATTTTAGATTCGTACCCTGAGCATAGGACCTTGGACACGTGCTATCGGTGTATATGATAGTTTCGACGGTTGAATGGGAACGTAGGTATGTGCGTGACCCATTTGGCTGGGGAGTATGCTCACCTCCAATATATTTGTGTTATGATATGATTCTTGAGAGACTCCAAATCAATAGTCCTCTATACAGTGACATTATGTATCAGGACATGATAGCAGAGTATACATACAACGCAGCTGCGACTGGGGAGGTGTCGTATTAGTATATATATATAATTAGTGTGATATCATATATATAAATTGTGATGTAATCTACAGTGTGACATTGTAGATATTGAGATGTAATCTTCTGTGTGAAATTGTAGATTAAAAATATAAACTGTGATTTAATCTACTGTGTAATGTTGTAGATAGAAGTAAATAATGAAATTTGAATTGAATTAAGTAAGAGAACACTTAATTCCAAAGTTGTAACAAGACTAGTTCATGTTAAAGAGAAATGAATATGAATAATTATATTACGTATGGTATATGGGACATACGAGAATATGATATGGGCTAGAATCATAGTGATATTAAGGCTAGTTATGAGGGAACCTTAACTAGGAAGATAATGAGATACGATAGGTGTGCACTCTAAATGAGAGGTGAGAATTCTCAAGAGAGAGAGCCTGAGAAACAAACATGTACATCATAAATGCTTAATTGTAATTGTTAAGCACTTGCTATTTTTAAAATATTTTACACCTCGGGCTCTAGCCCGTTCCTTGCATATTATCTTCTCTACTACATCGTGTACATCAAGTATCCAGCAGCAGGGATCCCAGCATAGATTATGGATGTTCCGATGGATTATAGCTACTAGCAGAGATGCGGATTTTGTTTAGATGCTTCCTTTCTGTTGAATCACTCATCTGTAGTGACTACTTCATTTAGGGCATGTCGCTCAGGATTCTAAAGGTTGTACTTATTTATGTAAGCATTGTGGATATCAATTTTATTTAGTGTAAATGTTATAATTTAACTGGAGAGTTATTCCAGTCTCATTTATTCTTGTTGTAGTTAATTAAGTTGCGATGTTGCATATTATTATTCTGTGTCGTGGAATGATTTTTAATTAAATTAAAAATGAAAAAAAGTTTTTGACACTTAGCTTAATTAACTATTAGGTGATTAATAAAGAATATTTTTTTCGACAGTGATGTTGAGAATGAACCAACTGGGTATTCTGATTTAATTAAATGAAGGAGTGATCACTCGATATTTAATTAGGCGTGTTGTTACAAACTTCACACATGATCTCATGATCAAAATGCACCGAAGATTTATTATGACAGTCTTCAAGAGTAAGAAATTTTTTTGAGACTTTTGGGTGAATGAAAAAGTGACTTAAAGAACGAAGATTTTACCCCATTGGTTAAATGGTTTTTCTAAATTGAAAAATATTTTACTTTAACCTCGTGATTTTTGACGTTGCCAAATACATAATACAATATATTCTTCTTACATATAATTTATGTTTTAAAATGAATCGTTTGTATTTAGAATTTACTTGGTCATAGGTTGGACAAAAAAATAAAATTTTGTGAAATTCTTCAAAACTGGTAAACTCTAGTTCCGGTGCAACATTAATTGTTGGTCCTTCACGTCAGTAATGTAGGCCCTCACGTCCACAAAGCCTTGTCTTCGCTGGACATGACCTTTAGAGTCTTTGGTATGAAAATATATAGTTAATAACACGACCTTGATCACCGAGTGTTCGCGACATCTCGTGTTCGCGAAATAGCACGAATGACCCACGAACCTTAAGGATTTTTTGTTCCATTTGAGATATTTCAATAAAATCCCTTGGAGATTGTGCCAAGATAATCAAAGTTGGGAAACAAAATTAGATTTTTTCTTAACCTTTGATGAGAAACACTTGAGTTTTATCATTCACTTGCCTCTCACTATTGGATATAAAAAATGAGGGTTGTCTATTTGCTTCATAACAGAGAATAGTAAAATAGAAAAATATTGAGAAAAAGTATTTTTAACTTTTAAGTGAAAAAAATCTTACTCCTTTCTCCTTGTGTTATTCAAGCTTTTTTGAATTCACTATTGAATCTACAAAGTAAAACTTCCATAGTCAAGATATATTTGACAAAACGATTTTCCAAAATATGTTGTTCTTGAGTGTGGTCTTTTTTCAAGTTTGAAAAAGACTTTGTGAGACCTTAAGAGTTAATCTCAAACATTTGGTACACCATTAACTAATATCAGATCCTCACATATTCTAGGTGTTAATCCTTGTCTTCTCTTGGTTTCGATTTATTTGGAGCAAATGTTATCTTCCACTTTAGAAGAAGATTTGCTCAAAGGTTCAAATGCAACATTATCAACAAGTTTGACAATTGCGATGTGGCGAGTGTGTCGATAAAATCACACTTTTCCCTCCTAAAAACTTCTTTTTCTTTCTCCAAATCTAAAACTCGACGACCTGAATCTCTATTATACTTCTTTGTTTTCAAGGTCTCGGTGTACAAATTCCTAAAAGCTTTTTGGAGCTCACTTTCATCTCCACTCTCAAACTCACTCTCATCCCCACTTGAAACACTCGAGTCATCACCGTCGCTCTCGTAAACACTATGATCGTGAGACAAAGTGAGTGTGCTCACACGATTTGAAAATTTTACACACATCATATTTGTTAAACCTTTATTGGACTCGTCTTCCTCATCTCCCTCACTATCACTAAGTGTGGCGGGCATAACAGTTTCTTTGTCCTTTCTCTTATCCTAGTAGGACACTCTTTAGCTATGTGCCATTTACCCTCACACTCAAAGAACCTGATCTTATCCTCCTTATCACTTTCTTTGGCCACCTCTTTCTTTTTATTTTTCTCAAAAGATCTCTTTTTATTGGAAGAGTTTTCTTTAGTCATTTTGAGAAACTTTTTAAGATTTTTCACAAGTAAGGCCATGTCAAAATCAGAATCGGACTTACATAAACTCATTTTCTTTTTCTTATCCCTCTTCCTCGAAACATCGTGGCTCGATCTCGATTGTGACCTAAGTACAATCCCTTTATCTTTGGGTTTGATAGTTTGGGAAAACATATCTAACTCCTAAGTTTGAAGATCACCTACCAACTCTTCTAACTTAAGTGTGTTCAAATTTCCCATCGGGTTTAAAACAGTGACTTTCGAAACAAAAATATTTTGGAATGGATCTCAAAATCTTTCTTACAACCCAGTGTTATCAATTACCTCACCCAAATTAAAATAAGTGTTGACAATGTCCGACAGACATGCGTAAAACTCATCAAAATCCGGACTCTAACATAGTAATGGACTCAAATTGGGTGGTTAGATTTTATAATTTTGACTCTTTAACAGCGGTTGTACCTTCATGTGTCAATTTTAAAGCATCCCATGCCTCTTTAGACATGGTGCACGTCATAATATGGCGGAATTCGTCAGGAGTGACGGCTCCAGAAATAGCACTTAAACTTTGGGAATTAAAGTTAGACATATAATCGTCCTCAATCTAGTTTGACACAAGTTTTAAAGAGGTGACATTATCAACAGTCACAGTGGGAGGAGTCCAACCATTTTTAACCAACAACCAAACTCGCTCATCTATGGCTTTTAAAACAGATTTCGTGCGAGCTTTCAAATAGGCATAATTAACACCGTCCAAGATGGGCACCCGATTATATAAGTGATCCATTGAAAAATTTGTGATTTTAAACAAAATCAATATCACACAAGTTTGCGAAAAATAGGAATACGCGATAAATTTGCGTAACCCGCTCTGATACCAATTTATAAAAAGTGTTGTGTGATACCAATTAAATAATTTATTTGAACACTTATTTAATTAGGTGTCTCAGTTTGATCAAACCAAATTCAATTTTAGATCATCCCCTAAATATGCATCTAATTGTCATAAATCATTCAAACCATGCATGTGAAACAAAGATGACAAACTCAGGAAAAAAAAACTTTTGGGTAAAAACCTTTTTTCAACACTTTGAAAAGTTTACAAGACCATTGACTTATATACAACCTGATAATCGCCCACAAGTGTAATGCACGGTGGCTTCGTCAAACCTTCAAAGCTACGAGAGACAGCGAAATACCTTCCAGGTATCGGTTCGTCATCTTCGGCTCGTCCACACGCAAAATAACTATGCTCGGTATCCCCCGATCAGATATGGAGATGCCTTCTCCACAAAAATTGAACTATAACAAAGTATGCTTTGGGTTCCACAAAAACAACTCACACAAAAAGTATATTGGGATTGTGAATTGTAAAACAAAACTTATGAACCATCAAATGGTTAGAGAATAGTATCAAAACGTATTATGTGAAAACCAGTATTTCTCCACACAAAAATAAGAAGCCTGACACCCTTATTTATAATAAAAATCAAGGCGGTGACGTGTCAGCTTAAAACACCTCTCGTTCGAACGACATAAGCTTGAGCGAGATATGATCTCGTTCGAACCATGTACGGTGTCATTCGAACCACAACCTACATGTATCCCAGAAAACTTCAGTCTTTTGAAATTCTTGGAAACCTCAAAACTTAAGACTGTTTACGAGATCAGAAACATTTATCCAAAACTTTTATGATTTTGAAAATTAAAAACCATTTCAAAAATCATTTAAACTTTTATAAAAATATCCCAACACTTTTAATGTAAAATGTAAATGGAACTTAAACATATTTTACCAAATTCATCCTTGTTGGGCTTGAATGTTGAAGTCTTCTTGAAATTTGGATTCATTTTTGTAGATGTAAGCTTCTCAATCCTTGGACGACTTGTAGAAACTTGTGGCGGTATACGACATATTAAATATTGACGGACAATGTCCTTACATTTTCTGCTAAATTAAATTTTAGATAATATTTAAATTAAAACACTTAATACAAATTTCAGATTAATAAATCTTTAATGATTAAAACAGTGAATTTCACATATCAATCAATTAAACAAGTTAAATTTATAGATTACAACACCCAACAAATATAATCATTTTTTGTATTGATATGAATTAATATTTTAGAATCAATTATTTAATTCGAAAATAATTATTTTAAAATTTTGAATTTAATTTATTTGCAAATATAAGTGATGAAAATATAAAAATAAATAAGCACAGGAAAATAAATAAATGTATGTGCGAAAAATAAATAACACCGAAATTTAACATGGTTCGGCCAAAACTCGACTGACGTTCACGTGCGTAGAGCTCCTATCTCCTTTGCGTTTCAGTACCGTGATCCATTTGCAAATAGGATCAAACCACCATGTACAACCGCTTGAAGCTAAAACCAAACTTCAAACCCTTGGTCCAATTGTGGGTAGGAACTGATTTTTACAATCGAAACTTCTAACAAAGCTTCAAATAAATATGAGTTTGTGGTACAATGATGAATAATGAAACTCTTGAAAAATACAATTTATAATCTGAGTTTATTCTTCAATGAGACTTCAATAAATGATTTTGATGTAGTCTCTAGTTTTCTTTTAAATGTGTATGAGCGTAATGTAAAATTAATTGCTCTCTTTGATTTGGTAGCTTAATAATAAATTTAGATGCCCTTGAATAATTTATCTTGTCAAGTGTGTCTTTAATGCAACACTTGAATGCTTAAATAACAATATCAAAAACTATTATGAGATACATTTCTTCATAGCATTAAATGCTTCTGATTTTTGCTGAGATGAAGATGGCTGAAAAAGTTCTTCTAAAATCCCATTTGTCTTCTCATGATATAATATGGCTTGAATTACATGAAAAAGTAACCCTAAAAAATAGAGGTCTGAATGTAGCTTCTTTAGACACATCAAAATAGTTTCAGTAAAAATATGTTAGTCCAAGAGAGAAACAATATGATATAAAATAAAGTGTAGACTATTTTAGTGTATAAATGATAGAGTGCACTGCCAATAGAGTGATGAGTAGACCGAGATATGAGAGAAAAGATAAATCTAAGAGTATTGAAAGTAATAATTTGTATTTTCAAGAAACAATAGAATTATATATATTAGGGGTCAGAATAATATACCCAGTACAATAAATATATTGAATAGGTCCAACGGATATAAAAATTGGAGTCGGTCCAAACAAATATAGTGACAAAGTCGTAAGGCTCAAAAAAGAAAAAAAATATCAATCTTGCAACTTGTTTGTATCCTATTGCTTTAAAGAAACTAATGGACAAAAAAATGAGAGTTCAAAATATTATGCACCATCAGCTGGTATGTACCAACTGCCAAGGTAGTGATGTAGACTTTACAAACTATTGATGCGTGGCCCAATGAGCAAATATGCTCAGATGTTAATTGTCCAAGATGGATTAGGTGGCGAGTGAGTTGAGCATTGCTCAAGGTGGCGAGGACGATGTTATAAATAATATATACTAACATATTACATATAAACCAAATGAGGGATCCAAAACATATAGAACATCTCTTAATTTTCAAACTATGCCTTTAGGTATTTTCAAGGATTGACTGCATACTCGATCATGGGGCCCGAAAATATCTCTCAACAAAAAACAAGAAAATGAAAAGGCTTAATCCTTTAGTTGTTGGTAGACTCTAGGCTTTCACAACAGGTCTAGGCGTGGAGCAAGGTCCTGTCTAAGATAGAGTGTCAGTGCATTATAAGTATGTGTATGTGTGTGTCAAAAATGCTTTTGTGACCGAATTTTTGATCGAAATTTGATGGATAAGCTGACGTAGCGGAATTTTATTAATTGATTTTTGAGGTCCACGTCAGTGGGACCTAGAAATCAACCAATAAATGTCCGTCACGTCAGTTTATTCACCAAAATTCTGTCAAAAATTCAATCACGATAAAACTACTCATGTGTGTACATATAAGACTACGTGTTACGTAAATGATATATGTGCATATGATATACGAAAAATTCTATTTGCACCGAAATTTTTTGTACATAAAATATACCGATCATTAAAAGACAAAAATAAAAGAAATAGTTAATAAATATTTTTATTAAGATTTGTTTAACTCGTTTTTTTTTTAATAAAAGTAAAATTTTGGATTTTTAGTAAAAACTTTTTTTTAAACTGTATTTTTCAAATTGTTTTTAATTTTTTTTTTCCTTTTTATAACTGTTTCAAAAAATAAAAATAATATTTCACAATTTTTTTAAAATGACTTTTATTCAAAATTTGTATTTTCAATAAAAATCATTTTATTAAATAAGGTGGATTCGTGCCAGGGGTGCTAACCAATCGCGATGATGATATGGGTCCGCGCCAGCGCCACTAACAATCGCGGAGATGTGTCCGCGCCAGCGACACTAACTCGTCGCGATGATGTGGGTCCGCACCAGCGGCACTAACCAATCACGATGATGATGTGGGTCCGCGCCAGCGGCACTAACCAATCGCGATGATAGTTTTTCATATTTTTAATAAAAAAAATGAATGCAATTTTTCGTGTGTTTTTAACTTTTTATTAATGTTTAAAAAAACATTACACTGTTTTTTTTTAAAAAGAATGTCTTTTCTTGAAAATTTGTATTTTAAATAAAAGTCATTTTAAAAAAAATAGTTTAAATGATGTGGATCCGCTCCAATGTTTAAAAAATAATTTTTCATACTTTAATTAAAAACAGTTTTTTTTTTAACTTTTTTATTGAAAATGCAAATTTTTTGTTTTTATTTAAAAAAAACAAGTTTTACTCTTTTTTTGGTTTACTTTTGGTTTAAAAAAATATCTTTTAAATTTTAACAAAAAACTGTTTACTTTCAATAAAAAAATAGTTTTTTGTATTAATATAAAACTGTTTTTTTTATATTAAAAATTATTTTTATATCCATCGTTAAATACAAAAGAACAAAAACGTTAGGAAAAAAAAATGAAACTACATGGCCACGTCACTATGTACATCCTATGCGCAAATAGAAAAGCTCATGATATATAACGTATAATATAAATATAGTATGTCAAACATATTAACTTTATATAATAGATAAATATTTATATTAAATTATACAAACAAAATATATATTGTAAATTAAGAAATATTTACATAATTACTAAATAAAACTTTTTTTGGAATCATCAAAATCAACATATTACATTAATTAAAATATACATTAATTACAATTATGATAATTAAATATTAAATAAAAGTTTAATTACATTTTCGTTTAACATTCTTCCCCTTTTTGATAATGACAAACAATGATTCGCAAAAATCCATGAAATGAATAAATTAAGCACTATTAGTGAATCACACATATTTCTTTCCCTTTTGACATTATCAAAAGTAATTTTTCATATAAATCAAGTGTCAATAGTAAAAAGCTAAGCTCCCCCTATCGAAAATAATGATATGCACGAGGTTGCAATCATGAGATACATTAAAGCATGTATAAATGTAATGAAATATCCAAAAAGTAGAAATATCATATGAATGTTCAATAAGCTTTGAAAATCCTCATAAATATTGCTAGATCATGTAAATTTCAGAATATGCTAACGATAAAGAAAATTACAACTTTAAATTATTAACTAGGTGGCACACATCTTTGGCATTTCCTTCAATAGAGATTTTCTTGCCTTTTTCTTCTACAACAACTTTAACTGAATTTTTAGCTAAGTTTTCAGAAGATGAGCATGCAACATTTTCATTAAAAGAAGTATGAAAATATGACTACATATTGGGTGGTAAAACAAGTGTCCAAGAAGGGGGTTCACCCAAGGAGCATGTGGCGGAGATGAGCGAATAACATGAAGTGCCATGTCAAAAGAAGCGTACTCTTTGTCAAAAGAAGCATACTTTTCGTCTATATTAAAGCATTTATGTTGAGAACCGCTAATACTTTTAATTTGGGATTCACAGTTTAACCAAGCATTATAAATTCCAGGAAGTTTTCCAACCCCTACAACATAAAAACTCTTCGTCATCTTAAGAAATAGATAAAAGAGAAAATATGAAGCGCTCAAATGGGCTAGACGATAATGGTATACAAAGTGATAAGATTTTGTTATTTTTTTCATGCTTTTACCATTTTTGAGATACGAGCTTAAAAATTTTCAGGATTGTCAATTATATAACAATATCCATAATTATACATCAGAGTTTAAGATCAAGCAATTTCCTAGTACAAAATTTTCAATAAACATTTTTCTCTGCCTAAGGGATACTAATGAAGATATATATGCATATAACAAAAAATGTGCATCTTTTTCATGAGATTAAGTTTTTTCAATATTTGCTTCCATAAAATTATTTTCAAAAAATCTCAATATATTCAATAATCATTTTTTATTCAATAATCATATGATTTTTCAAATCAAGCACAAATAGCAAAAACCTTACTTTCTATTAAAAATTATATTCTTTAAGAATGTCACTGATATTCAAATAATATGGCTAATTATGTAGCATGTCATAAAACTAACTCATAAAGATCAATATGTTCATATCATCAAAATCAACAATTGATATTTTTGTTTCAAAATAATATACAATTAAGAACAAATATATTTTAAAAAAATGAATTTTGATTTAAATTTTTTTACATCAAAATCAAGTGTATGTCTTACAACACGAAATCATCAAAGGATACATGATAGTCAAAATTCAAGGAGGGTGTTCCTTACCACCTTACCAATACCAAAGATATTTTCATGAAATTTTCTCCATGTGTGAAATTTTCATCTTTTGGCAATGATACATGAGATATTAAATTTGCTTCCTCACCAAATCATACAGCTTAAAAATCCACATCCCATGTTAACATCCAACCTACATAACTCTGAATATTTTCTATTTTCGAACCCAAAATGTGTTAGGCCCATGTGGGTTAGTATACATCGTAGTTCCTTTAGGAACCCAAACTAATTTTCTTATTTCTAATTTCTATGGACAAAAATCTGAAAAATGTGTATGTCTACTACAAAATGTACACAAAGAGTTATCCTTCTGGTTAGAGTAGCTTTGAAATCTTTTCTCATTTTCATCAGTATGGTAACCAATTCTATCTTTATAAAACATCCATTTTTGACTACCTGGTGACATGTCTAGATTATTCTTTCCATTTATAAATTTCTCAAGACTTCTTGTCAAATCCTCAACTTGAAATTTCAGTTTATTATTTTCTGACTCAAGAAAATGAAATGGGGAATTTTTATTTTCACGTCTTTCAATTTCTGTTTTCAAAAAATTGATTTTTAGATTTTAACTCGTCCACAATTTGTGACAGAGAATCATATTTGGTTGCCATTGATGAATGATTCTTTTTAAGATTAATATATTTTGTCTTATGTTCGTCAAAGCTATCATATAGATCATTTAAAATATTTTGCAATTCCTCATAATCGTCAACAATATCGTCGTCACTATCATTAAATGATTTAAGATTAGAGTGCACCCCATTTTTCATAGCCATAGAACAAAGATGAGCAACTTTATTTTCGTTTGAATCTGCATCGGAAGAGCTAGTGTTAGAATCACTCCATGAGATGGCCTTTAATGCCTCATTCGCTTTCTTATACTTTGGAAAATTAGGTTTAATATGTTTAACTTGATCGCAATGATAACATCTTGGTTCAGATTTAGAATGAGTATCATCATTGAACATTTTTTAAGAATGTTTCCTTCTTCTTTCCTTGGCTTTGTTTCTAGATGCAAGAAACTTTTTAAAGTCTTCAGCCCATAGGGAAACATCATCATCACCTTCTTCACTCTCTTTTCCCTTTGTTGAATATTTAAAGGCAAAAGATTTTTCTTTCGATTTTTCTTCTTCTTCAAGCTCCTTCAACTCCATTTCATAAGTTAAGAAAGAGTTAAGGAGTTCATCAAAAGTAATTAGTCTTTCTCTTATAGATTCTTTAATAGCAAGCTTTTTGTGTATCCACTCCATTAGAAGCGACATAAGAACTTAACCTACATTCTCATTGTTAGTAAAGACTTTTTTATGAGACTTTAAACGATTTAAAATAACTATATATCTATTAAACATATCACTAATAGATTCATCGGGTTTCATTTTAAACAACTCATAACTATGAACAAGCATGGTGATTTTATCTTCTTTAACTTGACTCGTTCTTTAATAAGTAATTTCTAGTCTATCCTAGATTTCTTTTGTGAAATCCCAACAATAAATTCTATTATACTTATTTCTATAACACCCCGCACATTCTGACAAGTGAAGTAGCCAGCCGCTAAACTACGTTGAGCGTCACTAAATAAATTATCATTCTCATCATGTGACAAATATAAGAGACATTTAAAAAAAATCACAAGATATAATCAAATTTATCCAACAAATATAACCATTCATGCAATATAAAAATCCATCACCGTGATAATCTCCAAAATAAATCCAATTCCAAATAAATATAAATCCCAAATGAAATAATTCATCTATAAACATCTGACAGAACCCGTAAACAACTGTGGAATCGAGTGGCCCTCCAAATTCATAAATGAAAGTCTCATAATAAATGCGCCAAAAATGAAAAGTAAATCTAAACTACTAAAGTAACAATATAAATCTCTGGCTGCATCTCCAAAATTATCTCCAATTACTCCTATGCAACTACTCCAGCTCTATACCTAAAATGTTAGTCAGTGCAATGGGTCAGAGCCCACCGCGTGAATACTAGCTACTCCTCCCAATTACGGTCCGTGAACCCAGACAATAACATTATATATAATAAACATCATAAATAGAGTATTTTATTTTAAATGAGATATAAATTAACATGCAAGTAAAATAAGCTACTGCCATTTACCACATAATTAAGCCACCCCAAAAGTTTAAGTCCAATTATGATATTACAGTCATGTAATTATGCTAAAGCTATTAATTCAATTTAAATCAATTAACCAAATTATTATAATAGCGACGCCGTCACAGCCAGCCAACCCTTCCATTTGCCCCTGCACTTATTCGGGACTGCCTAAAGTTTTACACCACACGGATTCCCATTGCTATATGTGACAACCCGCTCATCAAAATAAGGGGTGGCCAACCCGATACTCCAATAATAATGGGAATTATAGATGGACCATTCTCAGCATCACAATAATACATTAAGTATACGGGATAACCACCCTATATTTCAGAAAAACGAGTTGCTAAACATTTTAATTTTATAAGTTAAAGAAAGAATTTAAACGACCCAATTTGAAAAGAAAGTGGAAACCCAAAAGAACTTATATTACATCCGCATCAAGTATACAATAAGGGGACCGAATATGTTGTCAGTCAACAGTCACTTACAACGTATTACAACAAGTTCATTAAATTACATAATACATTACAATAAGCAAATACAAAGAATTGGGCCACACGCCCGACTAAACGACCCGATCATAACTAGAGTACAAAAAATGAAGGCGTCTACAACAAAATATCCCGTAATGTTCGCAAAGTATCACGGCTTCCCAAAAATACCGGAATAGGAAAGTCAGAACGGGCGTCCTTGCGGCGGAGCACCTGAGCGGATACAAGATTCACGCACAACGAGAAAAATGAACGGGCCCGGTTTTATATGATCACCAGATGAATAAAGAGTATGACGGTTATGAACAGTAAATCATGATTTATAGTAATAAGAATCTACCTACTCAACTCAATGCATAAACTAAGGCAATTTAAATGATCATAAGTTTAATTTAGTTATGCAAGAGGATATGAATGAATAACATTAATTAAAAACCTCCATCAGTTACTCTGTTCCATTTCATCGTTCCATTACTCATTATGAAACATAATCACAGTTATATGCTTTTTATGGCATTTATCATTAATCAAGTCCAACTTGAATAAGAATAGTTATATTCATATACATATAACGATTCTAAGGCCGCCAGTTCGTGTTTTCCCACTGTGCGCGCCCCTAAATGACTATCATCTTCCAGGGCCTATCAACCAAGACTACCTGGGCACCTAACGCAACGTCGGGAAGTGGCCATATACCTGCGAGTGAGTCATAACCACACCCGAAATTACCTCACAGTCGCACAATCAATACAACACACATAATAACCGGTCATATGGTCGAGGACTATATTCACCCTACATTCACTAGCAAGGGGACTTCACCTCATGCGCGAACTTCCCTTATGATAGAATTTAGAGAGGTGTGTTTAAGTAAATTATTATTTACCATTTTCATTTCCATTTTATATTTTGATAAATACATCACGTTTTATCCGAAGCCATACGTATTTCATGCCATCATTATAACTTAAATGATTAATGAACCTCTTATTCATACTCCAAAAATTCATGGTGTCACTATAACCCACCAAGTCTAACATACCTCAATTAAGTTTCTAAAGTCTCCCAATATGACCTTACAACTCCTAGTCTCATAATAATTAGCTAAAGGAAAAGAATGCCCTAACATCAATTTGTACACCCCCAGAATAAGCCCCATTAATCCATTTCTAATGTAGGGTAGTTAACTAAAATCATTTAGGACTCTAAGTTTACTTCATACAAGAAGGTTCCTAAGTCCTAAGCCTAAAAGAAAAGGATAAAAATTGAGTTGAAAAAATAACTCAAAACAGCCTGGTTTCCGAATCGATTCGCCCTAGCCGAATCGATTCAGTCTGAAAGCGAATCGATTCGGACCAGCCGAATCGATTCGGATAGGAGAACATGACTTTATGCATAAATTCCGAATCGATTTGGATAGGCCGAATCGATTCGGTCCACTTAGACCTGTAAGTTGCCCTTCTAGCGAATCGATTCGCTAAGGGCGAATCGATTCGCCCATCCCAGAATGGCCAATTTCGGCTATGGAGTCTTAGACTCCAAATTTCCCCCAACTCATTTCTACCCAAACCAAGATCATTTATTGCAACCAGCCAATCATAAATGCATTTAACTACTATTATTTACACCAATAATCATCTAACTCAACTTCCAAGGATTCAAAACCCACAAATCCATTAAAACCCTAAAATTGTTAAACCATAACCAATCCACAACTATCAATACAAATTATCCATCCTAAACCATATATTAGCAAGTAAGAAAACTTGCCTTGAGGTAGAAATCTCAGATTTCCCTTTAATAGCAACCACTCCAAGCTTCAATCTACATTTTTTCTTCTTTCTCCTATTTTCTCCACCAATTCTCTTCCTCTCTCTAACTCTCTAGGTTAGTAAATACACTTAAGAGAAATAAATGAGGTGCAAGACTAAATCGTGGCTTTAGTCTAAATTTCTAACTTAAATGGTTAATACCACATTAAAATGACTCACAACTACGCATTTAAGCCAAAACCAGTCAAAAGTGCTCGAAACCCAAAAATACAATATGGCACTTATTTTGACTATCTCATACATTTCGGGACTAACTACGCCCTCTAAATTGGCATCCGGAAATTTTATAAATCATTTCAAGTTCCGGTTTCATTTAAACCATAAATGTCATTTAAAGCATTTGACATTATAAAACGCAACATGATGATATTTACATACACATACAGTAAATATGCAACAATTCAGTAAATATTATCTTTCAACTCATTCAATTAATATTTACTCCATTTTCCAACATTTTATATAATTACTTCACACAGTAAATCAATATAAAATAAATATCTCAAAAGTGAGGGTTGTTACACTATAGCCAGCCAACCCAAATTTTGTTTCCCCTGCACTTATTGACCGTGTTCCACGTACGACACGTCACAATAGTCAGTCAGTCCAATTTTTTCCAGCACTGCACTTATAGGTGACGCCAACACACACCCACATCACTATAGCCAGCCAACCCAATTTCGTTAGCCCTACACTTATTTACGATACAAAATTTATTTTAATACCCGTTTATTATCTTAGGCATTGATTCTCAATTTTCTTAAATTATCATCTTTTCTAATAGCCCCACCCTTTTATCGAGCATAAATCCTCAAACCAATCCTAGTCCCTTACATAGAGGTGTCCAAAATACAAATATGTCATAATCTATCACTAAGGAATAATACTTATTAAAATCACAACCTAGCCTCGCACCTAGGCTACTGATCCAACGGAAAACGATATATAAATCAGCTCCACCCTGGAATTTCCCATCCATAAAATTTTACACTAACTAGTCCCATACCTAGAAAGTGTTAGCAATAACTAAGGCCTACCTGCTAGTTCCATTCCTAGCAAGCAACCTAAAATAAGGTGAGAGCACTAACTGCCCCAACAATCCCGTTGTCCCCGCTGTGTCAGTTTTTTTTAATAACATAATTAATTATCACATAAGGCATATTTTCGATCAATTACAATAATTCCTTCAATTAATCATAAGATTACTACTTATCCGATTTATGTCCGTTTAATTATAACATCTGTTGATACCAAATTTAGTCTGATGACGTGGACCAATCATTTGAAGACACATGTCAATCTACGTGGCAAATACAACACCTTTAACGAGCAACATACTTTCACCGAGCTGCCCTGGGCCCCGAGTAACTCAGGCGTCCCGAGCAACTAAGTCACCTCGAGCAACTCAAGCAGTTCAAGCTACTTGGCGTGCGGGATACTCAGACGGCTGCGCATTAAATGCACTTTATTATCGTACAGATGTATATGTCTACTAGATAACAACGTATTGTCCTTTCACATGTACAGCCTCAAGGCTATAAATACATTGTAACCTCCTCATTAGAAGGGGACTCTAGATCTCTAAGTAAACCAGTTATCGAGAATTCCAGGCAAACAGTCAGCAATACAAAAATAGTGGATGTAGGTCATTCTCACAAGGCTGAACCACTTTAAAAATCTATTGTCTTATATTTATTTATTCATTTTTATATCTGATTAAAAGAATTAGATCGAATCTAGTTTTTTACATCAACAGACTGGCGTCGTCTGTGGGAAACGACTGTACTTAGCGTTTTTCATCAAAACAATTCATCATCAATGGCTGATAATCCGGAATCCAGCAATCGAAACACTGGGAACCCTCCAAACCCCTCTAATCCCCCAAATATTCAAGATCTGGCTGGTATAATGGCTAATTTAGCCCAAGGGCAAACGGTCATGCAGGAAACCATGCATCAACTTACGCAAACTGTTCAAGGTGGAGTGCCGACCCAATCAGGGCAACGAAGTGTTCAAAGAAATACCCGTCTACCCTCTTCACGAACCAGGCGAACGTTATTCCCAGAGGAATCTCGATCTAGACGCACCGAATCATATCGTAATGAGAGATCTAATGATCCTTCTTATCAACCTAGTCGGACCTCATCAGTACGAGCTATATATTCTCAACGAAATGTCACTCTATCTCCAGAAAGGACTAGTGCTCTAAAAAGGTTGAGTAGAGTCTCTCCTTTTGATCGTTTGGGCCTTAGGAGAAATAGAAGTCCTCCTAGGATCGCGTCGAGGAACTCCCCACGACCATCCGATCTAAGGGAAGGATCTGTCCAATCACGACCCATCGCTCGTAATGAAAGATCCCAAGAGGCGAATTCAACGCGATCAGTCGCTTGAACCAGTAAGTACGAGGAGGGAAACGATGCCTTGAAGGGCTCTATTCAGAGGTTAAAGGATAAATTAGGAGAAATGGCTAAGGCCAAGAATCCTCTACAAGGAACTTTTGTCCAAAGGACACCATTTGTACAAGCAATTATATATTTTGCCACACCGTCAAAGTTCAAAGCTCCTGTAGTGACGCCTAAATATGATGGAAAGACTGACCCTGTCCTTCATATAGAGCAATACCAAGTTGCTGCCGATATCTATGCAGTTTCAGACGAGATAAGATGCAAGACATTTTCAGGAACTCTTATCGGATCAGCTCAGATATGGTACAACAACCTTCCTCGGGGAAAAATTGAGACTTTCTTTCAACTGGCAGAGCTCTTTATCGGGAACTTCTGTTTTGGAGCGAAACCAGTTAAACGAGTAGCACACTTACTAAGTATTAGACAGAAGGCAGGTGAAAGCACCAGGGACTATATTACTCGTTTCAATAACGAGAAACTTGAAGTGATTGATTACGAGGAGAAAATAACAATTACTGCTCTGATGAGTGGACTGTTGCCAAATAAATTGTACTACACTCTAGCCAAAGATCCGCCTAGGACCATGGCAGAACTGATGGCAAAAGCAGCCAAGATCATGAATGCCAAGGAAGCCATGGCTGCTAAGAAGAATACAGATATTAAAGAGACCAAGGTGGAAGATGGTAAAACTGAAAAGAAGGATCAGAAGAACAATGGTGCAACAGGCAATCGAAAGGAAAGCAAGCACTGGAGGAGATGAAGAAATTTGAAAATTATACTCCTTTAAAGGTAGATATAAATCACATTCTGGAGGAAATCAAGAATAGCGAGGAACTAGCCTGGCCAATAAAAATGAAGACAGATCCTGACAGAAGAGACAAGTCCAAATATTGCAAATTCCATAAAGACCATGGTCATACGACCAAACAGTGCATAGCTCTTCACAATAAAATTGAAGCACTCATCAGACGAGGAAAATTGGCTAAGTATGTTGATCGCCAAAGTGGTGGAAAGACCAACGATCGAGGAAGGAGAATATCTAAATCTCCTCGTTAAGAAAAAGAAGACAAGAAAAAATGTCACGAAGAAGATCCAGAAGATGATCTCGATCTCCCCAAAAGACCAAGACAACCAGAACGTGAGGTATTTTCAATTCGTTTTGGATCATTTGATTGTAATGTTATTACAGGTGGAGATGCAGGAGGTGGAGACCTTACTGCGAAAAGGAAAGCTTACCTCAATGAGGCTCAAGCTTGCTCGTACATTCAGAGAATAAATTTAGCTGAAGATGATCGCCCGAGGAAAGTGAATAAAGACAAATTGGTCATTGGTTTCTCTAAGAACGACCTGGCAGGTGTACTATATCCCCATGATGACCCATTGGTGACCAAAATGAGAATGAAGGAAGTGGTGATTTCACGGGTACTAGTGGATAATGGTAGCTCGGCAGAGATCATGTTCTACCCATTTTTGATAGTTTGAATTTGAAGCTAGCCCAATTAGAGCCCTATCATAGACCTCTCCTCGATTTTACTGGCGAAAAGGTTTTTCTTCTTGGGACGATCAAGTTGGATATGCTTAACGGTACATGGTCTGCTTATCGAACAGAAAGAGTACGCTTTTTCGTAATGGATAAAAATGTCCAATCAGCTTACAATATCATCATGGGAAGGGTAGGTTTAAAGAAGTTCGAAGAATTACCATCTATTGTACATCAATGTTTAAAATTCCCAACCAACTTTGGATTAGAAGTGGTGAAAGGTGATCAAAAAGTAGCCCGAGAATGATACTATTCATCTGCCGAGTAAGAGGAACGCGAAGAATCTAGAAAGAAGACTACTACTTATCAAGTGGATGAAACAGAAGAGGCGGAGATTGAAACGTTAGACCCTAGAGACGAATCTCAGCTAGTGAAGGGACAAGTCATGGAGGCTATCGAAAATATCATTCTGGACGATGAGCATCCAGAAAGAACAACTCAAATTGGTGCATCACTGGATGTATTAATAAAACAGGAATTGATAGCATTTCTAAGACGTAGAAAGCAGACTTTTTCATGGAGTCATGAAGATATGCCAGAGATAGACCCGAGTTTCCTGTGTCATGAGATCAACGTGAACAAGGAAATCAAGCCAGTAAAGCAACGAAGAAGGGTGTTCAGTCCTTAAAAGAACCAAGCCATACAGGAAAGAAGTAGAGAAACTACAAAAAGCCTCTTTTATTGAGGATGTCAAATATCCTGATTGGCTAGAAAATGTGATAATGGTGAAGAATAAAAATAACAAGTGGAGAATGTGTGTGGACTTCACTGATCTTAATAAAGCCTGCCCAAAGGATCATTTTCCTTTGCCTCGAATCGATCAGCTGGTGGATGCTACCTCGGGACATAAATTGTTGAGTTTCATGGATGCTTATTCTGGGTACAACCAGATTAAAATGAAGCCTGAGGACAGGGAGAGTACCTCTTTTATCACCCAAGGGGAACTTATTGCTATAATGTTATGCCTTTTGGATTGAAAAATATAGGTGCAACATATCAGCGGCTGATGAATAAGGTGTTTGCAGAGCAGATCAGTCATAACATGAAGGTTTATATTGATGATATGTTGACGAAGAGCAAGAAAGATTTTGATCATCTAGTTAACCTAGGCCAGACCTTTGATCAACTAGAGAAATATCAAATGAAGTTGAATCCCACCAAATGCATATTCGGAGTACGAGAAGGCATATTTTTCGGATATATTGTTAATCAACGAGGGATTGAGGCAAACACTTAAAAGATCAAGGCTCTATTTGAGCTACTATCTCCAACCACGAAGAAAGAAGTGCAAATCCTCATGGGCGAGTAGCAGCACTTAATAGATTTGTGTCATGAGCGACTGATAGATGCCTCCCATTCTTCAAAACACTCCGAAAAACTTTTGAGTGGAATGATGAATGCGAGGATGAGAAGACAACCCGGAAAAATCCGGTTTAATAGAAAAACGGATCAGTCTGGGTCCCCAAAGTTACCGTAAAGATGTACGTCTAGCGAACCAATCCGATTTGTTTGGAAAATGTATCAGTCCGATTACTTATCGGTCCAGTCCGGTATGTCTTGACCGGATCGATCCGGTGCTCGAGATTTGATCTGATCTTCTTCTTCTTAGAGTTTTGCATCAATCCAACTCTTATAAATTATGTAGGATATAAATTTAAAAGAACTCTCAAAAAAAGAGGAGGCTTCTAATTCGTTTTAAGAGAAGCTTTGTAATTAGCTTAGAGAAGAAACAACAAACACCCTAGTTTGATTCCAGATTGCAATTCAAGTAAATTCATTCCAATTCTTTCTTTAATTATTGCAGTAGTTAATGCTTTAGTAGTAATTTCATTATTCTTCAACTTCAATAGATAGTAAAAATATTTTCCTTCATTCACAACATGTTTTCTTCTAGTTTTAGTATGCCCGACTAAGTTTTCAAGGGTTGGGGTGCATGAACCCCACCCGATGTAATTCATGTTAGTGGAAATAGAGATGGAAATAACACTACACCAAATCTGCACTATTGTCATGGTCATTGACCTTGACAAGTTGGACTTGTCAAGGTCAATGACCGTGATAATTCGGGGCGAGACAACTTTTTTTGTCGCGAACGTGTCACGGTCATTGACCGTGACAAGTTCGTTAGAATTGTCACGGTCGTGTCACGGGCTATAACCGTGACAAGTTTAGTAAAAATTGTCACGGTCATTGACCGTGACAAGTTCGTGATAACCATATTTGTCAAAGACTTGTCACGGTCAATGACCATGACAATTCTGGGCAGAATTGAAAAAAAATCTGCTAGGCAGTATGGCCACTGTCACTGCCCAGCAGTATATTTGTACCTGTTATAGCAACGTTGTACCTGTTTAAACATCATATATCCAAACAAACTAAAGATAATACAAATATATATTCAAAATAGAAACAATATACATGACGATATAATCCAAATATAATTAAAATGTACCAACTTAAAAATAATGTCACTACATGTCTGGAGAAAATGTGAGGAGGTGAGTAGGCCACACGATATACGAATTGACACACCCACTAATATACATCGTGCCGCATTGTTCGCGCAACCACAATAGGGAGTTCACCTTCTCGGGTATCACATGCGTGACGAGCACTTTGGACTTGATCTCTTGAAGCGCACGTCCATGAACTATTCCACCCTGGACGATATTCGGGTCCTTCAACCCCCGCCCTATCCTCTGTCCATCAAATACGTCCAATATGAACACGCTCGGCCAATTAATTGTCAACATCGGTCATGGTAAGGGAGCCGAATAAGGAAGTGGATCATCGAAGTACGCACGTGTCGGTGATGAAGCAGCGAGGTCCACATCCTCGTCATCCTGCGCCTCGTTCTCCCGCACCTCCTCCTCCTCCACCGCCTTCTCCTTCCCTTTCCCCTTACGATCTCCGCCCAAAGTATGCTTCAAGAATGAGTACATATCTTGGACCGTCACCTCCAAACGGGATAGCTTCGCGTCATGTGAATCCACCGTTCAAGCCAACCCGGTGTCGCTCATCTCCAATCCGATGATCCTAGATTTGGCCACCCGCGAGCTCACCCCCTTATCCTCCCCTTGCGATCAGAGCCAAGCACTTGGTTGAGTGCGTCTGTGGACAAATACACCTTGTCGGCATCAGACTGCGACTCATGCACTTTCTTAAGCTTTGCCTGAAACGACAAAAAGCACATGATTAGTAAAATAAATAAACTAAAAAATTATAACGTAATTAACAAAAATTAAACTGTCGGATTACTTACAATCGTGGCCGCGACGCTCGAAAACACCTCCTTGTCCTTCCCCTTCTTCGTCCGAAGAGCCACATAAGTATCAAGCCTATGTGACTTACCCCTGGGCCACTCCCTACCCCCTGAATTAAAATAAAGTAAAATTAGTATCGGCCCCGCAAAGTAAAATAATGAAGAATAATATATTTCTGTAGTTAGAGAAAAATTAAATCTTACCTTCATCCTATGCTCCACCTCGGCGTAAGACGTCCGGCCGGAGTAGTGCACGTCCGTCTTTTTTGCCCGATTTTCCCTCCCCGATTGGCGAGATGCCAATTGTCGATCCTCGATCTCATTGTCAATGAACTTTTGCCATTGTGCCAATGAGATCGGCTCCTTGGACGGGAAGGATCCACGCCATTGGATAATGAACTCTCGTGTTTTCCCAAAGTACCGTGTCCGCATATTTTTCTTCCACGTCTTGTGTTGCTCCCTCAACTGCTCCAAGACGGAATCGCGTAGCTTTGGATCCAAATTGAATTGTTCCTGTCCAACAAATACAATGTTAGTTGCGAATAAATATAAATATAAATATAAAATGAAATTGAAATCGAAATTGAAATCGAAATTGAAATTGAAATTGAAATATTCATATAAATATAAATATATTACCTGTAGTGCTGCCCAAACAGCTAACTTGAGCTCATATGGAACCTCCTTCCAACTCATAAACCCCGGGACAATGACCGTCTTTAGCAGCTCGAGGGATCTCGCTAATAGCTCCGATTTGTTCTCGATGGTAATCCCAAATTTTCCATATTTGGGGAGCCTAGGGGCCGAGGAGCCCTCGTCGCCTCCGCTACCACCAAGCTCAGACGACATCATCATAAACAACATCATCATCTTCGCCTTAATACCCGAAGGAGACATTTGCTGTAAAAAAATGTTATTAGTACAGATAAAAAAAATGTTATTAGTACACATAGACACACACCCTTGCCCCACCCCCACCACACACACGCACACGTACACGTACACCCCTCCACCACCCCTCCACCCTCCCCCCACCACACACATATATACACACACATATACACATACACACATAAATATGTCTAAATTAGTTGAAAACATCTAACGTGGAATAGATGTAAAGCATGGAATTATTATTATATATGCACGGAATAGATGTAAAGCATGTAAAGCATGAAATTATTAGTACACATAAACACACACCCCTACCCCACCCCAAATCCCTGCCCCCACCCCCTCACCCCACCCCCACCACACACACGCACACGTACACGTACACGTACACCCCCTCACCCCCTCACCCCACCACACCCCCTGCCCCCCTCCCCCACCACACACCACCACACACATATATACACATATATACACATACACACATAAATATTTCTAAATTAGTTGAAAACATCTAACATGGAATAGATGTAAAGCATGGAATTATTATCATATATATTATATATGCCGGAATAGATGTAAAGCATTGAATAGATGTTATATATTATGTCCGTTCGAATGCCTCAAAATATAAAATTCCAAAATTATTTTTAAAACTTGTTCCTAGATCCTAATACTTCAAAAGGTAAATACACAACTCAAAAAATTCTTCAATACTTCAAAAGGTTTTTAAAACACATTTTATGAAAAAATTCTCTCAATTTAAAAAAACATCTTAGTGTGTGCAATTAGCCAATATTATATCAAACTTCTCGAAAGGATATATCAATCTTTAGTCCTTAAGGTTCATCTGACCTAAACTATAGATTGTGTCTCACTCATAACGAACCAAGTCTATTTAACTTGATAGACTCAAACGTTTTGATACATGAGAGAGCCAATTTATATATAATACAAATGTTTACATTTTCAGTAAGACTTTTGCCAACATTTAGTGAACAATAATGGTTCTTTCGCTTTTGTTTGTTAAATACTAATCTACTAAGAATTTGGCGACATCCACGATGAAAAAACTTGGTAGGAGAAAAATGTTACCAATTTAATGTTTTAATGGTGAAGGAAAGTTCAAAATAACCTGCATTATTAAAAAAATAAATATCTTTCAACATAAAGAATGCATTGATTTCTTTAACTCCAAGAATAAAAATTCTAGAATCACTTAGAAATAAAATCACAACGAATTATTTTTTATCTCTAACCATAGTCAAAATATCGTAATCTTCCATTTGAAATTAAAATTAGACACAAATTAATCTAAATTAACAACAATATATTAACATGTGAATTGTCTAATTCGAATAAAAATGAGTTAATCTTTATATACATAATCATCAATATTAATCTAAATTAGCTTATACCCATACAAGGCTAATATTATATACATTATCATCAATGTTTTGCCTCTAATATAACAATCTCCTATTTTCCACATAATCACCCACCACACACACACACACACATATATATATACACACAAACATATATATAAATGGAAGAGAGAGAGAGAGAGAGAAATTAACCTGAAACGAGAGAGAGAGAGAGAGAGAGCAGCGTAGAGAGAGAGAGAGTTGTAAAAATGAGGGAACGACGCGGGCGGGGGGGGGGGGGGGGGGGAAGAAAGGGAAAGGGTTTTTGCTGAAGAAGTTGTAACGACCGTGTTAAGGTCCTTGACTGTGACAATTCTTTATCACGGTCGTGTCAAGGTTAATGACCGTGACACAAAACGCGTGTTTTTTGTCACGGTCAATGACCTTGATAAGGGTGGCCGGCTGAAAGGTGACAATTTTGTCATTTTGGTGTAGTGTAAAATTTTAGGTGAATTGTATCGTAGTTCCTATGATACTACATTAATTCAACCTTTGCTTACATACTGCGCGGGCTACGATCCATCATATATGTAATACTTAGGAGAAATAAAGACCGGATTTTAATTCAACCTTCGCTTACGTACTGTGCGGGCTACGATCCTCCATATATGTAATACTTAGGAGAAATAAAAAGTCGAATTCATTTGAAGTTTTAATTCTGAATCTAGTATCCAACGAAGTGAATTACTAGGGTGTGGGGGATTGTAACCCGACCTATCTTTCTCATCTCATAGTTAAAGTTTTAGTTAAATCATCATCAGTCTTTAGTTAATTAGAATAATTGCATTTCATCTTTTCATAATTGCATTTAGTTGTAGCCATTCCACAATTCAAAATCACATTTTTATTCTTTTTGAGAATTCAAAGTTAGGTTACCTTCGTCTTTCCAACGTCGTTACGACTCCGTTCATCCTGTTTCCCTGCGGACCGATACCCGACTTATCGGATTATTACTTAAGAGACAAGGCTTGCACTTGAGCCTAAATAGCACGCACACTAGACAAATTTGTGTTCGCGTCAATTTTTTGGCGCCCTTGTCGGGGAATTAGGTAGACTTAGGTTAGATCAAGTCAATCTAAAACTTTAGCAAGAAAATCCAAAAACATAAAAATTAAAAAAAAATTAAAAAAATTCATCATCTCTCAAAAGCCTTTAATGCAAAATTCTGAACACACTCAGACTCCTCACAATACTCCAACCAGAATCCACGAAAATCCAATCGTTGAATACAACTCTGAAATCCCCCCCACACCTCGTGTTCCATAATTCTGGTTTCCAATTCCTACACCCGAGCACTCTATCGTTCGCTACACCCTGAGTCGAACTTTGAGTCACACATGTAGGACATTGAGTGAGTACACAGATTCATTTGAAGAGAGTGCGAGTGCAATGTCTGACGTGGCGAGTTTCGGTACTGGAGAGGGAGATATCCCGTATCGTCCCATGAAAGACTTACTCTTTCCTGAGAGGACTGTCACCCCTGGCTGCATTTTACTTCCGTATACTGCCGGTCAGTTCCACTTTCACAATGGGATGATACAGATTCTCCCTACGTTTCATGGCATGGATTTAAAGAAACCATACCTGCATATTCGTGAGTTCGAAGAGGCATGTGATACATTTGGAGATCAAACTTGCACGCAAGATGTCGTTCGCCTAAAGTTTTTTCCCTTTTCCTTAAAGGATAAAGCCAAGACCTGGCTATGGTCTCTACCCCCTAACTCCGTCACTTCCTGGAGAGATATGCAGTCTAAGTTTTTCTCCAAATTCTATCCGTATCACAAGTTCAACTATGCCAAGACTCAAATCTAAACTTTCCCACAACACGATAATAAGTCTTTTGACAAATATTGGGAACGGTTCCAAGAAGCGCATGCCCCCATCATGGTTTTGATAAACGCCTAGTGATATCTTTCTTCCATAATGGGTTGACAATAGCTTCCAAACAACTTGTTCAAACGATGTGTGAAAGACCCTTTTAGGATTTAGACGCATGCGATGCTGAGGCCCACCTTAAGCATGTTGCAGAGACTACTCAAGCATGGGACACATTTGATCCCAACGAAGCTCGACCTAGACAACCATCTACCAATCAAACTGCATTCGATCTATACCATTTGGATAGCAATACCTTAATAGACCACCGTTTTGATAAGTTTCAGAGAGATATAAAGGAGTGGTTTTATGGTCGGTTGAGGAATATCTCTGGATCCAGCCATGGTTCGAAAGAAAAAGTGTGTGCTATCTGTGAGGCGGGCCACTCCACAAAGGCCTTCCCAACGATCTCTGCCTACAAGGCCATGCACACCAAGTAGATGGAAGCTAGAGGAGGATTTAAGGGAAATTTTAATTCCCCGAATGGAAATTCTTACAACCCTTCGTAGAGGAACCATCCTGACAACCACAAGGTGTGATGAACCCACATTCACAGGTTGTTCTACCTCCACCACCTCCTCAATAACAACAAGCGCCACCACCTCCAGTACTATATGTATCCCCACAACGGAGGAGCTTCGAGGATACAATGAACCAATTCATAAATTCTCAAGGTTCACACAATACTCGATATGAACTCTTGTTCACCGAAATAAATGCAAACATATCCAAGATGCAAGTTGCATTGAGCACCCAAGAGAAGGGTAAGTTTCCTGCCCAAGGCCAAAGACCTCCCCAAGGTCAACCTAGTGTTAGCTCCATTTCTACCGAACAACAGGAGCACTGCCAAGTGATAACCACTCTTCGTAGTGGGAGGGTTACTGATTTATCACCTCCCCCATACAACATTTCAAAAGATAAGGAGAAATCGTCGGGCACAAAAGAGGCCGAAGATATCTCTTTGAATTAGAGTGAAAAGGAAAACACTAGTGAGCCCGAGGTAGTTATGAAACCAACCTCCGCTGCACTATTTCCTTAAAGATTGGTTCTTGCCCATAAAGGGACCATAAGTGAAGAAGTGCTAGAAGTGCTTAAGAACGTAAAGTTGAACTTACATTTCCTCGATGCAATAAGGCAAATTTCATCCTATGCAAAAGTCATAAAAGACTTAATGACAGTCAAGAGGAGGATGAAGGTAAAGAAGAACGTGTTTCTAGAACAAAACGTGAGCTTAGTCCTTCTTAATGATCTCCCACTTAAATTTAAAGATCCCGGTGCCCCCACTATTTCCTGCACCATTGGAGAGAACAAATTCGAAAAAGCCTTACTTGATTTAGGGGCAAGTGTCAATATCCTCCCCTATTCGATTTATAGGAAACTTGATCTGGGTGACCTTAAGCCCGCAAGGATCACTCTCCAGTTAGCGAATCGAACCGTGAAGATACCGCGAGGTATAGTTGAGGATGTGATAGTTCAAGTGGACACTTTCTACTTCCCGTTAGATTTTGTAATTTGGGACACGAATCCCTCCTTCGCCTCAAAAAATCATATTCCCATCATTCTTGGACGCCCATTTTTAGCCACGGCTAACGCAGTCATCAATACTAGAAATGGGTAAATGCAAATCACTTTTGGGAATATGACATTAGAAACAAACATCTTCAACATAACCCAACAGGCAGGGGAAGAAGATGATCTTCACGCGGTGAGTTTAATTGAGGATGTTATAGAAGAGCACTTTGAGGAAAAAACTGAGATGCCTAAGAAGCTTTCCTAGCTTTTAGTTATGAGAGTGAGGGAGCCTACACCGATTTTGAGGGGGAGATAGAGGAGTTGAGAGGCTTACTTGATGAGAGAGCGTCGGACGAGGACGCGAGAGATGTTAATTGGGTTTATCGATTAGAAGAGTTACTGCCTAGGGAAGCACGCATGCTGCCCTCTAGCGACACATTCTCGACTCTTGAAATGAAGAAACTACCCTCCAATGTTAAATATGCTTTCATAGGTAAAAGTGAGACATTTCCTGTTATTGTCTCCTCTAGCCTAGATGAAGAGCATGAGGGTAAACTAATAAGATTTTGAGGAAGCACCAAAGTGATTTTGGTTGGTGCATAGATGATTTCAAGGGGATAAGCCCTCTAATTTTCACCCACAAGATTCACCTCGAAGAGGACGTTAATCCCTTGAGAGAAATGCAAAGACGGCTAAACCCCACAACGAAAGATGTGGTGAGAATTGAAATTATAAAGCTGTTGGATGCCGGGATTATCTACCCAATCTCGGATAGCAAGTGGGTGAGCCCCGTTCAAGTAGTCCCAAAGAAGCCGGCCATGACTGTGGTTTAAAATTCCAAGGGAGTTAGTTCCCCAACGTACCACTACTGGGTGGCGCATTTGCATTGATTACCGAAAACTCAAGGCGGGAACTAGGAAAGACCATTTCCCCTTACCATTTATTGATCAAATGCTTGAAAGAGTAGCGGGACACCCTTATTATTGCTTCCTAAATGGTTATTCCGGATATAACCAAATTGAGGTAGATGTATTGATCAAGAGAAAATAACGTTCACTTGCCCTTTTGGAACGTTTGCCTACAAACATATGCCATTTGGCTTGTGTTATGCTCCGGCGACCTTTCAAAGGTGCATGTTGAGTTTATTCAGTGATATGGTTGATAGAGGGCTAGAGGTGTTTATGGATGACTTTAGTATTTTTTTCACCTCTTTTGACCTATGTTTAGCCAATCTTAAGAAAGTACTAGCCCGATGTGTGGAAAAGAACTTAGTGCTGAATTGGAAAAAAATGCCATTTCATGGTAACCGAGGGTATAGTTCTTGGCCACATCGTGTCATTCAAAGGGATCGAGGTTGATAGAGCAAAAATAGATGTCATAGCTGACCTACCCCCGCCTAAATCACTGAAAGACATGTGCTCTTTCTTGGGCCACACGGGGTTTTATAAAAGGTTCATTAAGGACTTTAGCCCCCTCACTAAACCCTTAAGAAATCTTCTTATGAAGGACACCCCATTTGAATGGACGGAAGCATGCCAAAGTGCTTTTGAAAAACTAAAAAACATGCTTGTGTTCGCCCCCATTATGCAAGCTCCGGATTGGTCCTTACCATTCGAGCTTATGTGTGATGCTAGCGATTACCGGATAGGGGTTGTTTTGGGCCAAAGAAAAGACAACAAGGCTCGTGTCATCTACTATGCTAGTCGGACTCTCACCGGACCACAACTCAATTACTCTACCACGAAGAAGGAATTGCTAGCTATAGTATTCGCTTTTGACAAATTTCAATCCTATCTTATCGGTTCCCCCATCACTTGTTTCATCGACCCCGCGGCTCTCAAGAATCTACTTGCGAAAAAAAACACAAAGTCGCGCCTCATAAGGTGAATCCTACTCCTACAAGAGTTCAATCTCTCCATTAAAGACAAAAAAGGAGTAGAAAACGTCGTTGTCGACCATTTATCACGACTTTCGTCCGACGTACCTAGTGATCCCACACCCATAGACGAATACTTTCCGGATGAGCAACTCTTTGCCACCTCTTCTTTGCCCTGGTTTGTGGATATAGTGAACTATCTTGTCACGGGAGTTGTCCCTCCCGATTAGACACCGCAAGATAAGAAGAGGTTCATCACTTAGTCGCACATATTTTTCTATGATGATCCATTCATTTTTAAATATTGCGCTGATCAAATCATCCGACGATGTGTACTAGATGACGAAATTTCAAAAGTCATCAAATTCTGTCATTCGAAATCATGTGGAGGCCACTTTTTCGTGAAAAAGACAGCCATAAAAATTATCCAATACGATTTGTACTGGACCACAATGTTTCGGGATGTTAACAATTGTTGCAAAACTTACGACAATTGTCAATGGATGGGAGCGATCACCCGACGAGACATGATGCCATTAATCCCAATTCTCATCATTGAGATTTCGACTGCTGGGGTATTGACTTCATGGGCCCTTTTCCCCCGTCCTTTGGATACCTATACATCCTCATCGCAGTAGACTATGTTTTTAAATGGGTGGAATCTATAGCTACAAAGACTAATGATAATAAAATGGTGATAAAGTTCCTGCACGAACACATACTTTCTCACTTAGGAGCACCTAAGGCGATAATCGGTGATAACGGCACACACTTTTGCAACAAGACGTTTGGAAAACTCATGAAAAAGTATGGTGTCATTCATAAGGCTGGAATGACATATAACCCACAAATGAATGGGCAGGCCGAGTTGTCCAATCGTGAAATCAAGCACATACTAGAGAAGACCGTTAATCCCGATCGAAAAGATTGGTCCCTTCGATTGAACGATTCACTTTGGGCCTACCGTACCGCATACAAGAACCCACTCAAAATGTCCCCATTCTTCTTTGTGTATGGAAAACCTTGCCATCTTCCCATCGAGTTAGAGCACTTAGCGTATTGGGCCATTAAGAGATTAAATTACGATATGGACAAAGTTGGTGAAGCTCGCAAGCTTCAACTTAATGAGTTAGAGGAGATACACAATGACGCGTATGAGAATGCCAAGATTGCAAAAGCTCGGATGAAACTAGAACATGATAGATTATTCGACGAAAAGAGTTTTAACTGGGACAAAAGGTGCTCCTCTATAACCCCCGACTTTATCTATTTCCGGGTAAATTGCGGTCTCGGTGGACTGGCCCATTCGTTGTGAAGAGCGTATTCCCCCACGGAGCAGTCAAATTGTAAGATCCCAAAGGGGGGACGCGTTCAAAGTCAATGGACAATGCCTAAAGCTATATGTTGAGGCGTGCATAAAAGAGATCGACGCCATTTGGTTGTCGAACCCCGTTTACGGGGTCGAGTGAGCTTGAATTGAGAGTTCGTCGCACCCCAACGTGTATGGGGTGAAGTCTTTTGTATAGTAGTTGCACGTAGGATAAGATGAGTAGAGTTCGTAGGATCACATCACAAGCGCAGAGGAAATCGAGCACCAATACATCTTATGAGGCGAGAATTTTAGAGCTGTAAATTTTGAGGAGAGAGGTAAACAAGTCAAACAGGGGTCGGATCGTAAGTAGGAGCAGTCGAAAGTCGTCGGAGGTGGTTATACCAGCCCATAGGGGAACTAAAACATTTCTATGGACCGGACCAGTTCGGTCCTGGGCACCCGAACTGCTCCGGTTTGGCAATTTTCGAAATAAAAAAATACAGGGACCGGTCCGATCTGGATTGGTCTGGTGTCTGCAACTCTTCCCCTTCCCTAGGTTCACCTCTTTTTCCCCCAATCCCTCATTTCCCCTCAAAATCCTTCCCCCTTTTCCCTCCAAATCTTACCCAACCCTCTCCATTCACCACCTATAAATTTTACCTTTCCCCACCCCATTTCACCACCACCACTCACTCCTCTCATCTTTTTCCTTTATTCTTCCCCAATACTCCCATTCTATTTTATTACCATGGCCAACCAACCACCTCCCCAAAATATGATTGTAAGGACAATTTCTCCATCTTTATGTATATGTTATGTCATACGCCGTTACAAGATTGATGGTTGAAAAGATCACATCGTCATCAACGAAATTCAAAATTCGAAGATCAAAAGAAGAAGGAATCAGACCTGACCGGACCGATTCGGTTCATCCGGACCGATCCGCCTAAAGGGACCGGACCGATCCGCCTACTGAGATGAGGCCAGTATACCCCGGATCCATAACGAACCGATGAAGCCAAAATGCCAAACCGATCCGATGCCAACCGGATGGATCCGTCTTCAGAAAAAGAACCGATCCGAGTTCACCGGACCGATCCGCCCAAAGGGACCGGACCGATCCGACGAGGATAAACTCTGCCAGATCGTGTAGCAGATTTTTTAGGGTTTTGACTCCTTATTTAAACCAAGATCAGTAGTTGGTTTTCTTAAGACTTTCCCACGATTTTCAGAGCATATCAACTCTAAAGTCTTCACCTATTGAGTCCTATGATTCTAGGTTTTTAGATTCACACATCTTCCATATCTATGTGAATCAAATTTGGTAACCCAAGAACACCATTGTTGTTGTTCAACCTTTGTGAAGTGGACCGCTTCTTCCTCTTCATTGCTGCCCTACTGGACATGGATAGTTCCAGCCGCCAACCCTACTGGAAAGGGATATTCCAGCCGCGACTACAGAATCCGATACCTGAGGGTAATTCTTAGTCAAAAACTTGTATTTCAGTGTAATCCGATTGTAAGCCGTTTCTCTTACAAATTATAGTGATATACAAATGGTTTTGCCCCTGTGGGGGATTTTTCCTTAAACTCTGTGTGTTGAATAATTCTTGCATGATTTCATATTGTTTCAATCACACCTAGTTGCATGCTTAGGGTTAATTTGGGTTAAAAATGGTATTTATTATATTATTTCTTAATTGAACGAAAGCGCCAACTCTTTCAATGATTCTGTCACAATTCTCGATGATGGAGTCGCTGACTACCTCTCTCGTCAGGAGCAACGATGGTGCGAACGTTTCTTCGTCCAACCTCGTAAACTCCAGATAGAGCGACAAGTCATTTGGAATGACATGTCTAATACTGTCACCGCCCTCTTCATTGCCAACGGTTGGTGTTGTTTCCTTAACGAACCCCATGACGTGGTATGGCCCCACGCGGTGCTCAATTTTTATAGCTCTTTTATTCGCACCGGTCACCACACGGCTGAAGCTTACATATGCGATGTTCGCGTTCCCTTCTCTTTGGAACTTCTATCCCAGAAGTTGGCTGCCAAAGATGTCCCGAACCCACAACCATACACTTGCCCAAACCCTCTCGCCCCGCTTGAAAAAGACGTGTGCATGTCTCGCATCGACCCCAATGCTCATTAGAACACCGAAACCTACACGGTGGGCCGGCTAAGTGACAAAGCGAGACTCACTTTCAAAATAGTGAGCGCCAACATTCTCCCCACGGGCAATCAATCGACGATGCGCCCACGTCAAGGCACTCTCGTCTACCATCTTTTCGACCACAACACCCCTATTAGCCTGGCAGCGTGCATTTCTACGCCGCCATGGATAAAAAAGGTGTCACCCCTCTCCCATTTCCCCGACTCATTACATCCATGCTAGCCGACGCCGACATTTCACCACCACAAGATTTCCCATGCCTCCCAGCTCCGATTGCATCCACCACCCAGACCAAATGGGAATGCCAATAAGCTCACATCCAAGGCTGACTGGCACAAGAGAGCAGCGACGAGGAGGAAAGTAGTGATGAAGAGAGCAGTGACGAAGCGAGCAGCGACGAAGAGGAGGAATATATTGAGATGGGTGAGGGCGACGAGGATTATGACAGTGGTGAAAATTCTGATTTCTCACCCACCAACGCTGAAATTAACCGTCGTATCTCGGCGGTGGAATTCTGGGTTGACGGTTTCATCACATAATATAATAGGGATCAAGCGGCATATCAATGGTATCAGGAGGCCTATCGAAGGTATACGAGCATGATGCATCGTCTCCAAACCCACTTATATGAGCTCAACTTCGGTGGACCCCCTCCAACCTTCTTCTATGATCCATATGATCCCAGTGCGCCCGGGCCTTCAAATCCAACGCCCCAGTGACACCCATTTATTATGGTTGCTATTTTGAGTTGTTGGTTATTATTTAAAATCTTGGTTCTATGTTCTCCACCCTCTACCTTGTAACACAGGTTTTTTGTTATCTATAAAAAAAATTGCATTTCTGTTTTATTTGTTCGTTTATTTTTTTCACACTTTTAATTCGCTTTGAGTTAGATTTTAGTCCTTTTTGCTTGAGGACAATGCAAAAGTCTAAGTTAGGGGGGGTCACAAGTGCGTTTTTCTAAAACTTCACAAATTTTCAAAAATGCCCAGAAATTAAAAAAAAAAATTAAAAAGCCAAATATATTTTTCTTCAAAATAAATAAAAATTAGAATTCAAAATTTTAAAAAATATCATTAAAATTTGGTTTAAAGTCTCAAATTGTAAAAACATAATACACAAAGCCGAAATTGACCAAAGATGGAAATTGAGCGAACGTAGACGACTTAGCGAATAAATGTGGAGATTAACAAACCCGGTGAGATTCGAACCTTTCCTTATTTTGAGTTTATAAATCAATTCGAGTTAATTGTTAACTCAAAGTTCTTTTCAGCGTTCTAATAAGTCGTCGAGGATCTCAATGCTTTCACTTTGACCTGTTATGAAAAATGTGTGTGATATTACCTTAAAAAACATGCTAAATAGGTCTCAATATTAAATTAATCTCGAAACGCATATGGTAACGCAATTAGTATTTAGGACAATGAAGTAGGCCCTCGCTTGTCATCCAAAAATATTGGCCAGAAAAAGTAGCGAAAAATTATCCCTTTTGTAAACCAAAATTGAGCCAAAGAAATTTGTGCCCTTCGTTTGACAACCCGAAAAACCCTAATTGGCCCGGAATTGTTAAAATTTATAATTCCAGAAATTAAGTCCGAAAAGTGCATAAAAAGGGGCAAGAAAAGAATAGCGATGCTCAACAAAAATAGCAAGAAAGAAAAGTGTGAAAAACAGAAAAATCAAAAAAAGGAGCAAAAGCACTGAAAAAGCACTAATGGACATCATAAGAAAATTTTTCAATTCCGAAATTACCAATCACCCCCATTTTACCCAATACACCCTAAACCCCAAAAAGTCCTAATCGAGTCCTTTATGAGAAATTAGTTACCGCGTGGAGAGGTAAAACACGAAAAGACAATAAAAGAGACTATAAATATGAATTATAGGCAATGTTCCCGTTTTCTTATAATCGTAATCCAATCATGAGATCCGTTTCTCATAAAATTTTCATCTTTCTACTTGTGTGCGTGAACTCGGTTCCAATACATTTACTCTTTTAAATCACTTATACCGAGAGAAAATAGGCACCATTCCGAGAGATTCGTTTGTGAGAGCATATCGTGAGATTTTGAAATCAAAATGAATTTTCGAATGAGTAACGTAATGATAAATCAGTGGAAATTCGCGGTTAAATTTCTGGCTTCACACACACACACTATGATTTGAGACTCTTGAACATGAATTGATGATGACTATTTTCTGGAAAAGTTTAAATTATATGATTTTTGCGTATTTTGAGTTTTCTTTGAATCGAATTTTATGGGGATATTCGCTGCAAACCCTCACGAGACACAACTCATCCTATTATGGTAACTTAGGGGTTTAAAGAACTGTTGCATACGCTAAATGCAATCGCTTGCCCGCGAAAATGGTATTCTATCCCATTTTATTGAGTTAGATCATGCCTTCATTCTTTTACATTGTTCGGGATGATCAAAGTTCTAAGTTAGGGGGTTTGATTAGGCATAAATTCTTCCAAATTTACCCCTTAATTTAGAGGCTTTTATTACCTCGGACAACGTAAAACGAATTAAGTTATCTCTTATCTTGGCTAACGATTTTGTCTAATAAGTACCACGAGTTTCGTGTATTTCTTATTAATTTCACAGGTATTTATTACATGAAAGGAAGAAAGAAATCGGAAGAAGCAAGAAAAAAGAATGAAGACAAATCAAAAGGGCAAAATTGTAATTTCTACCAGGAATCCGGTCGAGGATCTAAGATAAAAGTTGAAATCTCACATTTGTGAACACGTATGAAGAAACGACGTCCCAATCTGAGTTCTTGATTATAAGTTACGAAGACTCGAAGATACGAGATAATCACGAGATATTGAAGAGAAGCTGAGAAGACACCCCAGAGCAATCCGGTTTAATAGAAAAACGGATCAGTCTGGAGCCCCAAAGTTACTGTAAAGATGGACGTTTAGCAGACCAATCCGATTTGTTTGGAAAATGAATCAGTCTGGTTGCTGACCGGACCAGTCCGGTGTGTCTTGATCGGATCGATCCGGTGCTCGAGATTTGATCTGATCTTCTTCTTCTTAGAGTTTTGCATCAATCCAACGCTTGTAAATTACGTAGGATATAAATTTAAAAGAACTCCCAGAAAAAGAGGAGGCTTCTAATTCATTTTTAGAGAAACTTTGTAATTAGCTTCGAGAAGAAACAACAAAAACCCTAATTTAATTCCAGATTGCAATTAAAGTAAATTCATTCCATTCTTTCTTTAATTATTTCAGTATTTAATGCTTCAGTGGTAATTTCATTATTCTTCATCTTTAATAGCTAGTAAAAATATTTTCCTTCATTCAAAACATGTTTTCTTCTAGTTTTAATATGTCCGGTTAAGTTTTCAAGGGGGTGCATGAACCCCACCCGATGTAATTCATATTAGTGGAAATAGAAGTTGGAAATAAAATTTTAGGTGAATTGTATCGTAGTTCCTACGATACTACTTTAATTTAACCTTTGCTTACATACTGTGCGGACTACGATCCCTCATATATGTAATACTTAGTAGAAATAAAGATCGAATTTTAATTCAACCTTTGCTTACGTATTGTGCGGGATACGATCCCTCATATATGTAATACTTAGGAGAAATAAAAATTCGAATTCATTTGAAGTTTTAATTCTGAATCTAGTATCCAACGAAGTTAATTAGTAGGGTGTGGGGGATTATAACCCGACCTATCTTTCTCATCTCATAGTTAAAGTTTTAGTTAAATCATCATCAGTCTTTAGTTAATTAGAATAATTGCATTTCATCTTTTCATAATTGCATTTTGTTGTAGTCATTCCACAATTCAAAATCACCTTTTCGTTCTTTTTGAGAAGTCAAAGCTAGGTTACCTTCGTCTTTCCAACGTCGTTACGACTCCGTTCGTCCTGTTTCCCTGAGGATCGATACCCAACTTATCGGATTATTACTTGAGCGGCAAGGCTTGTACTTGAGCCTAAATAGCACGCACACTAGACACATTTGTGGTCGCGTTACAAACCTTATATCGGAGTATGATAGGTAGTCTTCTCTACTTGAAATCTAGTCGTTCCGATATCGCTTTTAGTGTTAGAATTCGTGCGCGCTATCAAGTGTCCCCAAAAAAGTAACGATTACACTCTCTTAAACGTATTATCAAATACGTGAGTAAGACTCTCTCACTTGGCATCTGATATTCATTTGATACCACTGACCGTTTATCAGCCTATTCGGATGTCGATTGGGTCGGGGATATAGATTGATGTAGGAGCACTTCTGTTTTTTTTTGTTCTGCTCTTGTCTCTTGGTTGAGCAAGAAGCAAAACTCCATCTCTTTGTCTACTTCGAAGGCTAAGTATATAGCTGCCAATAGTTATTGCATGCAACTTTTGTTGATGAAGCAGATTTTGGAGGATTATGGGATATCACAGGACACTATGACAATTTCCTGTGATAACACGAGTGCGATACACATATCCCGTAATCTAATCCATCATTCGCGCACAAAGCACATTAGGTTATGCAAGCACTTTATCCGTGAGCTTGTAGAAGAAAAGTTTGTATCCTTGAGTTTTATATCTACCGATCTCCCGTTAGCCCATATTTTCACAAAGCCTTTGGATGCCCTTAGATTCGAGAGTCTTAGGAAGTCTTTAGGATTTTGCATAGTTGACTGAGGGGTGGCCACCATATCTAGAGTAGGGTTCATTTTATATGTTCATATCATCTGATTCCTATCTCTAGATTGCATCATTTGTATTTCTTTATTTTTGTTTTTTTATATTTTTTTTGAAATATTGAAAAATCCAAAAAGATTTTATTTTTGAAAAGTTTTAGAAAAGTCAAAAAGATTTTCATTTACAAATTTTTTTGAAAAACACAAAAAGATTTTTGTATTTTGTTTACACCATTTATGGATGAACATTTAGGATATCCATAATCTCAAGTTCATTCCATATTCCACGTGACTGATTGATGGTGATTTGAGACACTACATCATTTCATCCATGTGTTATACATTTTTAGAGTCTTTGAGATGTGATTAGTGATATCTTCCACATGTTTGTCTCCTTATATCCTTTATAGCACACATGCACGACATTATTTAAGTATTGTACTTGTCTATCACATATTGGCTTCAGTATTTCCATCTCAATTATGTCTTTAAAAGACCAAAATGCAATAAAAGTTGATAAGATAGTAATGCATGTAAAACTCCTTTACCTTGAGAATTTAATTGTAACAAAATACAATGAGTGAGTCACGGGAAAGGGCTGCGAGAGTTCAAAAGTAACTCGTTGTGAAAGCCATCGTTTGAAAAGAGCCCGACAAATTTAAAAGGTAATAAAAAGAAAAATGTGCTAAATCAAATGGGCCAATAGCTTTTAGTTTCAATATCTCAAAGAAAAATATAATGCATAATTATTTATGAGGGAGTTTGGATGGAAAGAATAAAAAACGGGTTTACACGCCCTTGAAAGTCAAGAAAATGCGTTACAACGTTTTGGACGTTATTGGTGTGGAAATCACTTTGGGCTTTAATTTGTTGATTTGATTGAGTCAATTTATTTTAATTCCACAATTTTTACACCAAAGGAAGATGTTGATTTCATTCGTAAGGAATATTCAACATTCATCGTGCACATATATTATGATTGTATGTATTGATTCTCCTAACGAATTTGTTCACATCCCTACATTTTTGGTATCACCGACTTGGTTGTTTTGATATTCTTTCATGGTGTGATTATTTGTTGTATATTTTGTGAGAAAAAATTTGAAAAATTCAAAATGAGAAAGTTTGATTACCTTGTGACATTATTCATGTGCATTTGCTTTATGTTATTCATACTTGTCTATTTGGGGACATCATAAAAAGGGGGGAAACGAATTATGGGGGAGAATTTGTTGTTTGATTTTATAGTGATTAGTGATTTTCTTGAACTTAATTGATATTTGTTTTTGCTTATCATTATATTTCAAATTGTTGTGCATCACGGGTATAGTTTGTTGTCTCATGTGTGAAGGTTGCAAGCTAAAAATTATTTTTGCACACCCTGATGAAGACAAAGAAAGTTTGAAGATGTTGAAGTCATGTCATTAGTATTTCCAGTTTTTGGGTTTAATGGGAATATTAAATTATATGTAACTTTTAGGTTGGGTAGCATAATTCAAATAGTTTTTATGTATATATCGGCATAGACATGGAGGAAAATTTGTAAGGACATGATTTTATAAATGTCCGTTTAGTATCTAGGAAGTTTTTCTGTATATCCTAGATCACTGCAAGTATGTCTGATACCGCTACATTTGGCACGTCTCCAGGTTCACCCATGACGACCTCGACTTGCATTCGAAGTTATCATGCTCCCACTACCTTCACACGTGCTAGTGCATCAACATTGATCTATTGTGCAATGTGCGTCTTCAACGTTCATCTATTCCCACTACTCCACTCGTAATTATGGTAAAATAATTTAACTGGAGTTTTTAATATTTGCATAAATATTTGGGAATATTTTTAAAATAATTTTTTTTTGAAGTCTGAAATCTTTTATCCCGAAATAAGAATTTTTTCTAAGTGTAGAGGTGAACAATACACGTCGTTCAGATCGTTCGAATGACAGAGCTTGTCATTCAAATGATAGCTCATGTCACGCAAAGTCTCTCTAACAACAAGCGGCGGCGTTCGAGCGACACTCCATCTCGTTCGAGTGACCCACTAGCTCGATTTTTGTATTTAAGTAGTGCCCATTCTACACGTTTTTTCAAGTCTTGGCACTCACATTTCTGCAGTTCTTCTTCATTAAAACAGACTTTGTTTTTCATGTTTTATACACTGTTTTGATTTACAAACAACTCCCAATCATTTATGTGAATCCTTTAAACCTAAGAAAATTGGTCTACTCATCTGGAGTTCTTGCGAAAAAGAAGAAGGTTGATTTTCCAATGTTGATCTTGGAGTTCTCGTGGGATCTCTTACTGACAACACCGAAACAATACCTGTGGGTATTTCGTGTGTCACTGTATTTCATTGTAATCCGTGTAAGTAGAGATTTACAAATTATAATGAAATATAAAGGTTTTGCCCCTTTGGGCGATTTTTTCCCAAATTGTGATTGTTTTGCATGTTTGATTTATTTCATCCACCTGTCACAATTATTTGTAAGAGTTAAGACTTAATTGGGCTAAAATTGGAATTTAATTAAATAAGTTGGGCATTGAGTGTCAGCGCACTCTCACCAGTGGATGTAGAAAAGTTTGTCATGATCTTTTGACTCTAGGACTGTTAAGTCAGAAATAAATTAGGGTCCTTACTCTGATACCAATTGTTGCCCAGGAAAAGACCGAAGAAGGGGGTGAATTGGGATTTTGCAAACTTTTCCAATTAAATTAGAATTTTAGAAAATATTTAATTTAAAACACTCAATCCAAATTTCAGAATAATAAATATTTAATGATTAAAACAATGAATATTAAATATCAATCAATTAAACAAGTTAAATTTGCAGATTATAACACCCAATAAATATAATCAATTTTAGTATTTTAAATTAATAAATATTCTGGAATTAATTATTTAATTCAAAAATATTTATTTTGATCTTCAAATAATTTTACCAAATTTATGATTTAACTTATTTGCAAATATAAGTGCTGAAAATATAAAAATAAATAAGCACAAGCAAATAGATAAATGTAAGTGCGAAAAATAAATTACACTGAAATTTAACGTGGTTCGGCCAAAACCCGACCTACGTCCACACAGCTAGATCCCCTATCCCCTTTGCACTTCACTACCGTGACCCACTTGCGAGTAGTATCAAACTACCACGTACAATGGCTTGAAGTTAAACATACTTTAAAACCTTTGTCCAATTGTGGGTAGGAACCGATCACCGTTTACAATCCGCGTAGCGTAAGTCGAGATACTGATTACAATCGAAGCTTCTAACAAAGCTTTAAATAAATCCAAGTTTGTAGTACAATGATGAATAATGAAACTCTTCAAATATACAGTTTATAATATGAGTTTCTTCTTTAAAGAGACCTCAATCAATGATTCTGATGTAGGCTCTAGTCTTCTCTTAAATGTGTATGAGCAGAATGTAAAATTAATTGCTTTCTTTGATTTGGTAGCTGAATAATAAATTAAATGCCCTTAAATAATTTATCTTGTCTGGTTTGTCTTCAATGCAACACTTGAATGCTTAAATAACAATCCCCAAAATTAGTTGTTAAATATATTTCTTCATAACATTAAATGCTTGTGATTTTTGCTAAGATGAAGGTGGCTGAAAAAGATCTTCTAAAATTTCATTTGTCTTCTCAAGTTAAAATATGGTTGTTGATTACATGAAAGAGGAACCCTAAAAAACGGATGTCTGAATGTAGCTTTTTTAGACATCTCAAAATAGTTTTTGCAAAAATATGTTAGTCCAAGAGAGAAACAATGTGGTATAAAATAAAGTGTAGACTATTTTAGTGTATGGATGATAAAGGGCACTCCCAATAGAGTGATGAGTAGGCCGAGATATAAGAGAAGAGATAAATCAAATAGTCTAAAAAGTAACAATTTGTATTTTAAAGAAACATTATATATATATACTGACAAAGGCGTGAGGGTAAAAAAATAAAAAAATATCAATCTTGCAACTTATTTAAATAGTGTTGGCCATGACGTTTTATCCTATTGCTTTAACAAGACTAATGGATAAAAAAATGAGAGTTCAAAATATTGTACACCATCAGGTAGGATGTACCATCTGCCAAGGTAGTAGTGTAGACTTTATAGACTATTGATGCGTGGCCCAATGAGCAGATATGCTCAGATGTTAATTGTCCAAGATGTACCAGGTGGCAGGTGAGTTGAGCACTGTTCAAGGTGGCGAGGACCATGTGTAAGAGATTATATATATATATAACACTAAATCTTAGTTAAATGATGTATGTGCATACAATATATAACGTATAATATAAATATAGTATAGCAAATATATTAAGTTTATATAATAGATAAATATTCATATAAAAATATACAAAAAAATATATATTGTAAATTAAGAAATATTTACATAATACTAAATAAAACTTTGTTGGGAATCTTCAAAATCAATATATTACATTAAACTAAAATGTACATTAATTACAATTATGATAATTAAATATTTTTTAAATAAAAATTCAATTACATTTCGTTTAACAGAGTGGTCGGAGAGCATTCCATGTTTGTTTTTTTACTACAAGGTGGAAAACAACAACGTTGGTTGTGGAGGTTTTTTATAATTGAGTCCAAGAGATGTTTAAGTTTGTAAGTTATTTCTCCCTTCTTATAATACTTTATCTATACTAGTAAAAGGTGTCAATGTGACCCGAGTTTTTTTTTATCGTTATGTGTTTTTTTCCTAATGTAAATACTCATCTCACGTGTATAATTTACTATTCCTAATTTTGAGTTCTTTATATGCTTAATTAACACATGATAATAAAAGAATCAATATGACAAATCATGTTTTTATCAATTAGACATTAGGATATTTTTTCCCAAATTAGGATTAATGGAAAACATTTTTTTTAATTATAAATAATTTTAATCGGGTAACTATTGTCAAGAGCCGAACAATCTTGTAAAATATATATTAAAATTTTCATCACATCATCCTACCGCCTTCTTATTCTCAACATCTACAAACCATCAGTGTTAATGTCCCTATGGACTTGGGGTGTAAGGTGCATATTGGAATTAGTAAAGTTGTTAGGAGAAAAGGGAGGAAGAGGTCCTCAATGCCATATGGGAGGTATATTTGTCATTTGTTGACAAATAGGAACTTGACTTTGGTATCAGGTGAACATTCATAGGAGGTAATCACAAAACTGATTTCTAAGGTTTTTAAGAGTGGTCGTAAGAAGAGAACCCTTGGAGCTTAACCGTTAGAAGGCGATGAAGAAGAAGATCAAAATGATGGTGGTGATGATAAAATACCACCTCAGGATACCAATATACTACTGAGACCCCCACTTGTGCTACTAGGATGGCTTGTGCACCCGCATCCACTTTGGCTTCTACTTCACAAAGTTCATTCACTAGCTTTCGTGTCTTATTTACCGATCGACTTGGTTACACTACACCCAAACAGGTCAATTGTAACGGGCAAAAATAGTTACAAAAATTATTTATAACGGATTTTATCAGTTAGAAAATTGGCGTTACTTATTTTACCAACAAAATCTGTAACAGATAAAATCTGTTTCAAATTTAATATTTATAACGGGTTAAATCTGTTGCAAAATATTTTGTAACGGATTCGGCATTGGTACACATCTCATATATTAGTAACGAATATACTAACTTGTAACAGTTTTCATCCTTTACAAATATATAATATGTAATGGATAAAAACCGTTACAAAATACATTGTAACGGATTAGAAATGTCATATATTTGTAACAAATGTTTTTTTTTTGTAACGGTTAAAGTCTGTTAGCAATATTATTTTATTTTTAAAAAAATATTAATTTTTCATTAAACAAGTAGATATAAATACACTTGTAAAAACTTGTTCTCAACCAATGGCAATGCATAAGCAATGCCCACAAATTTCACTCAAAGCATAATTTCAAAACACACATGACAGAATGAACGACGCTACATTTTGGTGATATTAAATCGATCTAAAAGTATATTTCATTCATAACCATTAAAGTTCCCAAAACAAAATGTACTACAAGATAGATCGTTTAGCTTTTAACCATAAACTTGAAACAAAATCTAACATCATTAAAGTTATAAGCATAATATTCTCCCAAAAGTAGTGTTTCATGATGTTCCTTGCAATAGTAGACTTCATTTTTCCAAAAGTAATCTTCATATTTCTCCATAACAACCTGTTGAATAAACTAATCTTAGTAAATGAGTAAGTATAAATGAGTAAATAGCATAAAAGACTAGTACATTCACGTGCCATTGGCACACATTTTATAGGTTGTTATAAGTTTTTTCCTCCCAACGCCCATTTTTAACCCCCAAAAGAAGCAAATACTAGTCAATCAGGCCAACCAAGAATCCAATGAGGACGCAATTAGTTTACACAACTTACTTTGGTATCGCTTGATGTGTTTGTACTTAAATCTAGGCCGTTAGGCTGTTGCTTTAAGTTTTCGCCTCCCAACGCCCATTTAAAACCCCCAAAATAAGCATATACTAGTCAATCAAACTAACCGATGGTCCAATGAGGAAGCAGTTAGTTTATACAAGTTACTTTGATACCGCTTGATGTGTTTCTACCAATTTCTAGGTCCCTGGATTATTGTTTTCGATTTCCTCCTAATGCCCATTATTGGAATTTCTCATTAGTCCCCCCCCCCCCACCTATCTACAATTCTATATGTTGGCCATTTTAGTGGATGACTTCCTTTCTTAGTTGGGGACAATGGTGATGTTTGAATGTCTTGATCACCTCTCATTTCACTTAAATGAATATTATAAAATGCAAATACATGAATCAATACATAGCTTAGGGAAAAAAGTAATCCTCTATATGATATTATAAAACATACTTGAACAAATGATTAAAATGTACTAACAAAGTTTCAAAATAAATAATGATACCAAAGTTGCATTTCAATAATTAGTCATACCTGATATACCGAAGAAGAGGGGTTCAATAAACCACGTTAGCATCTACTTCTAGATAATGGAATGGACAAAAAAATAAATGCAACCACTTATTTATCAAGTTTATCTGGAATAAAATAAAAAAGTATGGGATGGAAAGGTAAATAGGAGAGGGAAGGGGTGGTTTTGAGTGTTGAGAGTGAAGAACCTACATATTTGTATATAATAAGATTAATGTAAGCACACAAACAAATAAATTCAGAGTAAATATATACATAAATACTCATAAAAACACTAAAAACCCACCCACACAAACATATATTTACATTTCCTACGCAAGCATAGTCAAACTCCCACAAAAACCATGGCCAACATAGATATAGAATAAACACATAACTACCTTTACATAAGAGATGGACATGATCATCGAGAGATGATAATTTTAGGCACTTTCACTTTCACTTTGATATGAAATTGGAAGCCTAAATAAACATGACTATGAGAAAATGGATGCGCAAAATAAATAGACTAAGCTTTAGCAGAAATCGGATCTCTTACATTTTTAATAATTTGAACAGTATGCATTTGAGTTCCATAAAAAAATTGTTGCACCTAACCTTCCAAATTTCCCACAATATCACCACAGGAATAGATTGGTAAAAAGACTTGATACAATCCTTGTTAGACTTATAAAGCCACCATAATTAGTATAAAAAATATAGAATTAAAACAAGGAGATATCTCAAATAGAGAAGAAAAATGAGCCCAGATGGACTGAGAAATTTCACTATCTAAAAAAATATGCTGAATAGTTTCAACCTGATTATGACAGCATTGGTACTTGGAGAAATACTCGATTCTGATTATTTGTATGTGATCAGCAAGAGGGATAACACCATGTAAAAGCTTCCAAATATAGACTGAAATCTTAGGAGGTAGATGAGAATACCAAATCAATTTCTAGGAAGGACTAACATAACTAGAGGACCTGCACATCTGATAGGAAGAATTAAAAGTGAAATCTCTAAAGAAAGAGGGAGTCCAGACTAAATCATGACCAGTACAAACAAAATTATTTTGAACCCCACTCTGAGCATCTCTAATTCATTTTATAGTATTAGACCCCGTAGTACCAGAAATCAGAGAATATTTGAACTTGTTTTCCATAACTTCATTGAGATGATGTGTATTATGTAATTGAGTTTGACAAGTTATAAAGTTGCAAATTTGTGCGTACTTGTTAATATCGACAGCACCGTCTGTGGTTCCATTGACAAACAAAAGGAAAGAAGGAGGGTAGAACATATTTACAGATTCTCCAACATCGGCCATTAGCTTGGAACTCTTCGCATTCTTTTTGCTGGCATTATCGACCCTCATTCTGGATATAAACTTTCAAACCAGTCTTACATCTAAGTAAAACATACTTGTTTGAAAATTCTTTTATGTCATTATTTCTTCATTAATTTATAATCCACTTCATAAATTTATACATGTACATTTCTATTTCAAAAGGATTAGCAACCGTACATTCTCAACATGAATGTTGTTTTTTCTTATAACCAAATTTCCATATATTGTTTCCTCCTCTTCACAGATGTCTTAAAATAAAGTATACATGTCGTTTGCATATGCATTGATACAACTGGATGTTTAGTATACAAAGTGATCAACCAATTGCCTGGAATTTGTGAGTTATTTCATTAGTTTATTCTTGGAAGAAGGGACATATGGGATTTTATTTATTTATCATGTCTTTGTGATTTTTATTTTCAGTTTACCTGTTAGTTGGAGAATTAACAAAGGAAAATAGGATATTCTATAAAATTTATTGAATATAAAACCTATCTATGATTGAGATAGACTCAAGGGTGAATCTATAGTAGGACGAGGGGGGAAGGCTGCCCCCTGAACTTTTGCTAAATTTTAATGTAGTATTGAAGCTGTAGGGGTCCTATGTGTATAATTACAAAGTTAAAGTTAGGACTGCATTTATATCTGAACCTAAAGGATAAAAAATACAGACAGTACCAGCATTGTTTCCTTTATCCCGCTTCTCCCTCATTTCGTTTAAAACTCTCACCTTCATTTGGTTTTGTGCCTATCCCGCCAAATTAGTCCCAGCAGTAGTATCTCGCCAAATTAGTGCATTCCCTTTATAATTTTCTTTCCCTGTTCTTTTATTAATTAGATCAACATTTTCTTTCACTTCAATATATAGCAACATGTTGTTTCCATTTCTTCCCGTGAAGTGTTATCAATCATATGATACTAGTATATAAAATTTTCATATGATTATTAATTTATGCCTACTTGATATCAAACGATTAAAACCAAATCTCCACTTTTGTAAAAAACTTTAAAACATTATTTCATCAATGTTTACCAACATAAACCATTATTTTCAAACATTTTATTTCATACAATGATTAGCATCAAATTTTCTAATTATGCTATTTCAAAATACCGACTTGTGCTATTTCAAAATCTTGAAATATTTATTCATTCTTTATTTTTCAACAAAATTATATTTTTTCAACATTTTTATTTATAAAAATATTTATTATCTTCTACACATTATTTACACCATATAACTAAATACACCCTATTAAAATATTCTAACGACAAGAGTACATATGTAAATTAACATCTTACACTAAGAGTAAGGTTTTCCCCACCTCTAATGGTATTAATAGTGGTGGAAGTGTTGGCGTAGGGGAAGCAACCCCCACCTCCAAAGGTTGCCTCAAGGGGTTACCAAAGCATCCTCCAAAATGCTCCAAAATGTGCTCCAAGCTGAGAACCCCTTCAAAACCCACTTCATGCTCCACAAAAGCTCCAAAAATTCCCAACAATACCCCCACCAAGAAATACACCAAAAAAGTGGTGGAGGAGTGGTGGTTTGGTGATGGGTGGAGGTGAAAGGCCACCCATCTCTCTCTCTCTCTCTCTCCCTCTCTCTCTCCCCCCTTCTTACATTTCTCCCAACAAAAATAATTCAAATACACCAAAACCTACCCTTATAAAACCTTCTCAAAGCTTAAATTATCATTTTGTTCAATTTGAACTGATCTGGGCTTGACAACATACAAAATCAAGGTTCAAATCGTGACAACGCGTAAGGACAATCAGATCTAAAAACTTCGACCAACATCATTTGAACGACTTGCCCTATGTCGTTCGAACGACTTAGCATATGTCGTTCGAAATATGGATCGCACGATCCTTGTTGTGACCTGCTACTGTAAGTCAGTAGCACGTCGTTAGAATCCCTATATCTCACGACTGTTACACTGTCGTTCAAACGACATCCCTTAGTCGTTCGATTTTTTTTCCTCTAATTTCATCCAGAATTCTTCCATAATTATAATGAACTCCTCAATCATAATCCATATACATAGTTTTAAATTAAAATTTTAGGATGGGATATTACAAATAAAATGCATGATTATCATAAATAATGATGCATACTTGCTAAACTTTCGATATACATTATGTAATTTGATGATTCTAATCTTAATATTCATATTTATCTCATTTGTCTTATTACATCCTAATTAATCGTCTTTATATACATTAGTATTGTGAGTCTATTTGCTAGTGTATGACATGTCAATGGTAACAATTGCACACTCTGGACTGGTTTGGTTATTGTTAATTAGGTAATAGGTGTTAGACTACACGTTGCCTTTGGCTAGACTTGTCATATGTCATAAGTTAAATTTTCTTACTTTAATTGTAATATTCTGTTTTGTATATGTTGTCACATAAAATGGAAAAATTGTAAGAGTATATGTATACTCATATACACCACTTCATTTGTGTTTTCATATTTCGGTTCTAAAATATAATGTGTCTTTTGTCCCGAAGATTGTTTCGGCAAAGCTTCACGCACGTTATTCTCTATAGAGCTTCATTAACCTTATCTCGACATCCTTCATGTTCATACTATTGGAATGTCACTTTAAATTGAGATAAAAGGACTTAAAAGACTTAAACGATTATCATAATTAAATTAAAATTTTCATAATTGGAAAATTGATTTATGTTTGCGTGTGTTGTTATGGATTTTGGTATTGGTGGTATCGGAATGCAAATATAAATTTCATATACAAACATTTATTTAAAAATATTGCATACATATGTCATATGTATTTTTTATTAAGGTTAAAACATGTATATTGATTTCCTACTTAATACAAGTTATGGATTGCTTGCGAATTGTTCATGCCAGTGAAGCATTCCTTTATTGGTCGCGCCTTTTTGTAAATTGCTCCCTTGCGACCTTCCTCGCCGAACGTTCACTACAACGAAGAAAAGCTTTGCGTCTGCGAAGTTTGTTTGAAAAGTAAGACATTTCAAAAGATCTTGTAGTTTTTATGGGAATCTATGATAATTTAATTTGCAGTCATGTCTTTTTTAACTCTCGAGTATTGAGATTTTAGTGAAGAGACGCATTTTATTCCTTTTCAAGGTAGAGAATTCAAATATATATGGAGTACTTTATCCCTTTATCAAGAGATCTTGAAAAAAACTCCAGGAGGAAAAATTGATAAAATTATTATCCTTATAATGGATTAATGAATTCATATATTAATTGAAGTATTGATATTCAACTGAATGCTGGGAAGTAATTTCATTCTTGAGTAAATTACTCATCTGACCCCTAAACTATCACGATTGTTTCAAAACTATCAAAGTGTCAATTGAGCCTTCAAACAATGAGAATAAATTTAACAAAGCCCTCCTGTTAGTTTAAACTGTTAACATTAACTGATAATAATTTTTAAGAAACAAAGGAATTCTTATGAATATTTGTGGGTAGTAATTATAATTTAACTATATTGTAAGTATAAAAACACATCATCATGATTTATTTGATTGATATCTTGTTTCCTTAGAGAAACATTGAAATGAGTTTTAAATTATTTGGATGGTGGGGGTTTTTCAACCTATCTGTTTTAATGGTGTTGTTGTTAATATTAATATTAAATCCAGAAATTACTTATGATAGTGAGCGTATATTTCGGATGAGAGGTGTGTGTGTGTAGGAGGGGATCACCGAAGAGGGATGTGTGTGTGGGGGTGGGAGTCTATTGGAGAAGTAACTTCTGAACTTTGAAATTTTAGTTATTATGTATTTATTTTTTTAATTACATCATAGTTAAATTATAATTTTACGCACAAATATTAATAAGAATTCTTTTTTTTCCTTAAAATTTATTTTCTGTCAATGTTCACGGTCTAAACTAACAAAAAGACTTTGTTAAATCCGTTCTTATCATTTGAGAGCTTAATTGACACTTTTACTAATTTAAAAGCAATTTAAAATAATTTTAAAATAATTATGATACTTTAGGTGTCAAGCAATTAATTTAGTCTTGATTCTTTAATTTGTTGATAAATTAATATGAATTTACTTTTACTCAAAATACTTCATTTGCCTACGTTGGTATCACATAATGCCATTGGTTTTGGGTAGGGCTGTGTTTTTTTTCCCGAACTTTCCGATTTTTTCGATTTCCGATCCGATTTTTTCCGAATTTGGAATGAAATTTTAGTTTGCTGATTTCCGATTTCCGATTTTTCCGAAAAAAATCGGATCGAAAATAATTCTGAATTTTCGATTTTTCGATTTTTCCGATCCGATTTTTCCGAAACTATGCCGATCCGATTTTTCCGATTTTTTCCGAATTATTTTCGATTTTTTTGGAATTATTTTCCGATTTCCGATTTCTTTTCCGATTTTTTGAAAGTTTCCCATATCCCATATCGGTTGGGAGAGGGAGAGGGCTCCAAAATATGCTATATAAAAGGAGAGTATCCTCCTAACTTTAAACAAATGAAAAATGAGCCAAATCCTCATGTGTTTACATGTTGGGTTAAGCCATTTTCATTGTTTCTTTAAAATGAAAATTTCGAGTAATCGAAAATCCATAATTTATTTTTTTTAAGGAATTTCCGAAATTTCTGGATTTTTAATATATTTTGTGAATTTCCGTTTTTTTTCGATTTTTGCCGATTTTCTGATTTTTCCGAATTCAGAATTTTTTTTAATTTTCCGAAAAAATCAGATCGGAAATCGGAAATCGGAATAGTTATTTTATTTTCGAAAAAATCAAATTTTTTTTTGAATAGGCATTTTTCGATCCGATCCGGCCGAAACACAACCCTAGTTTTGGGAGTGTTTTGATAGTGAGAAGTGCGACTTTTGGATATCCAAGTAAAAACTGCCAAAATGGTGGCATCGGCTATGTCCCATGGGCCCTCTTCTACCCCATTTTCAACTCCATATTTGAAATGTCAAGTACACACCTGGTTGGTGTGAACATATGTAGAAGTTGCTTCCGGAAGAAAATGGAACACAAAAACAAGGAGACCATCTCAGACATCATCGCAAGACAACAGTCGACCACGGTAGCAGATTCCCCAAATGGATCATCAATTTCTTCCCTCCAAACATCCCTCAGTCACAGCTCAGAGGATCATGAACAAGTACAAGTGCAAGTAGAGTCATCAGCTCCTCCGGTGGTGAACCGGTACGTCCGGGAGGAGCCCAAGGTGATTCATAAGACGGATCCTGGTGTCGTTCATAAAAAGGTGGAAGAAGGCGGTGGCGGTGTGAGGGTGAGACCATCGTTGTCGATTGCGAGGAGAAACGAGAGAGAGATGTGGGTGAAGAAGGCGGCGTTGGGATTTAGGGTGTTTGGAATGTTATTCTGTTTGGTTTCTTTTTCGGTGATGGCTGCGGATAGGAATAAAGGTTGGGCACTCGACTCCTTCCACCGTTACAAGGAGTTCAGGTACTAATTTTAACCTCAGGTCAACAAATTTTATTTTATACACCAATGGATTAGATGTTTATTAGGAGACTGGACTGGATAGATTTTAGGAAATTAAGAGAGAGAATAGAAAGAAGCAATGAGGAAAAGGAAGGCAAAACATGTGTAGAGGACGGTAGAGAATCTAGGAATAACACTTTTTGTGTACCATATGCCCCACTTGTTTTTTTAAAGCTGCACAACTTGTTATGATAACTATATCAAGTAACTAGTGTTACTGAAACAACTTCAAGTTTTACCACGAGGTGTACTTTATTCAAGGATTATGATAATGCATGCTCTAGAATTAATTTTTAAAAAACATCAACGCATGACTGGATTCATTTAGTACAATTTTTTAATTTTTAATTTTTTTATGTTATTGAGCATTGTTAATGAGCACATGTTGGAATTTGATTTTGTTGAGAAAATTACGATAAATACTTCTCAACTACACATATTTTGCAAGACATTCATTTAAATTATTTTTTGTGCAAAAAAATCTTGAACACCCTTTTTTGGGGACCATTTAGCAATAGTAATTTAGGATTATAACCTGCCCATGTGATTTTTCTGGCAAACTTAATTGTGGGTCGATAATTCAAAACATGCATAATTTCATAATTTTTACTTTTCATTTTTCTATTAGTTGTATAGATTTTTACTATATAACATATTGCAATATTTCGTACATAATATGTATGTGAACTGGGATGTGCAGGTATAGTATTTCCGTGAACGTGATAGGGTTTGCGTACTCGGGTATAGAGGGGTTGGATATGGCCTACCATTTAGCCACCGGCAAATATGTCATCCATCACCATCTCCGCCAGTACTTTGTATTCTCCATTGACCAGGCAAGTCTCTCTCTACTAATATACTCGATGCAAAATCTATAGTGGTCATTTAAAAGTCAAATATTGAAAAAGAAAATTATTTTTTTAATTTGTCATTCTAATAGTGATTAATACTTTTGAATTCAAGATGTGCATTTGGATCATTATCGTTTCTTGAGTATTTGGGCAACTTTGTAATCTCACGTAATTTTTATTTTTAAAAAAGGTTTTTTTGACTGACCCCTTGTAAATTTTGACATAACCTCCCGGACGGAGGGGGTTAAGTCCAGATACAAATTAATGGAGTATTTTTTTAATGGAGAGTACGTCTGTCACGTAGGTTATGTCAAAATACAACATTATTACAAGGGGTTAAGTCAATAAAACCCTATATTTTTTTGTTATTTCTGATTAGAAAGAAAAACACAATATGCTATCAACACACATGATATTTCAGTCCTCAATAATCAATATATTAGAGATCCATAAGTCATAAGCTTAATCCGCTAAACACATTTTTTAACGTAAATTAACAGTTAAAAAATAAACTAACAGTGAGAACACACGTCTTGTATGCTCAATCAAACTATAGCAGTTAAAATAAACTAACAAATATTAAAACACAGCTGTATGCTTGTTTCGTTCGCTGCCTTGCGGGAGAGGGACGGAGAGGGGTGGAGCCTCGGAGGAGGTCTGATTGCTTTGCCACGGAGTCGGGAAAGGAGAGGGATGGAGAAGGCTAGCTGAGAGGTTGAAAATATGAGAGAATACAGATGGAAAAAGAGGCGGTTCAAAACATAAAAAGCGTGTAGGGTTTTTAAAATTTTAAAATTTATTACTTTTATGACCTTAGAGTTGCGAAAACCTCATTATCTTACACTTTCTATTTTTATATATAGCCCCCTAGAAAAACTAGGTAATTTTTTCCCGAAATAGCACAAGGGTCCCCCGCCCCTCCGCCTCCCTTCAGAAATCAATCCCTGCCTAAAGTGATATAGGACATAACTATTTTCAACATATTTTTTCAAAAATAGTACCTGTTTAAAAAAAAAACTATTTTCAACTGCTTTTTTTTCTATAAAATTTGTTTTTTTATTTGTTTATTTAAAACTGTTCATGTTTAAAAAAAACAATTAAAAATATATTTTTAAACACACAGTTTAAAAAAAAAACTGTTAAAATAATTTTTTAAGCAAACACACGCACAATTAGAAAAAACCACGTACAGTTAAAAAGAAGTTGAAAATAGTTTTAATTAATGTATAATTTTTTTTATAAAAAAATATATAAAATGTTTATTTAAAAAAGAGCTTTTTTAACTTAACCCCCTAATAATGTCGTATTTTGGCATAACCCCCGGAAGGAGGGGGTTAAGTCAAGATACAAATTAATGGAGTTTTTTTAATGGAGGAGTTATGTCTAGTTTTTCATCTTCCTGGAGTTATGTCAAAATACGACATTATTACAGGGGTCAAGTCTGTAAAGCCCTATATTTTTTTGTTATTTCCGATTAGAAAGAAAAGCGCAATCCATACTCCGTTTTTTTCATCAATATCTTGTGAAGGTGAAAACACACGATGTTTTACAAAATTTTAAATTATTTATGATGTTTTAATTTTTATTCCGAAAAATATTTCACTTTTATCATCACATTCTAGAAAAAGTTTACCCATGTTAACCAAAATAAAAAAGAATATAACTCCATCAGTGCCACCTCCCTGACCACCGTCCTACCACCACCACCACCACCACCAAAAATGACCCCAACCACCATAGGAACTCTCTTTGCTGCATTTCTTTCAACCCCTACCACCCCCACCTCTTTCAACCCCCACCACCCCAACCCACCACCTCCTCCTTCTCCCCCACCATGCATATACACACAAATCAAGCCTCTCTTCCTCACCCCTGGACATTAAACCCACCTATGTAAATGATTCTATCAACAAACCCCTCCCACACACAAACCAATGCAACTCGAATCCACCACTGCAAATCAAATCAAACAGCAAAAACCCTAATCCCAAATTAACCACCTAAATCCCATATCTAACCTACAAGTTGGACCCAAATATACACATGCACATATATACATATAACATACACAGAAAATATCAAAACACACATATAAACATGTATATACATATAACCGGGCCATCGACTTAGTGGCGGAGAGAGAGGAAGAGAGAGGATGGAGATTCAGATGGCGATCCAAATCGGTGGGTGCGGCCAGCAGGTGGTGGCAGTGGTGGTGTGGAGTTGTGATTTTGGTTGAGTTACCCTATGTTTTGGTTATGTTTGAGAGAGAGAGAGAATATATTTTTTTGTTTGTTTTTGGTTTAATTTTCTAACTAAACATTTGATTATTTTAGATTACTGTTGGTTAAACCTTTCTTAATCGGATTGACTAACCATTTGGATGGAAAGTTAACAAAATGGGGGGCCAAAGAAATTTTTTGTAAAAGCGGGGGTGTATTACAAAACCGGTCATAAAAATGGAGGTAAGCTCAAAATAGCGCTCATATTATTACTTTTTGTTGATGTATCCTGTATCGTCCTAAATTTCTTCATGAGCGGGGGCGGGACGAGCTCGACCCGAAGTCATTTTAATTAAATTAAATTTGTGCTCGATGTAATGTTAAGGTAAACTAATCATGGTTGATTTCAGACACGAGTTTGGATTAAATAATTAAATGAGTTATTAACGAGCTTTTTATGTGCCGAGTTCAATCTTAACTTGTATAAATAATAATAAATATATGCTTTGTATTTTTTATGTTTATCAGCCATTTCACAAGTTTTATTGAGTCGAGCCTTATAGAGTTGACAAATGTCTTGTGAACGTATAGGAGGTGAGCTCGAGCTTCAAATGAACCTTAAGCGTCGCTTGAGCTCAGGAGTGGACCCACATTGGGTTGAGAAGGGGCAGCGGCCCCTCCTGAGATTTTTAGAGAAAAAAAATTAAGGTCATGATATTTTTTTGTAATGGGAAATTTCCATTACTAATTTGGCCACAGACTATGTTACTAATTGTGTACTGAATTTAGTCACGCTCTATATCCATTACTAAGAGCAAATCTGTTAGTCGGCTAAAGTCTGTTAGTAATTGTTTTTCCCAAAAATGATTTCTTATAATAAAAATTTACCAATGAAAATACCTTTTTCACCCCTCTTGGAATTTTTTTTTTGAATCCGCCACTGCTTTTTCCCGATGTCATTTATTAAACGGGCCATATACGTGGCCCAAACTCAGTTACATAGTTTAATAAACGAGCTGAGTTTGGTCTTTAAACGAGTAAATCTCAAGTTGTTAATGAACAACCCGGTTCGTTTACAATCCAATAAATGTCTTATATATTAAAATAAGCTCTTCGAAATACTTAGAAAAAATGTCCCTCACAACTCATGGACAACTATCAACCATTCATTTTGTATGGGGATGCATAATGTTTTTGATTTGCAGTTTGATCATTATAATATAAATATCAGATAATGTTTTTTATTGGTAGTTGAAATTAAACTTTGATATAAATTATTTAATACCAATATTATTGTCCACACAAATAGAAACATGGGATCTCCAGTGTGTAGTCCCATTTTTAAAAATACATTTGTTGCCACTCCTAGCTATTTGTTTTTTAGTTGTTAGTTCTATTGTAACAACCAGGGACGGAGCCAAAAATTTATATAAGGGGGGCATATTGAGGAAAAAAATTCAAATAACAAATTGTATTTATTGATAAAAAGTTCCACCATTAAATGCATTTACAATTGTCCTCGACAACTTCTCATATTTTGAAAGCATTGAATGATAGACTCATTGTCTATGTTACTAAATACAGATTTTTCAATGTACACATCTAAATTATCATTCATCCATTGATCTCCCATCCGATTGTGTAGTCGATTCTTTACAATATTCATAGCCAAAAATGCCCTCTCCATGATGGCCGTTGCAACCGGTAAAATCAAAGCCAACGTCTCAAGCAAATACACCAACGGATATACCATATCTTTTTTCGTCTCGACCATTCTTTCGACAAGAGCACCAATCCCGTTCAAACCTTTGAATCTTTCACTAGAACAAACATCAAGGATATAAGTATCAAGTTGATAATCAAGTTCTGTGAGCTGGACACTAGAAAATTCATTTGGATAAAACTAAGGGTGACAATTTTAGAACCGACACGAAAAATCGACACGGAACGACCCGAAATTGACCCGATGTGTCGTGTTCAAGTCGTGTTTTTTGACACAAAGTCGTGTCGTGTCTGAATTATGAGTCGTGTCGTGTTATCGTGTTTTTAGGCGTGAAATTTAAGAAATTCTGGTATTTGTGTCGTGTCGTGCCGTGTTGTTTTTTATTCGGGTCGTGTTCGTGTCAACTAAAAAAAATACGAATTCGTGTCCTGTTCGAAAAAACCTTGTCGTGTCGTGTCGGCCCGAAACACTACCCGTTGACCCAGATTGCCACTCCTAGATAAAACTGAGCAAGGCGGGTTAATTTATTTTATCAAAAGCACAAAATGCATCATCTGGACATAAGCATGCTACACATAGAAGTAACTCGGTATTTGTCTCGGTAAAACGACCATTTAACTCTTGAAGTTGCATATCTATCACCGCACAAAATAGATTAACCCTATAGTGATGCAAGTTTGTAACTTCTTGAGACTTACGGCGTGGTTGTCCTCTAGTTAAGAACATCTCATCCATATTGGGAACTTCAATCTCGTGTCTAACACAAAACGTATAGACTTCGTCAAGCAAAGAATCCCATCCATCATCCCTCATTATTTGAAGTCGTTGTTTACATACTTTAACTAAGGACATGACATTCACAATGTCTTGATCTTTTCTTTGTAATGACTTTGACAACTCATTTGTATATCCCAACACACTTCTCATCAAATGTAGGCTATAAACAAAATTAAATGATTGTATCGCCTCTAACAAGTTAGTAGCTTCATACCTCTGTTCAGAATTCAATCCGTCTTCTGCAATAGCATCAAGCACACTAATTACCGATGAGAACATCGTAATCAAACTATTTAAAGTACCATAATATGAGTTCCCACGCGTCTCACCAGGACGTTGTAGAGAAATTTGATTTAAGCCTCTCCCACTTGCAAGTTCGCCTTTGTTAAGTGCCTCGATAACATTTGCTACTTGTTTCTCTCAAAGAATGTCACGACGTTTACATGAAGCTCCGACTATAGTCACCACATTGGCAACCACCATGAAAAGAGAGGTAATTTGAACATGATTCTTTGCCACAACCACAAGAGCTAACTGAAGTTGGTGAGCAAAACAGTGAATGTAGGATGCAAATTCATTCTCTTTTAGAATTAATGTTGTGAGACCATTAAACTCACCTCGCATATTACTAGTCCCGTCTTAACCTTGCCCACGTAGCCTAGATGTACTCAACCCATGTTTAGAAAATAAATTATCAATTGCCTTCTTAAGGGAAAGGGCAGCAGTGTCTGTAACATGTACCATACCAATAAAGCGCTCAATAATATGCCCTTTTTTATCCACGTAACGCAGGACAATAGACATTTATTCCTTTACCGACACATCACGAGACTCATCAACTAAGATGGAAAAAAATGCATCACCAGTATCCCTGATGATAAAATTGGTAACCTCTGTTGCAGCTGCGTCAACAATGTCTTTTTGAATCTCATGCGCCGTCAATTTGAAGTTATCAGGTGCATTATTCAATTCAATACAACAGCTTTAACCTCCTCATTGTGATCAACGAGAAATTTTAACAGTTCAAGAAAGTTACCTCTATTGCTTGAATGCTCAGATTCGTCATCGCCATGAAATGCAAGTCCTTGCCATAAAAGAAATCGGATACAATCAACTGATGCATTTAGTCGAGTGCGGTGTACTTTTCGAGCTTGGTCTGATTGCTTGGAAAAAATTGTTTGAATATGTTGCTTTTGATTCATTAAAGCCTCATCCGATCTCCAAGCTTGATTATGGTAACTATGGTGATCTCCGACATGAGTTTAAAATTTTTCTTTTTTCTTCCAATTAGAAAATCCCGTACCCACAAAGGCATCAGCACCAGCTTGATCTCCAATATCCGGCTTGAAAAGATAACAAAACAAGCAAAGTGCTACATCCTCTTTGATGCTGTATTCAAGCCAACTAGAGTATTCACTAAACCATGCAGGGTTGAAGCGTCATGATGTTTTTCCGAAAGTTTGGAAGGGAAAAGTATGATTCCGAGGTTGACAAGGACCTTTTTGCAAATAAGCTCTACAAATTTCGTCTTGAACATTAGGATCGTACGTTGAGATTGGTTTTCGAAGGCCTGGATCTGCAGGAAGTTCCTCCAGATTGATTTCTGTACGACTTTGCTTTGAAATATAACCATCTCTGTTTATAGGGGCTGTCGACTCCGATTTTCTTTTAAAATATTTTTCCATAGCTGTTAGATAATGTCAAAAAAATTATACAATTAAATTAGTAACATATTAATGAAACTAAAAGAGTAAATACGTACAGTAACATGGTAGTGAAACTAAAACAGTAATTACTTGTGCAAAAGTAGCTAGTACGAAATTCAACCAATAAAGCAATAGAAAACTACACCAAAATAAAATTTGTGTTAACATACATCATCTGTGATCAATCAGGTATAAGCATTTTATTTTTTGCAACAACAAAAAAAATTTAAAACCTGATATGCTCTGTAAAAAAGAAACGGATTTTAAGCATTTTCATTGTTTGTCAAACCTAAAATTGGTATTGTTCACAAGAATGGATCAATAAATTCATGTATTGCTTCAAATTTTTCCACTATATTTTGTCCCAAATTTGAACTAGAGTTGTTTAACATACTTCAGAAGAATGGATCAAAAAATATAGTACAGTGAACAATTTTTTTTATAACTGTTTTAATATATTACAGTGAACCATATTTTTTGATCCTTTTTGTCAGGGTTTCTCAATTTGATCTATATTTTTTTATTAAAAATCGTAACAAATTTGCAATGTTCTAAAAGGCGCGATGCGTGATCGATGCATGGAGGTCAAGCATCAAGCATTAGGAGCATAGGCGCGCATATGCGAAGCATATGCATGAAAAAGCGTTTTGCCTTTTTTAATATTTTTTTAATTATACCGAGGTTTGTAAAATAATAAAAACAAAAATATAAGCATAACTTACATAAAAAACATAATCATAAACATTGAATCAAAATTACGAATAAAATAAAACATACCTTGAAATATAAGCAAAACATTTATACACTGCATAACATTGCTCGTTTGTTAACATTTATTAACTGTTAATAAATATAAGCAAAAACAGACATTTAAGAAATCAAAAACAACATTTATAACTGTCAACACTGTATAAGAGGATTGAAGCTGTAAATTATAACTGTTAACACTGCATCAAAAACAACATTTATAACATTTATACACTGGAATGATTGAAACTGTAAATTGTTACTTTTAATTAATTATAAGAAATGTTGTTTTTTATGCTTATACAGTTAACATCATCTTAACATAATAAAACTTATACAGTTAATTAACATCATCCTTTTGTTGATTAATAAAAGCAAGTAAAAAAACTTAACATCATCCTTTTGTTAAACTTTTAATTAATTATAAGAAAACTAAATTCTTTTCTTGATCAAAGAAATAAGAAATAAGAAAGAAATCAAAAGAAAAAAATAAGAAAGAAACATTTCGGTCGGTTTTGGTGAAATTTTTTTTAGCCGTTGTCTTCTTATAAGAAATCAAAAGAAATACATAAGAAGATAGAAAACTTACCTGTTTTTTGTTTTCGGCCGGAGTAGAGTTTTTTGTTTATGGCCGGCGGTGTTTCTTGGGTTTCGGCAAGAGATCGGGTATGTTTTTTTGATTCAAGCATTTAGTTTTAAAGAAAAATCAGATCGGGGCACTCTTTGCCTTTGTTTTTTTTGATCGGGGCACTTTTTTTAATATATAACTCTTTACTCAACTAAAATACATGAGAAAAAGAAATAAACAAAATATAAAACAGTAAAACGACGGCGTTTTAATCTAAAAAAAAATGCATTATGCACGCATTTCACGCATATGCGCGCCTCGCGCCCGTTGACCGCCTTAAAAAACGTTGACCACGCATTTTCCCACTCATATCCCTAATGCGTTGCGTTTCTAAAAAGCATCACGCATAGGCGCGCATTTGCGCGCCTTTTAGAACATTGCAAATTTGTACTAGAAGTGAAACATACCTTTAGGGTGCGTTTGATTGTAAAGTTGGAAAATGAATTGAAAAGAATTGATTTCCATGGAAAACTATTTTATGGAATTATTTTCCATGGAAAACTATTAAGTGGTTGTTTGGTTACTTTTATTTTCCTACTAGAAAATTAACTATTTTCCAACTTTTGTTGTTTGATTAGCATTATTTTCCAACTAAAAAATAAGAGGCTTATGACAACTGTATATATGTAAAAGTTTATTTTTTTTAAAAACTATCAAATTTAAAACTTAATAAATAAATATCATTCAACTTTCAACATTTGAAACCCAAGAAACATGTCATTGAAATAATAAAAATATAAACTCCAATATTAAAATGCTTAAACGTTCATTCATAACCAACAAAAATTAGAATGTCTAAAAAACTACAAATAATTAACCCAACAAAATAAAGAAGTCTTAAAACTATTAAAATACGATGTCAATTTGTCGACTCCTATCCAAGCTTGTCAACAATCCAAGCACGTGCAAACTCGTCATCATCTAAGTCAATGAATATCCGACCCAATTCTTTGTTTTGCTCGAAAACTTTCATGAGTTGCATTAAATGGCCTTGAGCTTGTCCAAAATAACTTTTCAATTGACGTGAGTTTACGTTGCTTGCTTTTCAAATGCGACAACTTGCATTTCTAAAGCAACTGTAATTTTTTTTGATGAATCAACTATAATAGATAAGGCAGCAGAAGCATCGTCCACAGGTTGCCGACGTTTACGTCGAACTTTTGAGTTTGTTCCTTGGACGTGATTGAAGGACTTGCCTCAGTAGTAACATTCTCATCTGCCTCATTTTCATTATCTAAGTTCACCTCAATATTTTCACTTGCATCATTTGCATTCATTGGGGGAAAGTCATTTCCCGATACGGCTCGATCACCCGTTGCAATGTCATCACCAAAAATAATACCTAAATCCTGGTAGTGAAGACGCACCTTCCTCTTTAACTTCGCTGCATCAGGTTTATCCTAAATAAAAAATATATAAAATTAATAAATAACCAAATTTCATTAAACTAAAAAATAGAAATAAATAATTGTTAAAGCAAATAAAAAAAATTTGGTGCTACCTTAATGTACTCTTCCCAAACATTAGGATCCGCTGTGATTCGTCCAGTATTGGCGTCCCACCCAAAATCGCTAACCTTGAATAGCTCACGGAGATCCGTATAATCTTTTTTCAAATTCTTCAAACGTCCTCTTACGTTCTTCTCAACAACCGCTACGCCACATACAAAATATACATGCTCAGCCACCTTCAAAATTTGAGTTGCCGTGAATCCATTGTCTGCCCGTTTTGTCCCGGCTAGCACTTGTTCAATGAGTGTGTTTACCAACTGCTCATCCATTTCATCTGTCCAACGAACTTGCCATTTTTTTGCATTACCTGGAATTGATTGAGAAGAGGGTTGACTAACTTCCTCAATATCAGGGTGAGGGCACGTGGTCGTGGTAGGTCGTGGGACACGAAATGGCACAAAACTTCCACTTTGGCGATAAGTTGCCATTTAACCTGTTTGGCATTATATTGTGAACATTTTTAGATCAAAATTTAATGTATCAAATTAGTCAATTGAACATGCATACCAATAATTGTACATGAAAATATAATAGATATAAAATTAAAAATTTAATTTGCCAGCAACAATTCATAATAAAAAAGCTCAATCAAAGTTAACCCCAACATTGGGGTGCGTTTGATATTCATTCCACATTGCGATAGTCGTAATATTCCTCCTAGTATTCCAACTAGCCTCGGGTGTGAAAGTGATGTGGGCATTAAGGGAGGCAACTTCCGGTACATCTTGAGGAGCGGGATTAACTTCATCATCACTAACCTCCTCATCGCTACAAACATCATCAATGTCATCAATTCGTATGAAGTTGTGAAGGGCACAACAAGTACTATTTTTGCTTGTGTGTCAATATTGTGAAAGGGTTGATGTCTTAGATACGCAAATCTTTTCTTAAGCAAACCCTATTGTTCTCTCGTTGACATTACGGAGTGATGAATGGCGAAAGTTGAACAACTCTTTACTATTTTCTAGTCGTTGACCCTCGATGTCTCTATGGTGATAACGAGTCTTTCGATATGGTGAAAGAAAACCCGGAACCAATGGAAATCTAGCATCGGCGAGATAATATTTACCTAGTATTATAATGAACCGTCATTAGATAATGAGATTTTTTTATATAATTTATAAAAGACAATAAGATGCAAATTTTACCAATAGGAACCGTTAACTTAGTTCCTTGTCGCAAGATAGCACTCCTTAGTAATCGGCTGTCATGTGCCGATCCCTCCCAACCGGCAAGTACGTAAGTAAACTTCATATCAAATGTACACGCCACTAAAACATTTTGCGATAGGATTTGCTTTCTGTTGCGATATTTAGGTTGCTCTAGTAAATTAACATTAGCGGCGATGTGAATACCGTCTATTACGCCCACGACACCCTAAAAGGAAGTTTAGTTAATAAAAGACATACATAAATGTGTAAAAAAAAAAAAATTTAGTAATAAGACCGAACCTCAAAGTAATGGTACCAGTCTTCGACATGATCCTTATCGTATGGGGAATTCGCCGCAGTTGCGTTGGTGACTATATCCCTATAGAGCATAAGGCATGCATCTAAAACTCTATGAAAGTAATGGCTCACTGTTTGTCCAGACCTAAAGAAATGTAAACTTTCAACACGATTACGCTCGTCATGGCCAACTGTGGTTAAAAATATAGCAACTTGTTCCTCAACTCTCACAGACCGACTATCGAGTAACCCGTAATTACGTAATCTAGCACACAACCTGTGGAATGGACCTCGTTTCATCCTAAGTTGCTCGTGGCAATCCCTATCGCTCATGTCATACAATCGATGTAATATTATAGCCCTATCTTCATCCCAATTTCTATAAGGTGCCCTAGTGAGACGTCGGTCACGATAATGCCTAATAGTGTTATACAAAACTACCGCTTGCATTACCATTGCCCAAAATGCACCCACAAGCTGGCCATTGTTCGGTGTTCTTGCCATTTGAAAGTGATGCTTCACATACACAACGACAAATTATTAAAAAAAATTATAATAGTCGTACCAATCAAATTTTGATGATAAAATTAATTACAAAGTTATCGTTGAATTATAGAAAACATAATAATCTAAAGAGAGGCTCCCGTGTGGGAGCCCAAATGCGGGACTCCCGTGCGGGATTTTTTTTAGAAAAAAAAATGTTTTTTTTTTTTTTTTGTGTGTGAGTTATAAACATTTCAGGGTACCCCTATAAAAAAAATCAGCTCAAAATAACATTTTTTTGTTATTTTAAAAAAATGGGTCAAATATTGACTCATTTTTTTAAAATACCAAAAAATGCCATTTTGAGCTGATTTTTTTTATAGGAGTACCTTGAAATGTTTATAACCCACGAAAAAAAAAACATTTTTTTTCTAAAAAAAAATCCCGCATGGGACCCCTCATTTTGGCTCCCGCTCCCATAATCTAAATTATAGAAATAATTACAAAAGCATTGATGTATTCTAAATATATGGGTATGATATTCATTAATAACAGATATGAGTATGATATGGGTTTGGTATTCATACTCTAAATCTTTGCAATATGGGTAAGATATTCATACTCCAAAACTAAAAACCCATCATCCATTTGCGGTAAGATATGGGTATGATATTCATACTCTAAATCTTTCAAAAGTCTTTGGTATACGTGTATATACCTATTGTTTTTATATATGAGGTAAAACAGTAGGTATCTTTAGGGGTAAAACTGTTCGAATTTTTTTCTTGTGGAATTTTTTGTTCAGCAACAACACTACTCTGTTTTGTACTGGTTTTAGCTATGAGTTCGTTTTACTCTGTTTTGCACACATACATAATTGAGTGGGATATATATATATATATATATATATATATATATATATATATATACACACACACACACACACACACACACACACACACAAGAATGGGAAATATATATAGAAACAGTCAATTGTATGGGGATTACGGTCCAAAACAACTTGGACTGTTTTTTTCAATTTTCTTTCATGATATTCTAGGGCTTTTGCAAATGAACATGATTTTTTTATTACAGTAATGTCTCGTCTTTTTCTGGCACTACTCACTGAGAGGGAGAGAGTAACATACCTACAAAGAGAGATGAATAACAAAGTTGGAGCCCAACACTTGGACGTGAGAAACGTCAAATAAGAACGGAAGTGAGAGAGAAGGGTTTACTATCTCAAATGTATAATGGAGAACATGTTAAAAGTCGAAGATAATAGATAAGCACGATCAGTTCCATGGTTCAAAGTCAAGGTCGATACCATGACGATACGGCCGAGCTGATTAGGTATCGGTGCCCACCGGGCCGATTCCGAGTTACGAGTCGAGTTTTCAATTATTGATGTGAATCGACCCTATATCGATAATTTCTCAGTAGTATCTGTGATATAGCGGTGGAATCGGCCCATATTGGCGATATCGCAGTGGAATCGGCCCATATCGGCGATATCGAGTATCGACCCATATGGATGATATATCGGCCGAGATGGTATAAGTTATTAAGAATCAATCTCTCTCTCTCCAGTGTTGTGTTGGTAAGCGTGGTTTTTTGGGGGGGTTACGAAATACTAATTGGTTTTTTAATTTAGTGTGCTGTGTGTGTGGGTTATTTGGTCATCGTGTGGGTTTAATTTAGTGCGTTGTATATGTGCCAGTTTTTTTTAAAGAATGCAAATAATCCAAATGTTATTTGTTATTATTTTTTATAATAATGTTCCCAATGTTATATTTTAATATGTTATTATTTATAAAATAACCGTAAATTTTATTCTTTTACAAACAAATATACAATTTTATTCTTTTACAAACATTTACAATTTTAATTGTATATTTGTTTGTAAAAGAATAAAATTTACGGTTATTTTATAAATAATAACATATTAAAATATAACATTGGGAACATTATTATAAAAAATAATAACAAATAACATTTGGATTATTTGCATTCTTTAAAAAAAAAATAAAAAAAAAAAAAAAAAAAATATTTGCATATGTTAAAATAATATTGGGACACAAGTAAAAAAATAATATTTGCATATGTTAAATAATATTTGCATCCTTTATGTAAAAATAAAATTTGCGACACAAATAAAAAAAAATATTTGCATCCTCTTTTTAAAAAAATAACATTTCCATCAATTTAAAAAAAAACATTTGCAACCCAACAAAAAAAAAAAAAATAACATATACATTCCTTTTATAAAAAAATAACATTTGCATCATTTTTTGTAAGAAAATAATATTTGCATCCTTTTTGTAAAAAACGATTGTAAAAAAAATGTAGTGTTTTGTCAAAATCACTATTTGTATCATCTTTGTAAAAAAATAACAATGCTAAAAAATAAACATTTCTATCCTTTTTAGAAAAATATAACATACTTTTAAAACACATTTGTATCGTCTTACTAAAAATAATACTAAGAATATAATAGTTGTATCCTCTTTGATAAAAAAAATTATCCTCTAACTAAAAAAGTAACATTTGTTTTTCTTTGTAAAAACATAATATTTGTATCCTCCATGAAAAAAAACATTGTTATTATGGAATATTGAATCTGCAAGTTCGCAGCACGTTAATATAGTCAATTGTACAATGTTATGCATATTAAAGGATAGTCTTAAACTTATCTGATTGGTCCAGATTGTTAATCGTATTTTTTTAAAATTTTCTAGATTTTTTTTCGGAATTTTTTGCGCTCTCTAAATAGTGTATCTTTGCGTATCACCCGATACCGTGACTGATACCGCGACCGAGTTGAAAATCGAGTGGCCGATACCGGGATCGATACCGAGATTTTGAACCGTGATCAGTTGGGTGGAAAAGATCGTGTAGAATTTTAACTAGAATCCAATTCTTAGGGGATAGTTGGGAATTGGTTTCCAGCGTTTTAAAAGAAAATGGGTCGCGTGAGCTCTTTTGTTGGAAAATAATTCTTTGGAAAATTTTGTAATCAAACGCTGTAAAAAATGGAAAACATATAGAATTTTTTTATTTTCCATGGAAAATATGGACAATCAAACACACCCTTAGTTATGAACAATCTCAAATCAGATCGCAGCACATTATTGGGTATGTGTATATAACTGTACAAGAAAAAGTTGGAGAAGTCACAAGTATTTCTGAGATATGGGTGAAATCGTGTGGAAGTGGAAAAAATAAAATCTGCTGATGCTGTTGAACAGTTTGGGTTGTGAGGAATTTTGACCGGTTCATGTGGGTTTAGTTTTGGAGATAAATATTCACATTTTTATTATTAATTAGGGGGGGAATTTTTGACATTTTGAAGAACATTATTACAACTGTTTAAAGAAGTTAAAATGTTTGAGAAGGGGCAGCTGCCCCCCCTGGGCCCAGGATAAATCCGTCCTTGGTAACAACTATGAGACAAGTGTCATTCTTTGAGAAAAGGAAGAGGGGGCGGTGAGAGGCGGTTACAGAGCGGTTAGGGGCTGTTTTGGGTGGTTATGGGACTCGAGACAATTTAAAAACTACATGGAAATGAGACTAAAGCCGAAAAAATATAGAAACATTGCTCAAACCAAAGTGCTGCAAAATAGGGCAATGTTTAACATTGGTTTGAGCAATTTCAATCCTAAGTTAAAAATGTGTATAATATCTTCTGGATCATCATATATGGAGTCTCATTCTTTTTGGTTTGTATCTTATCTATGTAACTTTATTTATTCACATTTTATTTAACGTAAAGTTGTGATTCTTTTTACTCAAATCCCTCTCCTCTCCCCTCCCCATTCACTCTAAAATAAATAAATAAATAAATAAATAAAAGTTCTCATACATTTACATTTCTCAAGTAAATGTGGTTGATGATTTAGCTGAACACATAACATATATGGAAAATAAAAAATTAATACTTTATATTACACTTTGTTGAGTTGATAATGATTTTTACAGTAATGTTACAATCACTAACAATAAATTTGAGGGTGCTCTTAGATCATGTTGTGTTTGAGGGTGGACCTTATGCTGGAATACATCTGAGTACCTTTTTTCTTTGGTTGAAAATTAACAGGCGTTGACTTATCTTTTGATTTCGGGGTCATCATCGGCGGCGGTCCGGGTAGATGACTGGCAGTCTAATTGGGGCAAAGACAAGTTTCCGGAGATGGCAACGGCCTCTGTGGTGATGTCTTTCATGGCATTTGTGGCCTTTGCCTTTAGCTCCCTCTTCTCTGGTTATTCACTTTTCACTTTCAGATCTTTATAATTAAATATCCCTTCTCGGGGTTTATATACCACTCATAATGAATTTCTTTGAAGGAAATACATATTTGATAGAAATTTTTTATGTTGTGTACAGAAAAAACTATGTATATCCTTTGGGGTTCTATCTGGAATATTTGTGAGACACAGGTGCTATTATTAACAAGAAGCATATATCTTTTATATTTTTTATACATCTTCTAACATATAGATTTCAACATGGAACATATAACAGACAACTGGCAAAGCCAAGCTCTCCTCAAACCCAAATAACAAAACACGTGTTATGCCACAAGGCAAACAGACCGATCACCACTTAACCAAATTCACCGGCTGAAAAACACAGCCTACGCCCATTTCGTCAACAGCAACAGAGAGAGGAAAGAAAAACAAAGAGGGCCAAAAGATGAACCCCAAAAAAATTACACAACCAAGGAAATGAAACCAACCAATTCCAGCCGGCTTAAGATAGCGCAGCAGCAAATCTAACAACAGAGGTGGAATGGAACTCACCCAGTTAGGTGGTTGAAGAGATTTTGCAGCCTTAGTGAGTTTGCAGCTCCTAGCTGACAGCTAAAGCCAAGACTTTAGGAAGAACATTTGATATAACAATATCTTAAAAGCAACATCATTCCTTGTCTTCCACACCATCCAATAAGTATATGCAAATAAAGATCTAGAATCAGTATGATAGGAACACCATTTAGGTGGGGAGTCGAGAGCACCAAACATCCAATCTCACACTCTATTTGAATAGTTAAGAATAACATTAGTTGAGAGCGGGGATTTTTTCCATAATAAAGAAGATGTTCGATTGATTTCTTTTCTTTACAACAAATAGGACACGTGGGGCTATTCTTAAGATTCTTCTTCCAGAAATACTTAACCACCAAGTTACCTTGGCAGCATTTCCATAGAATTTTTTTACTTTAGGAAGCGCATGGACATTCCAAATTTTAGTACACAAATTGTGTGTGTTAGGGGGGGGGGGGGGGGGGGAAGCAAAAGAAAATTGGGCATGGTTTTTTGTATTGGCTTTGGTGATCTTAAAAGCTAGGTAGGCTGAAGACACTGAGGTTACCATTACCATCAGTTGAATGAGGCCATATAGCAGTATCTAAATCAAGAGCTGAGTGAGGGGGGGCGGGGCGGGTCAGGTCGGGTCGCAAAATAAGATTGGGCATGTGTTTTGTTATTGGCTTTGGTGAACTTAAAAGCTAGGTAGGCTGAAGACACAGTGAGGTTACCAACAGTTGAATGAGGCCATATAGCAGTATCTAAATCAAGAGTTGAGTGAAGGGGGATGTTGTAAATGGATTTGGCAATAGTAGTGGGGAAAAGAGTCTTAATGAGACCTCTGTTCCAAGCAAAGGGGCTTATAGAAATAAGGTCAGCAACTTTGGAGCATTGTGTAGGGATAAGAGGCTGAGGGGCAGCTTGTTTCCCAATTCATTTAGTGCCCCAAACGTTGTTACCACTAAATTTCCCACCTGTTTCCCAATCCATTTAGTGCCCCAAACGTTAATATCCACTCCATTTCCCATCTGCCATATAACTTCCTCCTTGAGAATTTTTCTGCCATACATTAGACTATTCCAAATCCAAGTCTATCTACTATTACTTAGGAACCTTTTGGAACGAACAATTAGGAAAATAGAGACCCTTAAGAACTTCTCCAAGCCTGCTTGGCTAAAACAGCCTGGCTTTGTTTTCGAAGTCTTTGAACCCAAGGCCCCTAAGTGTTTGGGTTTAGAAATGACCTGCCAAGACTTCCAATGAATCCCCTTCTATTGATCCCTGCAAAGGGCACAAATAAAATCTAACCTCAGCACTGCATTTCCCAAATGATAAAAACTTACATGAATATATGACTTAACTATTTTAACTATCCAACGCCACAACACAGGTAAATAAGTGATCAGTCTAAATATCAAAACATGGGTTACAAGGCACTAAATATACGGTATAATTAAATCATGATATGACCAATTCATAAACGTACACGAGAGCATTAAGGAAATAATCCAGAAACTACAATTTTAGAATTATTAAAAACATCTCAAGGACTTGTAAATAACATAAATTATAAATAATAAAGAAATGACTTTACACGGAAACAATATGACACAATTGAACATCTCAATGGGGCTTGATATGCGGGAGGGTGAATTCTATGTATTGAAATATCAACAAAATATGGGTCACGCTCACTGCATGTAATCTGCACGTGAGGTAATCTGTACATGAGGTAATCTGCACATGATTTCAATCAGAGATGCAATGTAAGAAATATCACTTTTGTTAAGTTGATTATCATTAATTAACTATGGCTATTAATACTAGAGTCACTATAACCGCACTGAGGTTAAAACTGGAGTGGCATGTATCCCCTAAATAGCTTGCACCTAATTGGACTCTTCCTTGTCCCATCACATCACATTAATGAACAAGCTTGACTCATCATAATAGTCACGAAAGCCTCGCAACTTTTGGGGATCACCTGAATATCTACTTCACAACCCGATTTGTGGACAAATCAACTATCCCGTCCCGTTAATGGTGAATCCTGATGAAGTATTTCAATTAAAAGTTGTGATAAAACGCAACTTAAAATTTTGTCATCTTAAAAAAAATCTTTATTATCGGCAGATCACGTCTTTTACTTCGCAAGGTCTATTTACATTTAAATTAAAGCATATTATTTTCACAACAAATGGCCAAATCATCTACCCATTTCTACAATAGAGGCGACACAACAAAACTCAACTAAAGCAAAAAACATAACTATAAATCAAACTAATAACACTATATAACCTGGAGGCTCTCATAAAGCCCCACAATGCCAAGGCCAACATAAGAACATAAACATAGAAGAAATAAAGACACGACTTGCATGATAGATACTACTAAAATCTGAGCCAACCCCACATCATGACCCTGCAACAAACTTCACAAGGGATCCCGTAATGAAACCCATGGCTGCATCCGTGGAATGGATACACCTGAGAGCATGAAAAACAAAAGCGGGCAAGTATGGTAAATACTGTTTTTTTGGAAAGTCGTACGTTACCTTTTTTTAGAGTCCTTTTACGTGGACGCATAATTTTCATGTGTCGGCCGTGACACACTGACGTGGCGTGTTGCGATTGGTTAGTGTTGCTTGCGCAGACCCACATCCGTAAGACAATAATCAATCGCGACACGACACGTCACTATGTCGCGGCCGACACATGAAAATCAGTCGGCCTAGACTTATTGCTTTATTTATGGTGCTCACATCAGATAATAAAGCAATATATATCATACTACACAGATTTCATAATAACCCACTTAAATGAAATAATCTAACTGAACCGAGAAGGCTAAGCCAAGAGGATTCTTTCTCGAGACAAAGCGGCGTTTTTCGGGAGCGGGACAAGCAGTTTCTTGTCTTATCTAACCTATTCATATTGCTGGAACTTATGTGAGAGGCCGAACGCACATGGAATCGTTAGTATTACCCAAATTCCATTATAAACATTGTTAATACACTTACCGTAAAACTCTTGTTCGATAAATTTTCTAAGGTTTAAATAATGAGTTTTTCACCGTTACTCCCGTTTACTAAGTATGTAGTTCAGTAAGTTTTACGATCTTTTTATTTTCTCCAAGTTCTATGAACACAGATTTTTGCTACAATTGGGCCTATTTGTAAATATGTAGCGAGTATCTCATTATATGTATAAATATGACATATTAGGAAACATCTTATGTAATAGGACTTATTTGTAATAATAGGCCTTTATGTTTGCAATTTAAGAAAAAATAGGGTTATTTACACTTTCCCTACCTGAACTTTATCCCGCTTTTCACTTTGCCACCCAAACTTTTATTTTCTGGATGTAACCCCCTAAACTTTCAAAATGACTACAATGAGATGACTACAAGTAACTCCCTGCCGTTAAGACCGTTAGTTTTTGGATGGAAAAGTGGGTCATGTGAATGTCACATGACAACAAATGAGAATACTTTTATCAATTCTAAAATAAAGGGACATTTTAAATTTATTATATTATTAAAGCTACTAAAAACAATTAAAAGTCTGAAAAATACTTAAAAACAATTAAAAAATATATAAAACATTTGGATATTAAAAAACTTTATTTAAAATTCTAAAATTACAGAAAGAATACAAAGAAAAAAACTGGAAATTACTAACGGATGTTAAACAAAAGGATTTCCAGCAAAATAAAATTTAATTTTAAAAAATAAAACCGATTTCAGTTAAAACAAATTAATTTTCAAAAAAAAAAAAAACTGTTTCCACCCAAAATATGATTTCCATCTACAAAAAAAAAAATTTCTAGATAAAATTAAGAAATAAAACTAATTTCAGTTAAAAGATATTTCTGGAATAACTTTTTTTCCATCCAAAAAAAAATTAATTTCAACAAAAGAAAATTGTTTTCCACTCAAAAAATGATTTCCAACTACAAAAAAAAATCCAGGAAAAAAACTGATGTCAGTTAATTGCAGTTGATGATTTTTAAAAAAAACTTATGTAAGAAAAAAAACATAAGATTAACCCAATCAAAAAACTCATAAGATTGAAAGACATTCTAAAACAAAAAAAGAAAATAAAGGAAGCCCATTAGAATGTTTTAAAAAAGAAACCCATAAGAATATAGCCACCAGATCTACAAGAAGGGTGGAGTTGGGGCAACGGGGCTTGGGGGGTTGTTGAGCCGGCAGGGGTTATTATTGGGGCAGCAGGGGTTGGGGGTTTGTAGGCGTGGGGCTGTGTGCCTTTGCGTGTTTGCGCTTGTGTGTGTGAAAGAGAGGGAGAGAAGAATAAAGATGGAAGAAAATAGCCATGACTGCTCATGGATATATAGAGAGAGAGTGGAGGGAAGAGACAGAAAGGGAAGAGGGTTATATAAAGTGGTGTATTTATTTGCAAAATTAGCATGCAACCAATTCGATGCACGTGTGATCTAGTGAAATTTCATACACATTTATCTCCAAATTCTCAATTTATAAAGGATATTCTTCATTATTTTCATATAACCAAAAGACCTTGTATTTAGGTTTTTAAAATATTGTTCTATCAATAATGTATTGCATCACTTGTGTTGATATTTTCTCATCCCCTTTTTATTAGGTGAACCATATTTGAATTCTTTTTGGCCTAAAGACTTTTTGTTGATCATTAACTTTGGTTTGGTGTAGAGTGTGTGTGTTTGTATACCTAAAAATTAAAACAAAAAAGAAAAAAATAATATCTCCAAAACATAAATAAAGATAATACAAACACAAAAATAGTACATGCGAGATCTTAAACACTAAACCCAAAATAAATTTCCTGAAATAATTATGCTAACGGGCGATTTCATATCTATTATATGTTGTAATACGTAACAATACACGTAGTTTTATGAAAATATTTTTTTCTTTGTAAAAACACATGAAACTACCTAACCTTAAATGATTGGGGTCTTTACACATAGGTCCCATTTATGGGGTCAACATTCTTATAAGTCCTATTGATTTTTCAATAAGAATAAATCTAGGGAGATTCACAAAAAAAACTCATTTCGTAAACCCACTGCATGAAAAGCTTATACCTTATTATTGTGGGTCTCGTCAGGGGATCAAAATGTGCATTAAAAACTTGTACCCATTTTTGTCTTATTCACTGGGTTTATCAAATGGGTTTTTTTGTGGGTCTCCCTAGTTTTACTCTTTCAATAATCCCATAGGTTCTTTTCCAACTTTTTAGGAAATTTTTTTCACCATTTTACCCTTTTATAACTAATCATCCGTAACTTCCTTTAGGAAGTTACATAAGTGGTTGAATTTTTTTTTTAATCTTTAAATGATAATAACTTTTGATTCACAAATTCGTTTTTCGCAAAATTACAATTTTTGAAATCTGCTCGACGAGATCTATCAAACAAGATCCATGAAGGATATAAAATTCCAAAGAAAAAAAATTACACAAACAGTAAACTTTACTGTATGCACTAGAATATGAAATAATTTTATATATGTGTCATTTTCACAAACAGACAGTAATATTTACTGTGGTAATACTACACAGTGCATATATATATATATATATATATATATATATATATATATATATACACACGGTGGATCCAAATACTTTTTTTTTTCAAAATTACCTTATATCTAAAGGTTCGCGCTAGCGGTATCCATTCATTACTACCATTGTTGGAGCTTCAACGACCTTGGTCAGAGCTCCGATTTGGGGTGGGTAAGGGTGGCATGTGGTGCCGCTGGCGCGGACCTTTGAAAATAAGAGACTTTTGAATAAATGGGTTTTGGATTCACCGGAGTATCATGGGGTGTCGCTGGCGCGGACCTTTAAAAATAAGATTGGATAAATGAAATCGGGATAATCTGGAGCACCGATTTGGGGTGAGTAGGGGTGACACAGAACTTTAAAAATAGGAGCATATTGGATATATATATATAGTTTGTAAAAATATCATAGATATTAAACTTTATTGTATACACTAGAAAATGAAATAGTTTCATATTTGTGACATTTTCACAAGCAATAACATTTACTGTGTTAATATATTTATGAAATAGTTTTATATATATAACATTTTCACAAACAGTAACATTTACTGAGTTAATATTACACAATATATATATAACATTTTCACAAACAGTAACATTTATTGAATTAATATTACATAACATATATATATATATATACACACACACACAGTAAATCCAATTTTTTTTTTAAATTACCATATTTTTAAAGGTTTATGCTAGCGACATTCAATCCCCACCACTACCCACCCTCATTGTCGAAGCTTCAACGACTTTCATCAGAGCTATAATTTATGTGGGTAGTAGTGGCATAGGGTGCCGCTTGCGGGGACATCTGAAATTAAGAGAATATTAGATAAATGGAGTTTGGATCCACTGGAGCTCCGATTTGGGGTGAGTAGGGGTGACATTGGGTTATGTTTATATCTATAATATTTTTACAAACGTTAACATTTACTGTGTTATAACACAGTATATATATATATATACAGTGGATCCAAAATCCTTTTTTCTGATATTGTCTTACTTTTAATGGCCCGCGCTAGTGGTATCTAATCCCGACCACCACCAACCGCAATTGTCGGAGCTCCAACAACCTTCATCAGAGTTCTGATTTGGGGTGACATAGAGTGCCACTGACGCGGACCTTAGGAAATAAGAGAATATTGGATAAATGGGGTTTGGATATATCGGAGCTCCAGTTTGAGGTGAGGCGGGGTAGCATTGGATTAGGTTTATCTCTGTAATATTTTCACAAATAATAAATGTTACTGTTTGTGAAAATGTTACTTTGGCATCCCATGCCACCTCAAATCAGAGCTCTGATGAAGGTTGTTGGAGTTACGATAAAGGGCACCCCATGACACTCCGGTCGATCCAAAATTCATTTATTCAAAAGTCTCTTATTTTCAAAGGTCCGCGCCAGCGGCACCACATGCCACCCTTACCCATCCCAAATCGGAGCTCTGACGAAGGTCGTTGAAGCTCCAATAATGGTGGTAAGGATTGGATGCCGTTAGCACGAACCTTTAAATATAAGGTATTTTTGAAAAAAGAGGGTTTGGATCCACCGGATATATATATATATATATATATATATATATATATATATATATATATATATATATAGAGAGAGAGAGAGAGAGAGAGAGAGAGAGAGAGAGAGACTCACCTACATCATGCTCTATACATCACACCGTACATCCCACTTAATTTTAGGCCCTTGAAATTTTTTTTTTCAAATTTTATATTTTTTCCTTGAAATTAACCCTCCAATAAACCCATATGCAAAAAATTAGGTAAAAATACATTTTGTAGCTTTTTTTAAAAAATACACAAAAAACTGCTAGCGCAGACCCTTATAAATAAGGTATTTTTAGCAGGTTTTTGTGAATTTTTTTAAAAATAGCTACAAAATGTATTTTGACCTAATTTTTTGCATATGGGTTGATTGGAAGGTTAATTTCAAGGGAAAAATATAAAATTTGAAAAAAAAAAGTTTTTTAGGGTCCAGAATTAAGCGTGGTGCATGGGTGATGTATAGAGCATGATGTACATGAGCCTTCTCCTATATATATATATATATACTGTGTAGTATTACCACAGTAAATGTTACTGTCTGTTTGTGAAAATGACACATAAAATTATTTCATATTCTAGTGCATACAGTATACTGTTTGTGTAAATTTTTTTCTTTGGAATTTTATAGCGTTCATGGATCTTGTTTGATAGATCTCGTCGAACAGATTTCAAAAATAGTAATTTTGCGAAAAACGGATTTGTGAATCAAAAGTTATGATCATTTAAAGATTAAAAAAAAAAGTCCAACCACTTATGTAACTTCCTAAAGGAAGTTACGGATGATTAGTTATAAAAGGGTAAAATGGTGAAAAAAATTCCTAAAAAGTTGGAATAGGACCTATGGGATTATTGAAAAGTCAATAGGACTTATATGAATGTTGACCCGATAAATGGAACCTAAATATAATTATCCCTAAATGATTTCATTTCCAGTGTAACATCACTGTAATTAGCATATATAAAATAGTAATCATGGCATCTTATTTAAATACATATATTGACAACAAAAATCATAATAATTCTATCCATATATTGTTGGAAGCACAAAACTCTAGTGTTTTTCAATACACAACAAAGTTAAATGAGTATTTTTAACATCTTTTCACCTTGAGCAAGATCCAAAATATATTTTAAAATGGGACAATTTCATAAAAGTCGTTTGTAAGAATAAAGGAAAAGAAAGAAATTCAAAATTACGAAACCTGTAAATATTAACAAATCAAAATTTCCTCTCTATTTATCTCCTAAAACTAATTCTAACCATTGTTTCAAAACTAACAAAAAAAATAACAAACTAATACTATTTACAGAAAGCAAGTCTTACCAAACCCAATTAACAAAAGTAAAAAAACCCAATCAACTGTTGATTTATAGAGCAGATCGCACTTAAAATAATGCAAGAGAAGAAAACAAAATGACTCGTACTCTCTCTCCAAACACAAAATTCATCCATTTGTATTGCACTTCTCTCTTTAGACTCATCTTTCTCTAACCTCCATTCATCCCCACAATTCGAGCTCGTCTCATGTATTGTCTCTAGTATCTATAACTCTCATCAATTTGCGTCTTCCTTCTCTCCAAACATAGGCACTGCCACAACCTCTTGTACACGACCCCCACCACCTTTTATCCCACACTCACCATATCTGTGTTTGTTTACAAAAAATAAATAAATTATACCCCACCCTCTTCCCGTCAAGAGATCTTTATTTGAACCCATTTATCCAAGACCCAAATCTCAAACTCCTACCATATCTGAGATTATTTACGAAAAAAAAAAAAAGTTGTGCCCCAACCTCCTTCCATCATCCCATCTTTATTTGAACCAATTTATTCAAGCCCCAAATCTCACACCCCTACACTTACCATATATGAGATTATTTAAAAAAGGGTTGTGATAACATGTGTCCTAAGGGCACACACTAAGAATTCTAAAATAGTCGGGACATAGTTCCAACCAGGGGCGAAGCCAGGATTGTTTGTTGGGGGGGACCACAAATTATCAGGGGTTCGGGGGAGGGAGCCCCCGAGGCGATTTTTTTTAGAGTTATTTGTATTTTTATGCAATATTTTAGCACTAAAATTATATTAACGATAAGCATTTTTTCTAACAATATCTTATTTATACACCATCAAAATACAAAAGTTGCACCACATACAAAACACATATTTTCTCCATAACTAAGGTCCAATATTATAAAGTAATTGTTGGAACATAATACAAAATTCTAGCAAATCACATGCTGAGATGTTTCAGAATCGCACACGACGTTTTTTCAAATCGCGAAATCCATCTATGATTGATTCCGCACTAAACTGTGTCGCAATATCTTTTTCAATGTAGATAATAAGAGAATTTGTGAGAGATACCTTTGAAAATGAAGAAGTCTTGGTTTGGCTTTGATTTGGCTTTGAAAATGAAGATAGATGAGAAGCCTTTGTTTTTTGTTGGCTGCTAGCAGTAGCCGTGAGTTTACAAAGGGCAAGAAAGAGTTGGGTTAAATTAGGTTCAAGTGAATAAATGAATCAAATGGGTTGGGCTTGGGCTTTTGGGGTGAGATATAACACATGTAGGCTATTTTTTTTCCAGAACCTTGGACTGGGCCGTGGCCCACCCCTGCCACGACATTTAATAGGGTATAAATACTCATGTAGAGTTTTCGTACTTACTATATTGAGGTTCAAAACATGTACCATTTTCCTTTTAAAAAAACTTACACCCGAACCTCCTTCCAACAACATATATTTATTTGAACCCACTTATCAAAGCCTCAAATATCAAACCCCTACACTTTCCATATCTGAGATGACAGAAAATGAGGGGGCTGGGTAAAGTCGAAAGATAAAAAGGCGTGTAAATGGAGATACCAAGGGACATACTTGGGAGAAGGGTAACCGAATGCGTACTAAAAAATCGTGAAAGGAATGCGTACCAAATGGAGAGAAGAGATGAGAGAGAATGATAACATTAAATGCACATTAGCACCTCTAATACTATTGTATTAGAGATATAATAAGGCTTCATCTCTAAAATAGAAATGGACAAAAGTACCCTGATTTGCTGTCATTTCCCATGCACATGATCCTTTTTCTTTCCAAAACTAACGGTCTTTACGGTTGGGGGTTACTTGTAGTCGTTTTGAAAGCTTGGGTGGCAAAGTGAAATACGGAAATAAGTTCAAAGGGAAAATGTAATTAACTTGAAAAATTAAAGAATAAAAGTTGCGTCGAATAAATATATATGTTAAAGAATGTGAAACATTGTAATTCCTGCCTTTACACTATTCAAACATTGTTTTAGAACAAGCTTTCAAATTTGTTGCAAAACCTCAAATTCGTAAACCATTGGATGATATATCTCACATGATTTTTATAAATTTTTGTCAAAACACGAAGATTAATAAAAATCACATTTTTAAAATTAAAATACGTGATGTAAAGCCTTGCTTTTACAACTTGCGTATAAAATATGACTAATTTTCAATCGGTTTGATCGGTGAATGGAGCATACCAATACCATACCAACTTTGAAATCATAAAATTAAAATTACCAGTTTTACCAGTCGATACACCAACCCATAAACCAAAATCAAACCGTGTGGTTCAACGGTAAAATCGTTTTTTTGTGGTAAAATCGATTTAAAAAAATACTGTAGGTTTTGGAAAATTTCTCTTTACGGTAAATTTGGTACTACTCGGTACGTAATAGTAATTTTTTGTACCACTTACTTAAACCTTTTTATATGCATATTTAAAGAAATAGAAAATAACCTAAATAATTGTGCCGTCTCTATAACTATATATAAACATTAAACTCCAAAATAAACATCACAAATTGTAATTCAAGTTACATTATTGTCCATATAACTCGAATAAATATCAACCTGGGTCGTCATATTAAATAACAAATAAAAATAAAAATGTTTCATGTTCTTTGTTTCTTGAGCGCCCCACTTCTTCATCTATAAAAGAAAATACGAATATCAATATATCACCAAAAAAATAAAAATTAGTCAAAACCTACAAAAAAATTGTGTATACAAAAAATATTACAAAAAAGTACAAAACATAATACAAAATAGAGTGAACAAGAACTAATTTGAGTTTGGTTTATCATCAAAACATTTTATGTTAGTCAAGTTTTGTAAATGACAACTTGCACCCATTCAAAAATTAAAATTGCAACAACCTCGAATGCTCCTCATGTAATTTCTCTTGTAATGTTATATTTATGTCTTCTTTTCGCTCACTGTTGTGTAGGTCGTTGCATTGATTGACATTTTTGTTTAGGCAGTGATGTTGACCAAATTCCATCCATTCTAACAAGAATAAATATACAAATAAAATTAAACCAAATTAATTTTAACAAACATGTCTTTTTTTTTTCTTGTTTGGGAAGTGATGTTTGGACCAGATTCCATCCAAAAGACATTCTTGTCGGAAAACAAGAGAAAAAAAAAACCAAATCCTTGCATACCTCGTTCATTTCAATTTGGTTGAATCTTCATTTTAACAAACTCATAAATAACACGTACAAAAAACAAAAAAATAATTCATATTTTTTATATTAATGAAGCAAATGAAAACAAATATATACGAAGTGTATAATTACAATTAAGAATATAAATGTACATTCTTCAATCTCCTCAAGTGCCTCATATGAATCTTTGATGTCAATGTTTGGAGAATTTTTTAGCTAATCTTGGCACAACTAACCACTCTACAGTTCTTGGTGTCAAAGAGTTTCAAAATTGATTAACTACTCTTTTACTTGTACTAAATGCACACTCAGAAGCGATTGGTGTTAAAGGAATAGATAATATGTTACGTGCCATCATTTCAAGTGCACGATAAGTTGGAAGTTTCCCTTTCCACCAAGTTAAAACATCAAAATTAGAATCATAAAGACATTCTATACCCATCCTGCAGATACCTATCCAAATCATTCATCAATTTGACATTTTTCTTTTGCTTCAAATACTTAGAAAATTCTTCTTTTTTCAAGGCATGCTTTTCAACATGCCCAACGGGATTGACCACAACAGCCTCATCTCCAAAGGTACTCTTAATTACATCGAGATCCACAAAATTATCATATTGAAATTTGTAATGATAATATAGTTGTGACATCACTATTTTCAAATCATTAAGAAAATCAAATAATTTATCTTACTTTTCCATGTGTGAAAGCGTGCAATCCTTGGCATAAAATTTAGCATACCAATACTCAACAAATTGCATTTCATGGAGGGGATCTAAGATGGGTGCAACAACTAGAATTAAGTTTATCGACGAAATATCACAATACTTGTCACATTTTTCATTCATTTTACAAGCCATATCACAAAAAAAGGATCATCACTATCCATATAATCTAAAATAAGCTCTATAGTTGAACTTACTTCATCAAAATAAGAATTAGAAGTGATGTAATGAGAACCGAATATACGTTTCGTAAGAAGAAATAAATCTTCTAAAAACACATGCAATGCCTTTAACTATTTGATGATACGCAAATATTGCGTATTTCAACCTTTGAACCTAGGCATTTTAGCCCCCTCGGGTGCCTTAATCTCTATATTTAAGCCCGTTAACCAGACAACCTCGGTTTATATTGTTAACATGCTATATGAGGTATAATTGGGCTTTTGTAGGTATTTAGGTACTAAGTATGAAGTTCGGACGCATTCTGCTCAAGTTCCGTACGCAATCGCACGTTCAAGGGCATTTTAGTCATTTCACAACTTGGGCACCTGGCCTGACATCTCACGGAAGTTGTATCCCTCCTCGCTAGCTTTGCGTGGCCTCGAATGGTGCGCGAATCCGATTTATAACGAAGAAGTTACGGCGATTTCAGCGGAAGGAAAAACAAGAAAATCAAAAGAGGAGGAGAAAAAAGAAGAAAAGAATGCAGTGTGATGCTGCTTGGCTCACCCCTGCTTGATCGATCGATCGATCGATCCTTCTCTACAGTTAAAATTTGGCCTTGATCGATCGATCGACGTCGATCGATCGATCCCCTGTTTTCTACAGATATTTTGGCATTTCTTTTCTTTTCTAATTTAATTCCTACTTGGCATATAAGCCAATTTTGTTGTAATAAACAGATATACACGATTTTAGCTTAGAGTAGCTTAGGGTTTGGGGTTTTTTGCTTAGTTCTTCTTCATTTCTCTTTGGTTTGACACTCCATTTGGATTGTAAGTTTACTATTCATCTCCCCTACCATTTAATATAGTTGTATTTCTTCATTTTTTGCTTTCTAGTGTAATTTACAAGCTTTCTAATTTAGGTTTACATGCTTTGATTACTTGCTTTCTAGTGTAGATTTATCGCGTTTCTTTACTGCTTTCTTTATCGCGTTTTTAACATGCTTTCTAGGTAATTTAAATTAGTTTGTGTTTGAATGGAACTCACTCGGGTTAACGCGTGGCTTTGCTTGGTGATAGTGTTTACGGGTCTATTTCGGGTGCGTTGTCCTAGTTATTACGCCTAGGAGATTTGACGGGGCATATCATGTATGTCCCGTGATTACGACCTTTCGTGCGTTATTTCTGGGATATTTGTTGACGCCAAAATCTTATTAGGCTTTTATGAGGATTTAGGGGCGTGACAACCCTTGATTTAATTAACTGTCGAAACGAGACGCATTTATAATAACTCATCGACCCATGTAACCATTTTATACAAATTAACTCGGGTGAGGGATATTCGACGCAACCTATAGTTTTACTCACTTTCATAATCTAGTTTCAATACCCTTGCCTAGTTAAACATTTTCATTTCATGCATCTTTTCCTTTTTAGTTTGTAATCATCTTTTATACTTTTATTTCGGAGTATTAAATCATAGGGCTGTGCTTGCCTTGCAAGTGTAGTCGTAATTTAGGTTTGTTTGTATTGAGTAGGCGAAACAGAAAATAACTATTAGCATTTGACACGCGCTACTTTTCGCACTCGATCAAAATGGCTCCGTTTCCGGGAATGAGTTTGTTTTAGATTTTATTTGATTTAGTATTTCATAGTATTTTCTTTCTATTTGTATTATCTGCTAATATTTTGCAGGACTCACTACACCAAATCTGCCCATTCGTCAAGGTCATTGACCTTGACAAATCCAACTTGTCAAGGTCAATGACCGTGACATTTCGAGGCGAGACAACTTTTTTTGTCACGGTCGTGTCACGGTCATTGACCTTGACATAAAACTCGCGTTTTGTGTCACGGTCGTGCCGCGGTCAATGACCGTGACACGTTTGTCACGGTTATAAACCGTGACAAAGCCGTGACCCTTTTTAAACAAATTGTCACGGCCATTGACCGTGACACGTCCGTGATAACTTTGTGTCACGGACGTGTCACGGTCAATGACTGTGACAATTCTGGGCAGAATTTAAAAAAAATCTGCTGGGCAGTATGGCCACTGCCACTGCCCAGCAGTATATTTGTACTTGTTATAGCAACGTCGTACATGTTCCAAACATCATATATCCAAACAAACTAAAGATAATGCAAATATATATTCATGTCGATATAATCCAAATATTCAAAATAGAAATAATATACATGACGATATAATCCAAATATAATTAAAATGGACAAACTTAAAAATAATGTTACTACATGTCTTGGGTAAATGTGAGGAGGTGAGTAGGCCACACGACATACGAATTGACGCACCCACTAATATACGTCGTGCCGCATTGTTCGCACAACCACAATAGGGAGTTCTCCTTCCCGGGTATGACATGCGTGACGAGCACCCTGGACTCCATCTGTTGAAGCGCACGTCCATTGACTATTCCACCCTTGACGATATTCGGGTCCTTCAACCCCCGCCCTATTCGCTGGCCATCAAATACGTCCAATATGAACACGCTCGGCCAACCAAGTGTCGACAATGGTCTGTTGAAGGGCGCCAAATAGGGAAGTGAATCATCGAAGTACGAACGTGTCGGTGAGGAAGCAGCGAGGTGCACATACTCGTCATCCTGCGCCTCGTCCTCCCGCACCTCCTCCTCCACCGCCTTCTCCTTCCCTTTCCCTTTCCCTTTACGGTCTCCGCCCAACGTACGCTTCATGAATGCGTACATATCTTAGACCGTCGCCTCCAAACGGGACAGCTTCGCGTCGTGTGAATCCACCGTTCGAGCCAACCCGGTGTCGCTCGTCTCCAATCCAATGATCCTAAATTTGGCCACCCACGAGCTCACTCCCCTTGTCCTCCCCTTGCGATCAGAGCCAAGCACTTGGCTGAGTGCGTCTGTGGACAAAGATGCCTTGTAGGCATCAGACTGCGACTCATGCACTTCCTTAAGCTTTGCCTGAAACGACAAAAAGCACATGATTAGTAAAATAAGTAAACTAAAAAATTATAACGTAATTAACAAAAATTAAACTGTCGGATTACTTACAATCGTGGCCGCGACGCTCGGGGACACCTCCTTGTCCTTCCCCTTCTTCGTCCGAAGAGCCGCATAAGTATCGAGCCTATGTGGTTTACCCCCTGGCCCACTCCCTACCCCCTGAAATAATTTAAAGTAAAGTAAAATTAGTATCGGCCCCGCAAAGTAAAATAATGAAGAATAATATATTTCTGTAGTTATAGAAAAATTAAATCTTACCTGCATCCTATGCTCCACCTCGGCGTAAGAGGTCCGGCCAGAGTAGTGCACGTCCGTCTTTTTTGCCCGATTTTCCCTCCCCAATTGGCGAGATGCCAATTGTCGATCCTCGATCTCATTGTCAATGAACTTCTACCATTGTGCCAATGAGATCGGCTCCTTGAGGGGGACGGATTCACACCATTGGATAATCGACTCTCTTGTTTTCCGAAAGTACCGTGCCCGCATATTTTTTTTCCACGACTTGAGTTGCTCCCTAATCTGCTCCAAGACGGGATTGCGTAGCTTTGGATCCAAGTTGAATTGTTCCTGTCCAACAAATACAATGTTAGTTGCGAATAAATATAAATATGAAATCGAAATTGAAATTGAAATTGAAATTGAAATATTCATATAAATATAAATATAAATATAAATATATTACCTGTAGTGCCGCCCAAACAGCTAACTTGAGCTCATATGGCACCTCCTTCCAACTCATAAACCTCGGGCCGATGACCGTCTTTAGCAGCTCGAGGGATCTCGCTAATAGCTCCGACTTGGTCTCGACGGTAATCCCAAATTTTCCATATTTGGGGAGCCTAGGGGCGGAGGAGCCCTCGTCGCCTCCGCTACCACCGAGCCCAGACGACATCATCATAAACAACATCATCATCTTCGCCTTAATATCTGAAGGAGTCATTTTTGCTGTAAAAAAATGTTATTAGTACAGATAAAAAAAAAATGTTAATAGTACACATACACACACCCCTACCCCACCCCCACCACACACACGCACACGTCATGCCACTTTTAAAACTAACCAACCCAACATTTCATCAATTAAACTAACAATTATTAATTTACTAATTTACAATGAGGGACAATCCTACTTTCATATGAAATTGACACTAATTATTAATTTACTTTCATCTAAAACTATACAATTAAAATTACAAGTAAAGCTATACAATTTCTTAATTAAAGATATACAATTGTTAAAATTTCCCCTCCACACTCCCCACACCCCACCCCACCCCCACCACACCCCTTGCCCCCTCCCCCCGCCACGCACACACGCACACACCTACGCACACACACACACGCCACCCACCCCCACCACCCCACCCCCACCCCACCCCACCCCCCACCACGACCCCCCACCCCACCCCCACCCCCTCCCCCCACCCCACCCCACCCCCACTACCCCCCTCCCCCACCACACACCACCATACACACACCTACGCACACACACACACAACCCACCCCCACCCCCACCCCCTCCCCCCACCACGATCGTGACAACTACATTTATTGTTTATCAATAAAATTATGACATGAGATAATTATAATTGGAGCATAAATTTCATTATCATAAAGGGATAAATCGAACCAAGTACAGAGATTCTACAAATTAAAGTGAGAATTAAATTTAAGACTTTCTAACAACATGCATGTGTATGGATTCTACATAGTTGGGCACGAAAGTAACTAATGATATTCCTAAAAACATACAATTGGCAACATTTTGTGAATTTACTAAACTTTATATAATATTATCAAATTCTGTTAAAAAATTATCTTGGGTTTTACCGAATTGAATTAATTTCATGAATAAAATTATTATCAATTTAAATATTTATATAATTAAATTTAACATATGAATTCTAGAACTTTTCTAACATTTACAATATTTTAACTATCACTAACATTTACACCATTCTAACTATCACTAACATTTACACATATATATACACACACACACATATACATATACACACATATATATACACACATACACATACACATACATATAGAAATGAAAGAGAAAGAGAGGAAAAAAAATATACCTTAGAGAGAGAGAGAGCAGAAATCGCGGATGAGAGAGAGAGAGAGGGGGAAAACCAAAAGAGGTGGGAAAAAAGAATCCTAGGGCTTTTTTTGCTGCAAAAGTTATCACGGTCGTGTCAAGGTCAATGACCGTGACACAAAACGCGAGATTTGTGTCACGGTCAATGACCTTGACAAGGGTGGCCGGCTGAAAGGTGACAATTTGGCCATTTTGGTGTAGTGACTTCCACATTTGAGCACTTAGAAACGCTCGAATTTTTTCCGCGAGCACCTACTTTGTGGAATCCGCCACTTCGAGCCATTTTTGGGGTAAGCATGTCTTATTCCAATTCTTTCGGTAATCATTATCATAATTCTCAAAATTCTCGCAAGCCTATGACTTTCGGTGAATACTTAGAATCCCAAAGTATAACAAATTCAAATATGACTTTGGGCGAGTATAACGAAAGTCAAAATTTGGGATATTGGAATTTTGATGATGATGATAATGATTTTGGGACTTTACCTCCTTATAATAGGAATTTTGAAACGAATTGCAATAGTTTTCAAAATTCCTATAATAATGAGGTTTCGTTTAAGTCCGATGGTAATTTTCAAAGTTTTCATTTTCATGCATCCGCACCTCGACCCATGACATTCGGTGAGGCTTTACGTATACATGAGAATGAGAAACTTGAAAATCGTTATCGGGAAGAAAATCGTTCGTGGGAACATGACTTGGATTTACTTTTGAGTCCGACGACGATTTTGCTTCCGAGACTTTCGAGGTCGAGGAATGTTTTGAACCAAATGAGGTACTTGAGGGTAAATGGAAATTTCAAGGCTGAGGATAATTCTTAGGGTGATTAATTTGATATTGTGGGACTTAGTTAAGGTCAGTAAGGACTTAGTTATTTCCCAAAGAATGTTATAACTTATGGGATCAAGCGTTATAATTTCGAGCGGTTACCAAGTGAGGACGGTTTGAATCTTTTGATTTGGGTCTGAAAGTGAAATGAAAGGTAATTTAGGGGTATGAACAGTAGTAGAGTGATTTTTTAATTGCTGAGATAACATTGGAAATTAATAGGATACCTAGTAACCTTTTGGGATAGGTTTAGGTAATCAAATTGATACGACGAGAGACTTATCTAGTTAAATGTGTACTTCGTTTGATGTCGGGTTAACTTATACAGTCGAGGTTGGGTGTGAGCATGTGGAACATTTCCCCAAAAAGTTGCTCGGGAATATTTCTTACGTTTTGATTAATTACAGACCTTCAACACTTGTAAAATTTTTCCACTTTACGTAATAGTTTTGAGCACGAAATGGAAAATTCATAAATGTTTTGAATTTTTGGTGAACGCTTGGGTATTTGCGTCTTTTTCCCTTGATTAGCCGTCGAAAATGCAACCGTCATCACTTGTGATCATTACTTTTCTCGTTTTCCAAGGCAACATACATAACGGCGGTAAAATCCGATTGTCTTCTACTTTTTGCCATCTAGATTCCCAAACTCTTTGTTTTCTCTCTTTTCTTCTTACGATCGTTCTTTTTGCCATCCGCTTTAGCTGATTTCTTAATTTTCTGTAAAAATTTCTTCTTTCCTTCTTCTTTCTTTGTTCTAGTCATCATGGTTTACCTTATCGAGTCGTTAGATAAGTTTAGAGCCAATTTTGAAATTCCTTCTTCGATTGTCTTGGAAGAACTTGCTTGTCCTTTTGATTTATTTTCTTTAGCTGAGGGACACTGGTTTCCCTCTATTTTTGTAGCAAAATGTGGTTTTTCTTTCCCGCCTAATCCCATGTTCTAGACTTTGCCCATCTCATAATAGATATTGAAAGTAAGGATGATAATGGCGTAATATCTATTTGCAATGAAATGATTTCTTCTTTGGCCCCCAAAGAAGACCATTTCATTGAGAATGATATTATTTCATTCGAAGCTCAAACTTCATGCGATGATGATTCATCTCATGAGTTTGAATTTCTTTCATCCCCATTTTCATTCTCGATTATCACACCGTCACAAGTACCCGAGGATTCGGTTTCAAACTTTAATGTTTTAAACCTTTTCGCCGATGAGGAGTACTTGCTTGAGTCACCCTCCACGATCGCATCCGTGCCTTTGTGTGCGCCGCCTCCCATTCCAATTTCAAAAATCTTTGGGAGGATATTCGCTTTCCTCGGTCCCCACTTGTTTTTGTCACCCGTTCAATCCAAACCCCCCATCGTCCACCAAAACTTTTAATTGGCGATGTTTCTTTTCTTCCGTCTTACACATGCCTTCCGTTTTTCAAACGGAATTCATATTTTTTGGAAGGCATGCTTGTATGTGAGGGTACACCGATTATCCTCCAAAGTCAAATCGTTTTTACGGCGGACCCTCACCTATTTAGACTTCTAGTGTATAGTTAGTGTGATATTATGAATAACCTATTTAGACTTCTAGTCTCGATTTTAGAAGTTATTAGACTGTAGTCTCGCTTATTGATATTATGAATAACTTCATGAATTAAACTTTAATCCCATGAGCACATGCACTTTCTTGCCTTATTGATTTGGTTTAAGATTTTTATAACTCGGTAATCTTTTGTTGCATTGTATATACTTACACCGAGTAAGCTTTGTACCTTTCGTCGTTTGTGAGTATATACACTATTCTTTTCTCATTGAAAACGTTGAATTTGTTGGTAATCTCACTATTCTTTCATTTGACCGTTCATTAATTGAGTTCATACTTGAAATGTGTTACTCGATCATGATTTTCATATATTGTTTTGATTTGAGAGTTACGTAAACTTTGTGAAATGATCATAGGCCATCTTTGTTATATCACCCATATTAGCCTTGACCTCACCCTTATATGTTTACCCTCGTTAACCTCTTTGAGCCTAAATATTAGCCGTTCATTTCATAACCCATTCCCATAACCAATTATAAATTGGAGTTTTAGCCCATATATATACTTTCCACACCTTTGTTTGGAATTTTGCTTGGGATTGAATGTTGTTGTTGTGATGTCGGTTGCAATTTTGGCATATGAGTGTTTGATAAGTAAAGAAAAGAAAGTAGTGAAAAAAGTGAAGAAAAAAGAAAGAAAAAGCAAAAGAAAACAAAAGAGAAAATAAGAAAAATAAGAAAAGAAAAGAAAGAGAAAGTTGTATATGTTGTGTATATAGTTCAATAAGCTTTGATTACTCTCCCCGATGATATATGTAGTTCCGTTTCGGAAATCATTTTTCAATTTTGATATTACCCGCATCTTCCCATTATCCCGAGTTTTCATCCCGGACACTTTGAATCCCGTACATACATTCCTTCGTTTCGTACCCTAGCCTAGCCTACATTACAACCCTAGAAAGTCCTATGTGATCTTAGGTTGATGTAATTTAAAAGTCATAATATTTTTGATAATTTGTGAAAATGCATTTTGCCACTTTTAATGTGCGGTATTTTTCATTGAGATTACAGTTTTTCAGTTTATATATAGCGTTCTTCATTTGTGACATGTGTGCGTCCTAGTTTTCATTTACATTTACTCTTTAGCCCGCATGTTCCGTATGTTAGCTCCCTGTTTCGAGTGAATTCACTTGATGAGTGTAGTACCCGTGAGGATTGAATGTATGCATGCTTTGATATTTAGTATCCGGTTTATTTAAGTTATTCGTCAAATCACACTTTGCATGTGCTCGCTCCCCTCCCACATTTTAAAGTTTCAATCTTATGAGGTGCATTCTATAATGTTAATGATTTGGACTTTTGTTTGAATTCATTCAATGTGCTAATAATGCATATGAAATCCTTTTCGCCATTGTTGGGCTTGTCGCATGTTGGTTTGGGCATATTTTGAGGAAACCATGTGATGTTTGTGGGTAGCATCCCTGAAAATCCTTACGAGACGACACTCGTTCACTAGGGTGACCTAGGTGTTTAACGGCTTATTGGATACGCTAAATCCATTCGAATCACCCGCGAAAGTGGCCTTTTGCTTTTATACCATACTTTTGTACTATCTCCTGCTTTTGGTTTGATTGTAGTTCTTGTTGCATCCTATTTCATTGCTAGGGACTAGCAATGTGTAAGTTAGGGGTGTGATGATACACAAATATTGCGTATTTCATCCTCCGAACCTAGGCATTTTAGCCCCCTCGGGTGCCTTAATATCTATATTTATGCCTGTTAACTAGAAAACCTCGATTTATATTGTTAACATGCTATATGAGGTATAATTGAGCTTTTGTAGGTATTTATGTACTAAGTATGGAGTTCAGACGCATTCCACTCAAGTTCGGTATGCAATCGCACGTTCAAGGGAATTTTAGTCATTTCACAACTTGCGCACTTGGCCCTACATCTCACAGAAGTTGTAGCCCTCCTCGTTAGCTTCGCGTGACCGCGAATGGTGCGTGAATCCGATTTATAACGAAGAAGTTACGGCGATTTCAGCGGAAGAAAAAATAGGGAAATCAAAAGAGGAGGAGAAAAGAGAAGAGAAGAATGCAGTGTTGCTGCTGCTTGGCTCACCCCTGCTTGATCGATCGATCCTTCTTTGAAGTTGAAATTTGGCCTTGATCGATCGATTGACCAAAGGGGTCGATCGATCGATCTCCCGTTTTCTGCAGATATTTGGGCATTTCTTTTCTTTTCTATTTTCTTTTCTAATTTAATTCCCACTTGGTATATAAGCCAATTTTGTTGTAATAAACAGATATACACGATTTTAGCTTAGAGTAGCTTAGGGTTTGGGGTTTCTTGCTTAGTTCTTCTTCATTTCTCTTTGATTTGACACCCCATTTGGATTGTAAGTCGACTATTTATCTCCCCCACCATTTAATATAGTTGTATTTCTTCATTTCTTGCTTTCTAGTGTAATTTACAAGCTGTCTAATTTAGGTTTACATGCTTTGATTACTTGCTTTCTAGTGTAGATTTATCGCGTTTATTTACCGCTTTCTTTATCGCGTTTTTAACATGCTTTCTAGGTAATTTAAATTAGGTTGTGTTTGAATGGAACTCACTCGGGTTAACGCGTTGCTTTGCTTGGTGATAGTGTTTACGGGTCTATTTCGGGTGCGTTGTCCTAGTTATTACGCCTAGGAGATTTTACGGGGCATATCATGTATGTCCCGTGCTTACGACCTTTCGCGCGTAATTTTCGGGATATTTGTTGACGCCAAAATCTTATTAGGCTTTTATGAGAATTTAGGGGTGTGACAACCCTTGATTGAATTAACTGTCGAAATGAGACCGCATTTGTAATAACTCGTCGACCCATGTAACCATTTTATACAAATTAACTCGGGTGAGGGATATTCGACGCAATCTATAGTTTTACTCGCTCGCTTTCATAATCTAGTTTCAATACCCTTGCCTAGTTAAACATTTCCCTTTCATGCATCTTTTCCTTTTTAGTTTGTAATAATCTTTTACACTTTTATTTCGGAGTATTAAATCATATAAATTCTAGCATCTGGTCCCTGTGGATTTTCGATACCCGACTTACCGCTGTGCTTGCCCCGCAAGTGTAATCGTAATTTAGGTTTGTTTGTATTGAGTAGGCGAAACAGAAAACAGCGATTAGCGTTTGACACGCGCTACTTTTCGCACGCTATCACTATTTCCAATCACTCTCCCTTATCATACCCACGCCATTGGCACTAACTTCCACTTTGTAGCTTAAATCTTGTTCATCTAGATGTTCAAATGCCTTTTGATATTGCATAGTCGCACCTATCACAAGGTAGGTTAAATTCCACCTAGTTTTGACGTCAAGGCATACATTCTTCTTTGGTGTTTTTCTTTCTTCCAATGCACATGTTTGAACATTTGCAACCTTGAAGGAGAACTTCTCACATATTTAATACTTCTTCGAAGACGTTTAAGAACACCCTTCATTTCAACGATGTCATCCCTCACAACATGATTAATGATAAGTGCAAAGCATCTCACATGCAAAAACTCACCTAACATCAACAAACCACCTATTTTGTTAAATTATTTTTGCAAATCCTCAACACACTTGCGATTATTTTTTGCATTATCAAGCGTAATAGTAGTCAACTTGTCTAAACCCCACTCAAACAAGCATGTCTCGATGGCTTTTGTAATAGCCTCACCCCTGTGAGGGTGTGGTAGGACATGAAAAATAATAGTTTTTTCTGTAGCTTACAATCCGTGTCAACAAAGTGAGCCGTGAGGCACACATACCCTCAATTTTGGATCCACAAATCGATTATGAGGGATACTTGTGTAGAGGATTTCTTAAAATATTCTTTAAAATTATTGCATTTTTGAAGAAATATTAGCCAATAATCTTTTGTGATGGTGGATCTAGAAACTACATGCATTTTGTGATTCAACTCTCTACAAAACATCTTAAAATCAATATTTTCAATGAAACTAAAAAGAAGTTCACAAATAATAATCATTTTTGCAAGAACCTCGCGACATAATGCTTGATCGAACGTCCAATTCGTAGGCCGTTGACCCCAAAAAGTTAATACTCTTTGTTTTTCATCAACTTCATTTTGAAGAAATTTCTACATTTTCTTCTAATATGACTCCACAATAAAGTAGTCCGACATCTAGAAGGGCAATTAAAAATTTCACCACAATACATACTATCAAAAATGTCAATAGATATTCCTTCTAGCACATGTTTATTCATATGAGTCCAAACTTCAGAACTACCTTCGTTTTTTATTTGTTTTGTACCCTCTTTGGGGCATTTTGACTCACTCCAGTGCAAGACTTTTTGCTCATAGTTACATCATTAGTATTGTTTTCATCCATCCCCGACATCTATGGATTAACAATACAAAAATAGTGAACAATAGTACAATCTATTATTACACAAGAATATCATAATCTAATATTAAACAATAACATAAAGTAAGTAAATCATTTACCAAAAATATCATACATAATATTTCTCATTTCAATTGTTATACATTTCGAGAGGGCTTAGTAAGAGTTACAACAAAAGAGACTAAGTTAAAGTCTAGAATAATATATTTCCTTCTAATAGGATGAAACTCCTTATACTATAACAAAAGAGACAAACATGCCAATGTCAAATATATGACATATGCATCCCTATAACAAAAGTTAGGCCACCACCAACCCTTTAAAAAATAGACAAAAGGCATCTAGCTGTCAAGATGACCCCTTGTCCACTTCTCAAGCATCACAACATAGTGTGGGTACCCGAAATTTAGAACCATGGGCCTGGACGAGTAGCCCAGTCCTGGCGGCCCAAAGTCCGGGCCCCTCATCTCTTATATTGATCTGGTCTCCCTCACGTTCCCACAATTGGAAGTTATAGGGGAGATGAAAAACGTGGAGAAACCCATTGATACGGCGAAAATATTGCGTATTTCACCCGTTAACCTACGCGTTATTAGCCCCCTCGGGTATCTTATTCCCTATATTTATGCTCGTTAACCAGACAACCCTCGGATTTCTATGTTAACATGTTTTGCAGGGGTTAATTGAGCTTTTGTAGGTGTTTGGATGCTTAGTGTGAACTTCGGATGCGTTTCGCTCGATTTCCGTACACTATCGCACGCGCAAGGGCATTTTAGTCTTTTGACAGCTTGGGCACCTGGCCCGACATCTACACGGAAGTTGTATCTCTCCTCGCTAGCTTCGCGTGGCCGCGAACGGTATGCGATTCCGATGCATAACGACAAAGTTACGGCGATTGGAGCGAAGTTGGATTGTATGCCAATGCAGGGGAAATTGCAGGCTGCCCCTGCTTGATCGATCGATCGAGCCTTACTATTTTTACCACGTTTTCCACTATCGATCGATCGACCACAGGGGTCGATCAATCGATCCCCTGTTTTTCCCCTGCAAATATTTTCTTTCTTTTATTCCAACTTACTATATAAGTTGGTTTTTGTTGTAATAATATATATAGATACTTAGATACTCTCTCATATTCTGATTGGAGATAGTTGTAGTTAGGGTTTGGTTTTGGAGAGTTCATTTCTCTCTTCTTCTTGGATTGACAACCCATGTGGTTTGTAAGATTGAACTATTCACTTCCTCTCCATTAATATAGCTTGTTCTTCTTCTTCTTCTTCTTCCCTTGCCTTGTAATTTAGTTTTAATGCTTTCTAACTAGTTTACTTGCTTTAATTCTTGCTTTCTTAGTTTAATTAGCATAATTTAGTTTAACTCACTATGCACCCTTAGATAAATAGGGTCGGGATTTCATTTCCGCCATTTTCGGGACCCGAGCTCGGAAAACTAGGTTTAGTGCAAAATCGCGTTTAATTGAAACCGCGCGTATCAAAGTTGGATTGCTAAGCGTTTATCTTTCTTTGTCACGCAACGTTAGAGTTTATAGCGACAATTCGAGTTTAATCCGCGTGCGACCATTTTTCAGTTAAATGTTTTATCTCGCAACTTTGGGTTAAATTCCTTCTTGCGTGATGTTTATGCTTAATTGATTATGCTCGATTAAATTGCTTTCGAGCCTTAACTCTAGTTAGTAGTTGTTTCGATCAGTTTGGTAGAATTCGATCCCGATCCTCGCTTTCCTTTAATTTAGCATTAACTTATTCTTTTCTTTTGTCACCATAACCACCTATCATCTTTTACACTTTTATTCCAGAAGTAATTAAACAATTAAAATCTAAAATTTATTAACTCCCTGTGGATTCTCGATACCCGACTTACCGCTCTACTTGCTTGTCAAGTGTAGATGTAGCCTAGGTTTTCTTTGTATGTCGAGCGGGAACCGAAATCAAGGATAGTGTCCCTACACGAACACTCGATTTTCCTTGCATCAAAATGGCGCCGTTGCCGGGGAGTGTGTTTTAGATAGTAATTGTTTTATTATTTCGTAGTATTTTTCCTTTTGTATTTGTATTCTTTGTTTTAACCTTTTTTGCAGGATAGCATACTTGAGCGCTAAGAAACTTTGATTCGCGGTTGCTCACTTTTTAGCTCGGATTCTCCATCTACAAACAACGAGGTAATCATGTCCTACTATTATAGTTATTATGGTTATTCTAATGATTCTTACTTTGGGGATAGTTTTCAAGTTTTCCATTTTCAAGATTTTCTTGAAAATGAAAGACTTGAAAACATTTATCGAAATGAAAATCGTTATTGGGAGCTTGAGTTGGATTCATTATTCGAATCCAATGACGATTCTTATTTCATTACTTTCGAAGACGAGTTTCAACCAAATGAGGAGTCCGAGGCTCTTGAGCCGAGGAAGCCTACTTTGGAAGAAACTTTGCTTCTTTACTCCCAAGGTTTGGAAAGCCTAAATGATGCTGGAATGAGACTTGGTGCACTTTGCGATGAGATGAATTCTTATGCACAAAACAACGAGGAGGTGGAAACTTGTGTTTCACCTCAATTTTTCAGAGAATTTCTCATCGAATGTGAATCTTTCTCTCCCGAAATTCAATCTCCTTCCGACGATGAGTCGATTAAGATTGAATTTGTTTCATCACCATATTCGTTTTCCGTGATTGAACCATTAGAATTACCGGTTGATTCCTATGAGTCGGTAGAAACTTTTAAAACTTCTACACTTTTTGCCGATGAGGACTCCTTACCAAACTTGTTTTCGATGGATGTTATCCCGATGTGTGCACCATCTCCCATTCCATTTGAAAAACCTTTGGGAGATGAATCTATTTTTCTTGGATCTCTAGTGTACCTTTCCCCCTTATTATCCAAATCCCCCATCGTCCGCCCAAAATTTCAAATTGGCGATGGTTCACTTTTTTCACCACCCACATGCCTTCCGTTGTTCAAACGGAATTCATATCTTTCGGGAGGCATGTTCACTTTGGAGGGTCCACCGTTGATCTTTCAAAGTCAAATCCCTTTTTGGGTGGACCCTCAACTATTTAGACTTCTAGTGTATAGTTAGTGTGAAGCCTAAATAGTAGGTTGTAAATAGTTAGCTTTTTAATTTTCTTTCTTTCCTATTTTTCTTTCCTTTTAATTTAGTCTAGTGTAATTAGTTAACTTTTTGTTATTTGTTTTTGCTATGCTCGGTACTAACTTGTTTTGTAGATTCCTTTGGACTCGCGCTTATGGAGATCGCTCCAATTTTGGGTAATATCGTTCTTTTCCTCTCTTTGTGTTGTGTTCTTAATGCGCATTGAGGACAATGCAACATTTAAGTTAGGGGGTGTAGGATATTCTATCCATTTCATGTGTAGTCCATTGATTTGCTCACATTTAGTTACTTAGTATGCCTTTTTGTGAAAAATTTGAAAATTTTCAAATATATTTTCTTTCTTTTTTCTCATTTGTTGGGAATTTTTCCTTGTTTCCAGTGATAAATTTCAATAATTGCTCGTTCCAATAGACAACTCAATGATGCATGTTCTCGATTTTAGAAGTTATTATACTTTAGTCCTTAAATCATTGATATTGTGAATAACTTCATGAATTAAACTTTATCCCCTGAGCATATGCACCATTCTTGTTACATTGATTTGGTTTAAGATTTTTATAACTCGGTAATCTTTTGTTGCATTGTATATACTTACACCGAGTAAGCTTCGTACCTTTCGTCATTTGTGAGTGTTATACACTATTCTTTTCTCATTGAAAACGTTGAATTCGTTGGTAATCTCACTGTTCTTTCATTTGACCGTTCATTAATAGAGTTTATATCTTGAAATGTGTTACTTGAGCATGATTTTCTTATATTGTTTTGACTCGAGAATTGCGTATACTTTGTGAAATGATCATAGGCCTTCTTTGTTATATCACCCATATTAGCCTTGACCTCACCACATCTGCTTTCCCTAGTCAACCCCTTTGAGCCAAAATATAGCCTTTCGTTTCATAACCCCATTCCCATAACCAACTCTGCATTGGAGTTTTAGCCCATACATACACTTTCCATACCTTTGTTTGGAATGTTACTTGGAATTGAATGTTGTTGTTGTAGTGTGGTTGCAATTTAGGCATATGAGAGTTTGAAAAGGGAAGAAAGTGTAGTGAAAAAGAAAAGATAAAAACAAAAAGCAAAAGAAAAGAAAAGAAAAAAATGAGAAAAGGAAGAAAAGAAAAAGAAAGAGAAAGTTGTAAATATTGTTTATAGTGTTTCAATAAGCTTTGATTACTCTCCAGATGATATATCTAATGCCGTTTTGGAACTTGTTTTTCCAATTTTGTTATTGCACGCATTCTCCCATTATCCCGAGTTTTCATCCCGAACACTTTGAATCCGTACATACATTCCTTCGTTTCGCACCCTAGCCTAACCTACATTATAACCCTATTAAAGTCCTATGTGATCTTAGGGTGCATTTAATTTAAAAGTCATAATAGTTTTGATAATCTGTGAAAATGTATTTCGCCTCTTTTAATGTGCGGTATCCTTTCATTGAGATTACAGTTTTTCAGTTTATATATAGCGTTCTTCATTTGTGACATGTGTGCGGCCTAGTTTCCATTTACATTTACTCTTTACGCCCACATGTCCCGTGTATTACCTCCCTGTTTTGAGTGAATTCGCTTGTTGAGTGTAATGCCCGTGAGGATTGAATACATGCTTGCTTTATGTTTATCCGAGTTATTTAAGTTTTTACCAAATCATATTTTGCATTTGCTTTCCCCCTCCCACTTTTAGAGTTTCAATTCTATGAGGTGCATTCTATAATGTTAATGATTTGGACTTTTGTGTGAATTCATTCACTTTGCTAATAATGCGTATGAAATCCTTTCCGCCATTGTTGGGCTTATTGCATGTTGGGTTGGGCATATTTTGAGGAAACTTTATGATGTTTGTGGGTGTCATCCCTGAAAACCCTCACGAGACGACACTCGTCCACTAGGGTAACCTAGGGGTTTAACGGCTTATTGCATACGCTAAATGCAATCGAATCGCCCGCGAAAGTGCCCTTATGCATTTATACCATACTTTTGTACTCTCTCTTGTGTTGGTTTACTAGTTCTTCTTGTTGCATCCTATTTCATTGCTAGGGACTAGCAATGTGTAAGTTAGGGGGTGTGATACGGCGGAAATATTGCGTATTTCACCCGTTAACCTATGCGTTATTAGCCCCCTCGGGTATCTTATTCCCTATATTTATGCTCGTTAACCAGACAACCCTCGGATTTCTATGTTAACTTGTTTTGCAGGGGTTAATTGAGCTTTTGTAGGTGTTTGGATGCTTAGTGTGAACTTCGGATGCGTTTCGCTCGATTTCCGTACACTATCGCACGCGCAAGGGCATTTTAGTCTTTTGAAAGCTTGGGCACCTGGCCCGACATCTACACGGAAGTTGTAGCTCTCCTCGCTAGCTTCGCGTGGCCGCGAACGGTGCGCGATTCCGATGTATAACGACAAAGTTACGGCGATTGGAGCGAAGTTGGATTGTATGCCAATGCAGGGGAAATTGCAGGCTGCCCCTGCTTGATCGATCGATCGAGCCTGGGGGTCGATCGATCGAGCCTTACTATTTTTACCACGTTTTTCACTGTCGATCGATCGACCACAGGGGTCGATCGATCGATCCCCTGCTTTTCCCCTGCAGATATTTTCTTTCTTTTATTCCAACTTACTATATAAGTTGGTTTTTGTTGTAATAATATATATAGATACTTAGATACTCTCTCATATTCTGATTGGAGATAGTTGTAGTTAGGGTTTGGTTTTGGAGAGTTCATTTCTCTCTTCTTCTTGGATTGACAACCCATGTGGTTTGTAAGATTGAACTATTCACTTCCTCTCCATTAATATAGCTTGTTCTTCTTCTTCTTCTTCCCTCGCCTTGTAATTTAGTTTTAATGCTTTCTAACTAGTTTACTTGCTTTAATTCTTGCTTTCTTAGTTTAATTAGCATAATTTAGTTTAACTCACCATGCACCCTTAGATAAATAGGGTCGGGATTTCATTTCCGCCATTTTCGGGCCCCGAGCTCCGAAAACTAGGTTTAGTGCAAAATCGCGTTTAATTGAAACCGCGCGTATCAAAGTTGGATTGCTAAGCGTTTATCTTTCTTTGTCATGCAACGTTAGAGTTTATAGCGACAATCCGAGTTTAATCCGCGTGCGACCATTTTTCAGTTAAATGTTTTATCTCGCAACTTTGGGTTAAATTCCTTCTTGCGTGATGTTTATGCTTAATTGATTATGCTCGATTAAATTGCTTTCGAGCCTTAACTCTAGTTAGTAGTTGTTTTGATCCGTTTGGTAGAATGCGATCCCGATCCTCGCTTTCCTTTAATTTAACATTAACTTATTCTTTTCTTTTGTCACCATAACCACCTATCATCTTTTACACTTTTATTCCAGAAGTAATTAAACAATTAAAATCTAAAATTTAATAACTCCCTGTGGATTCTCGATACCCGACTTACCGCTCTACTTGCTTGTCAAGTGTAGATGTAGCTTAGGTTTTCTTTGTATGTCGAGCGGGAACCGAAATCAACGATAGTGTCCCTACACGAACACTCGGTTTTCCTTGCATCACCCATCACCTCCACTTACCTACATGTACATGTATATATTAAACCCTAGGTCCGGGGCAAAAGGACAAGATATATTCTCTGTAATTACTCTCCGGAGTAGATAGAAATAATATCGACTGCACCACCGTGGACGTAGGCAAATCTTTGCTGAACCACGTACATCCTTTGTTGTGTGATTGACATCTTATATTCCTTGTTCTTCCTTGGTAATTTCTTCTCTTGTATTTATTTGTGTTGCATAATAATTGTCACCACAATTGGCGCCGTCTGTGGAAAACGTTCATCTTTCCCTGAGAAGAGCCCACGTCAAGAAAGGAGTTTAAGATGTCTGGTCACAGCAGCAATGCCCCCCAAGCAGGAGATATTCAAGAGCCACTTGCTCCTCGCAGGATTAGGTCTGAAGTCCGACGTTCAGATCAGAGAGCTCGTCTGGAAAGACCAGCCTCAGAAGAAAGTCAGGGACCAGCGAGGTCCACGCAAATATCCAGATTGATTGATGCGTACAAGGCAAGGCTCCACGAGCAGAGGGAGTCTTCTCGCAGATACGAGGCTGAGAATGCTCGCTTGAAAAGAAGACTGGAAAGACTAGAGAGGGAGATTCGTCCTGATAGCAAGAGATGCCAATATCGCACTCCTAGCCCTCAGGCGAGCAAATCTCACAGCCGAGGAAGGAGACCTAGGCGATAATCTCAAAGGGAAAAAAGAGGCGAGTGAGACGACGACCTCCGCGAACAGCTGCGAAGAGATCGCCGCTACCAGAGCCCTGCTCGCAGCAACGAGAACATACGAAACATGGTCCGCAGGGAGATGGACCAGCATCCCACTCACCACGAAACAAGATTAACCAGAGAACTCGCGAGTCGAGCTCTCAAAACCCAGATGAAGTCACCTTTCACAAGGGAAATCGAAGAGGAGGAAGCTCCCAAGAAATTTGCCATTCCAAGGTTCAAGATTTACGACGAAAAAACTGATCCCATCGATCACGTCAGGAAATACCGACAGGCCATGACCCTCTGGAGTCACCGAGATGCCCTGATGTGTCGTATTTTTCCCTCGAGCCTTCATGATGTAGCACATAATTGGTTCGAAAGGCTCCCCACCTGTCGATCAAGAACTTCAAATCCCTAGCCGAACTTTTCACGGTCCGATTCATTACCAGTATCTCCCATCCCAAAAGGATGGATGCTCTGCTGACAATGAAGAAAACGCCTCAAGAGACCCTCCCAGATTACGCAAAGAGGTACTGGGAGTTATTCAATGAGATCGAGGACTGCGCGGAGGAAGTGGCAGTGGCCTCCTTCAAAATTGGGCTCCCTAGTTCTTCCCTCCTCTACCAGTCCCTGACAAATAAGGAAGCTATGACTATTGACGACCTAATGGCCTGAATCGAGAAATACGCAAAGGTGGAGGATGTCACCCGCCCTAATACAGGAGAGAACGGTAGAGCTAAACTCACTACCAAGGGAAGTGAGAAAACTGAGAACAAGAAGAAAGGAGGAAAAAACGGAGGCAAAAATGGCTCCAAGAACGGAGGAAACCATGACGCGTCAAAATTATTCCAGGCGGTCAACACCGTCTTCAAAGAACCAATTTATAAAATTCTCGCGAAGATAAAAGATGAGCCATTCATCAAGTGGCCCAGGAAAATGGGAGGAGATCCCTCGAAGAGGAACAATGCGTTAAGATGCGCTTTTCACAAAGAGGGAGGACATAAAACCGAGCACTGCAAAGCTCTTAAGTCTCACCTCGAGGAGTTGTCCTAATCCGGGCATTTGAACGACTTTGTGGAAAAGAGGGCAGAGAAAGTGGCTGCCAACAGAGAGGCGAGACCCGAAAATGTGCTGGAGGATGATGCTGGACATGAGTTCGCAGTAATCCATGGAGTATCTGACGTCAAGAAGATACAAGGGAACTCAGCTCGAATGGAAATGAAAAAACTTACAGCGGTAATGCAGGCTTTTCAAATCGATCCAGCAAAGTCACGGTCAGGAAAGCGTCGACGAGCAGAGGACGTCAACTATAACAGGCATATTATTTTCACGGATGAAGATTTGGTGGGAGTAAGGACCCCACATCATGATGCCCTGGTTATTACACTCAGGATAGCCAACTTTGACATCGACAAGCTTCTCGTCGATCAAGGAAGTTCATCTGAAGTAATGTACCTCGACCTATTCAGGAAATTGAAATTGAGCGTCGCCGACCTAAAGGAAGCTACTGTTCCTTTGGTCGGCTTCGCTGGAAAAATAACCATGCCCCTCGGCAAGATAGTGCTGCCAGTTCGTGCTTGGAACGTCTCCAAGATGATTGAGTTTTTGGTAGTCGACATCGAATCACCGTACCAGGCCATCCTCGGTAGAGGATGGCTTCATACGATGAAGGCGTTCTCCTCGACCTACCATCAGAAGCTCAAGTATGTAACCGAGCGAGGAGTAATGGAGATCCACGGCGACCAAGCGATGGCGAGGAAGTGCTTCATAGCAGCCATCCGACCAAAGCCAGAGTAGAAGGCCGATCAACCCAGCGAGAAAGTTGAAGAGGGTGTGATACCTTCCAAGTAGCAATTAAAGTATGGAATACCTGGAGTAGAGGAGACCAGGCTCCTCCCCTCCGAGCGTGTCGTCGAGGACCTGGTAGAAGTTATAGCTGAAATTGGTGACAATAGCAGAGTTTTCTTGATTGGAGCATCTCTCACCGACTAAGAACAAAAGGAGTTGACGACCTTGCTGAGACACAACGTAGATGTTTTTGCATGGGAACCATACGAGCTGCCTAGAATCGATCCTAGTATGGTCTGTCATCAGCTGCACGTCGACCCCACATTCAAGCCAGTCATGCAGAAGGCACGGAGAACTGCACCCGAGAAGGCTAAAGCTGTCAAAAAGGAAGTCAAAAAATTGCTGGATGCAGGATCCATACGGGAAGTGCAATTCCCCAAGTGGTTGTCCAACCCAATAGTAGATCCGAAGAATAATGGGAAGTGGAGAGTTTGCATCGATTTCACTGACCTCAACAAAGCATGCCCTAAGGATAGTTTCCCCCTCCCAAAGATAGACCAACTAGTAGATGCCACTGCAGCTCACGAGCGAATGAGTTTCCTGGACACATACTCTGGATATCACCAGATCCCCTTGTATGCCACAGACCAGGATAAAATGACGTTCATCACGACAGTTGGGTTATATTGTTACAAGGTCATGCCATTTGGGCTCAAGAATGCGGGGGCAACCTATCAGCGACTGGTCACAAAAATGTTCAAGGATCAAATGGGAGATACAATGGAGGTCTACATCGATGACATGCTCATTAAGAGCAAGAAGAAGGAAAATCAACTCTCAGACCTGTCAAAGACCTTCAAAATCCCCAGGAAGTACCGAATGAAACTTAATGCGAGCAAATGTTCCTTAGGTGTCCAGTCAGGAAAATTTCTTGGATATTTGGTCAGTAAGAGAGGCATAGAAGCTAATCCAGACCAGATCGATGCAATCAATAGGGTACAACCCCCTCGAACAATCCGCGACGTGCAGAAGCTCACTGGAATGCTCACCGCCTTAAATCACTTCATCTCCAAATTCTCCGAGAAGTGCAAGCCTTTTTTTCAGCTTCTAAAGGGGAGTAAACTGATAGAGTGGAACCCAGACTGCTCGCGAGCTTTGGACGAGCTCAAGTCCTACTTAAGCTCTCCACCTCTGCTTATCATACCACAACAAATGGATTCTTTGTACCCCTGGGTATCCAATCACACTGTCAGCTCTGCGTTAATATGCGAGGTTGCAGGAATCCAACAGCCCGTTTACTACGTGAGCAAGACCTTATTAGACACCGAGCAAAGGTACCTGCCATTGGAAAAGCTCGCCTTTGCACTTGTAATAGCCTCGAGGAAGCTGAAGCATTATTTCGAAGCTCATAGTATCATCGTCCTTACATCACATCCCCTTAAGGCGGTCCTAAGGAAAGCGGACTTGTCGGGCAGACTGTCTAAGTGGTCAGTCGAGCTCGACCGGTTTGGCATCCAATTTCAACTAAGGACATCTATCAAGGGTCAGATCCTTGCTGATTTCATAGCCGAATTCACGAGCGAGGAACTCGCCGACCAACCTAAACCAACAAGGCAAGAGAATAACCAAGCAACAGAGAGAACCTGGAGACTCTTTGTTGATGGAGCCTCCAACTCAAAGGGGGCAGGGGTAGGCATTGTCCTCATCACTCCAGAAAACACAATCCTCGATCAAGAAATCAGGCTTGGATTTGCAGCCTCCAACAACGAGGCAGAGTACGAAGCCCTAATAGCCGATCTCCAAAAGGCGCAAACTCTAGGAGCAAAACGTTTACAGGTGTTCGGCGACTCTCAACTAGTCTCCAATCAGATAAGTGGAGATTACAGTGCAAAGGATGAAAGAATGGCAGCCTACCTCGCCTTAGTGAGAGAATTAATGTCAAGCTTTGAAGGGATCAACATCCAGCAGTTTCCCAGGGGGCAAAACAGTCATGCTGATGCCTTAGCAGCCTTGAGTTCGACAATTGACTCTGACCTTAAGAGGGTCATCCCCATCGATTTCCTCATTTGTTCAAGCATTGACCACAACAGCAAATTACCAAACGTGGAACAAGTACTCCAGGTGGGATCAACCCCCAGCTGGATAGACCCCTTAAGGGGCTATTTAAAGGATGGCACGCTCCCAGATGACAAGAAAACTGCCCACCGGATAAGAGTAAAAGCTGCTCGCTTTCACTTATCCACAGGAGGCGACTTTTATAAGAAATCCTTCTCCGGTCCCTACCTTAGATGCGTCCACCCAGGTGATGTCGAGCAGCTACACGAGCTTCACGAGCTTCATGAAGGAATCTGTGGAAGTCATATCGGAGGAAGGTCTCTAGCCTTTCGATCAATGAAGGAAGGCTATTGGTGGCCATACATGCAAAAGGACTCCGCAGTATATGTATGCAAATGCCTGAAATGCCAATTCCGCGCTCCTATGGCCCACCAATCCACCAGCGATCTAAAGTCCTTGTCCAGCCCATGGCCCTTCGCCCAATGGGGAATGGACATCGTGGGACCACTGCCTACCGCCATCGGCAATCGCAAATACCTGTTGGCTGCGACTGACTACTTCACCAAATGGATCGAGGCTGAATCCCTGGCGAACATCCGAGATGCTGATATGATAAGGTTCATATGGAGAAATATAATAACTCGGTTTGGAATCCCCAGAACCATCATCACTGACAATGGAACGCAGTTCGAAAGTGGCCCCTTTCAGAACTTCTGTAACGAACACGGCATCAGGCACCACTTCAGCTCGGTGGCCTACCCTCAGAGCAATGTCCAAGCTGAAGTTTCCAACAAAACTGTGATCGATGGATTAAAGAAGCGATTAGAGCGAGCCAAAGGCGCATGGGTAACAGAGCTACCCCATGTTCTATGGGCGTACCGAACCACTCCTCGACGAGCAACGGGAGAAACCCCATTTTCGCTGACATATGGCATGGAAGCAGTCATCCCACTAGAAGCAGGTTTGCCAACAATGAGATCCAACCTTGTCGACCAAGGCCTGAATGATGAAGCATTGCTCGCCGAACTCGACCTAGCCGACAAGCGTAGAGAGCTGGCCCTGGTGAAGCTAGCGAGCTATCAGCAACAGCTCGCGAAGCATTACAACAAAAGGGTTAGCCCGAGGACGTTCCAAGTTGGGGACTATGTTCTAAGGAAGGTCCTGGGCAGCATAGTGAAGTCGTCAGACGGCAAGCTAGGCCCAAACTGGGAAGGACCCTTTAAAGTAACTAAAGACGATCTGCAAGGTGCCTATCACTTGGAAACGATGGAGGGCAGAGAAATACCACGAGCATGGAACGCATCTAATCTCAAGAAATTCTATTTTTAGATCTTTTTCTTGTATTTCTTTTGTTATGAAACAGAAGTTCATTTTCCTTATCACTAATGAAAGTTACTTAGTTGGTTACACTCTGATTGGTGACAGTTGCATTCATCGCACATCTTTTCCAAATAACAAGCACATTGATTATTATAGCAGGGGAATACCCCTCCTCAGGTCATCATCATAAGACACGAGAGACCTCTTAGCATTGCCCCTGGAAATATATAAAGCCCTACAGAGGATTCTTAGGCGATACAACCAAATCTTATACTGGTCATCAAACCTACTTCGATTGAATAAAATCCTGATCGGATGAAGACATCCAATACCAGGTATGTCCTCGCTAATTTCCCTACTTAGGCCTAAGGGAGTGTGACGACACAACCTAAAAGGTAAAGTGGGGCACAATGTTACTTTGATATTATACTGGACTGGGGGGACACTTGCATGACAAAACAGAAGAGATCATAAAGCAGCAAGGATATGAAAAGTAGGATATACACGTTTAGTTGGCAAAATTGCCAAAAAACACCAACTTTTTATTAATCCATCTTACTTACAACAATGATAATACGTGTTTAGTCAGAGAGCTCGCCCAAAGCATTTATATTATCAAAAAAAATAAAATAATAGCAAGTGGCAAAATCTCAAAGGGTGGAAGCCTCCGAGCAAGATAATCAGCCACTCGAGCTCTTCGTCCGTCGTCAGGAGCAGGAGCAAACTCTTCCACAACCTCATTCGCATCCAACTCCAATAATTGCCGAGGAATAGCATCGATGGGGATCCATCGATCGTCCCTCCTGAATGGGTTGGGCACAAGAGTGGAGGAAGACATCTCATGACGATACCATAGCACCGAGTTCCTCGGGACTTGCACCTCCTTTAAGGCACTTAGCCATCCCCTGATGAAAGAAATCTCCTCGAACTCAGATAGCCTTGTTGGAGCATCCGACCAGCCTTGATCATAACCGTCAGCCCACGCTTGCCGAGGACCTTTCTTGAACAAGTGCCGCAACCGGGTGACGTCCCTTTGAAGCCCAACAGCAATTACATAAGCTCGCTGAACATCACCGCGGAGTTCTTCCATTTCCCTATCGCGAAGTTCCTCTCCTTGCCTGCTTCTTCTCCTGGTGCTCCTACTAGCTCGCGGAAGGGGAGGGCGGGTGAGACTTCGCAACATGGGAGGGGTAACATTATGATCATCTCCAGCTCGCGATGATGAGGAGCCTTGTAATACTTCTCGAACAGTGCTCGGTGCATGCTCCCTAAGTTGTAAGACTTCCCTCCTCAGGTCTTCATTCTCCTGCTGAAGGAACTCCCCAACTTGGTTGACCTCGATGGCCTCTAGGAGTCTTGTTCTTAGCACATTGACTTCCTCTTGCACTGAGGCACCAATGTCCTCCATCTCCCGGAGCCTTGAAGTTAAGCTTAGGCAGCAGATCTGGGGTGCTCGCCGTTACCTAAGGGCTCCCTGATTTTCCAAGCCTTTACCAATTCTGAAAGGCGGACCTCGTTAAGTGCAGGTTCTAAGTTCTTTGACTTCGCTGCGCAAGAAAAAGCAAAGAAGAGTTAGAAATGTCACAAATCAGCAAAAGTTGGAACAACAGTACAATGTCTACCTATGTATTCCTCCCCGTAAAAAGGAACAGAGAACCTCTCAGACCTCGAGCCTTCAAATTGGGGAGGGAACTGCCAATTCCTAATAAGGAAACCTTCTTGCCAGTAGTCCTTGTGGGAATCAGGTAGATTACTACCAATACCCTGTCAGGGCTCCTAGATTTGAGGTAAAGGACACCTGAGCTAGTTCGAGAAAAGAAGTAAAAGAAACAAACCTCGACAAGTCCTAACCTAGTACCATACAATTGATTTATCCTATGTACACCATTTACTATATTCCACACATTGGGCGAGCATTGTGCAGGAACAATATTGAAATAGCCAAAGAAATGAAGGAACAAATCATTGGGAGGGAAAGTAAGTCCCACCTGGGAAAGCAATAGAACATGGATCCGATGAGCATCATCTATATCCCTAACATTCCTAGGAGGGGAGGCACAACACTCAATATCTACCCACTCAGGAATGTTGTAAAACTTCCTAAATTCAGAGATTGACCTATTCCCAATCTTCGCCATTGGAAGACCCAAGAAAAGCTATAAACCAAAGAGAAAGTACAAGGAAAGGGCACAGGAAACTTACAAAATAGAAGATCGGTTCAAGTGATGAATAAGCACAAGCTCAGACAATCGGTTCAAGTGATGAAGAAGCACGAGCTCAGACAACTAAGAAACAATGGGATGGAAACTGAGAGAAGAAGGAATGAGGCGCTAGAGTTCTCAGAAGATAGAAGAGTACTGGAAAGGCTGAAGCGACGGGAGAAAAAGTGGCTATCCCAACAAACCTTCAAATTCTAATCATAGCGCACAATAAGCGAAGCGGGTGCCGCCAAATCAACTTCACAGCTTTCGAGGAATCACAAATCAGCCATAATGGCTGATCATTTAAATCCATTGAGCCCATAAACATGGCCCAACAAATTTAGGGGTAATTGTGGGTACCCGAAATTTAGAACCATGGGCCTGGACGAGTAGCCCAGTCCTGGCGGCCCAAAGTCCGGGCCCCTCATCTCTTATATTGATCCGGTCTCCCCCACGTTCTCACAATTGGAAGTTATAGGGGAGATGGAAAACGTGGGGAAACCCATCACCTCCAGTTACCTACATGTACATGTATATATTAAACCCTAGGTCCGGGGCAAAATGACAAGATATATTCTCTGTAATTACTCTCCGGAGTAGATAGAAATAATATCGACTGCACCACCGTGGACGTATGCACATCTTTGCTGAACCACGTACATCCTTTGTTGTGTGATTGGCATCTTATATTCCTTGTTCTTCCTTGATAATTGCTTCTCTTGTATTTATTTGTGTTGCATAATAATTGTCACCACACATAGTATTCATGCTCTACCGGGTAAAGGTCTTTGACAGTCATCTTATGAAGCTAGTGCAAGTCATATTTTTTTTTGTTTCCCCGCTGTGACTTTGCATTAAACTAAGTTGAAAAATTACCTTTGTGTGCCCTAAGCTTATATATATTTTTAACTTTTGAAAAACGTTTCTTATGAAAGAGACACTTAAGTTGCCCTTGTTCTTTATGTTTATGGTAATTCTCTAAAAAGGTATCATTGCGATGCTCATCATTAAACTCTTTATACCACTTTCTCTTCAGATTTACCTCCGAGTTTCCTTGGAGCTTGTAAATATTTCATTTTTAACACCATTGTTCACTAAAGAATTCAAACCTACAATGTAAAAAGATGTATTGTAATATTACACATTTATTTATACTTCCAATTTTAACTTTCATAATTATTACTTGTGTAAATGAATTTATATATTTGTGAGTGCTTCTGTGGGATAATAAATATTAATTTAACTTCAATGATACAAATATTATCAACTTTAGAGAATAATTTTTTTAGTAAAACAAGAGGAAAAAAAGTAACTATTATTGTTTTCATCCATCCTTGACATCTATGACTTAACAATACTAAAATAGAGAACATTAGTCACCACTCAATAAGTTAATATATTGAGAATTATTCATTCAATAAGGAAAAATAGTATAATACAATTTTATAATTGTGAGGATTATTTATGCATATTGTAAAACATATAAATACACTCCAAATGATTTTAAAACACAATAAAACTCTCAAAATAAAACGCAATAATTAGCACATAAGTGAATTGATTACAAATACTAAGAGTCTAACCCAATTAAATACAACAGAGTATCAAATTGGAGAGTGAGGAATGTGGATGAGACGAAATAATAGTTCATTTGCTATTGAATGAGACGATACATTATTTTATTCCATTGATATATATAATTGATGGTCTAAAGTACAACTCACTTCATTTTCCATATTAATTATTTTCATTTTCATCAAATGTAAATTTCTAATTGAGTATTCGCTGAAATATCTCTTCGAAGTTAACAGGTTTAACTTCGATGTTAAAAGGGACTTAAATTGAATGTCAACTACCCAGAAAAATAATTTATACCAGAAATATATAGCTCCTTAAAGAGTTGTATACTTTTACTATTGAATGTCATACCCATATTATACCGGATCTGAAAGATTTATACCAGAAATAATCCAAACACAATAAAAAATGATCAAGGTGAAGTATTACCGGAAAAGTAGGATGAGGTGAGGATGAATCCGAGATGATGGAGTGATAGAGAGAGCCGAGTTGAGGGTTTCTATAAGGGAGGTGAGTGGAAAGAGTGTTGTTTTGTGAGATGAGAGAGAGTCGTAAGTTGCGGTGTTGAATATGAATCATTAACCCTAGTCTTGTCTTGTTATAAGTTGTGTTGTGAATGATCCAAGGACTCCAAGGGTTACTAAAAGGTTGATCATTTAAAGAAAAACGAAGATACTATAAAATAATTGTGGTTGTGTTTAGCTTTAGCCATTGAGAATTCTTGTTTGATTTAATTTGGTATTTTCAATATGTTAAGTTTGATAATATCATTTTGGTATTTTTGATTCATTAATTTCGGCATTTCATTTCGGTATGGTACAATTGGTAAATCAATTTTTATAATGTTAAAACCAAACCAACCACAAAAAAATTGGTAATTTCGATTTCGGTAAGTAAAAAATATAAACCATTACCACTAATTTTCGGTAAAAAATGGTACGGTATAGGTTTTTATCATACTGCTAACACTCCTAGTATATAATGATACAACCACAATAGTGATATGTTCTTTTGTACTCCTATTCACTATGCTTTTAATCAAAGTAGTACTCAAGACACACTATACTGCTCACGAGGTAGCACAACCCATACGACTCGTACACACACACACACACACACACACACACACACATATTTATCTGGAGGATTCAATAACGACTTTGCCTACTTATTTCTAATTCCCCTTAACAATTCTATTGAAATGCCATAATTTCAATAAAGTGCTTGTTAGATTTTGTGGGTGAGTTGGAGATGGGGAATTGATTGTTGGTTCCTTAGGTATATTTTGGCATTGGAAAGGTTTTTTCTCTCCCCACTCCGTTTTTTGTTTTCAATCTTGAGTTAAACCTTTGTATATCTCTTATATACGGGATTTGGCTCCCTTAGGTGACTTTTTAATATTCTTTGTTTTACCAATAAAAAAATTCTGAAAATACTTAGATTTAATCCAATAAATCTTACGATTAAATAACAAGAATTACAACTCAAATAAAAAGAAAAATTCATTCAATTTCACTACATATGTACGAATCACAACTAATATTAACATTATATATCCTCCCATGGTGTTACATCAACATATGAACGAAGGCATAATGGAAACTAAAAGAATCTCATATCCACAATTTAATCGATTTCACATATAATTCTCAATATTCAATTAACAAGAATATAAACTGAAAAGTAAGATTCCATACATCTCAAATCTCCACATAAGCACAAATCACAATATATATGCAAAATATCTACATATGCTCAAGTTACCACCATTTGCACCATCAAATAATAAAAAATTGTACATTCTATCGCAACATAAAGAATTTATGTTTTCAATAAAGCCTACTTATAACATATTTAGAGACAATATTCTATGCATAAGGAATATTTTTTAATTATTATTATTGTTCTCTAACATCATGGGCATAAACACCTAATACATGATTATATATATATAAATTTTCCCTCATGCTTGGTTAGAGAATAAACTTGAAAAAGAAAACCTTATGCTTGAATCTCATTTTTTTTTTCTCAATGGCCAAAATCATCCTCCCCGCTCTCTCTTAGAATAAAATTTCCCCCTTTTATTTATTTAGCTATCTATTCTATTTTTTCTTACCGTAACTGACCCCTCACACTCTTTATACACTATAGATCACACTATCACACATCTTAAATTACACAAGTGAGAAAACTCACACATTTTTAAATCATAAGAAATTTGATTCATGTCTATACTTCTTTCCCTCCTCACCTAATCACACATCTCCGCTCTTTATTACCGCATTAGCTAGCATCAACCCCTCATTACTTATTATCAATTAATCTGCTTATTTTTTTAAAATTTAAATAAAAATCAAACTCTTAGAATTTCTTATCGTCTCTAATGTTATGCACCTCTAATGTTGCCATTACGACAAAAAATGTCACGTTCTCCTTTTAGTGTTACATGTGAAGTAAACTAAATAAATAAGCAAATAAATTTTGATTAATTACAAATAATTACTTAATGAATAAAACTATTGGAGAAAAACAAGGCCACGTCATTATATTTAAATAAAAAGTACACACAATATAAATTAAATACACAAGCATAAAAAATCAAATTATATCCAATAATTAATGATAAAATAAAATATTATTAGAGAAAAGTAATGGTCATTACAATATACATACCTTAAAAGAGTCTCGTCCTGATATTCGAAAACAAAGATAAATGAAATGAGTATCAACATGTATACACCAATAATACATAAGTCAACAAGACAAGATAAACTTTATACATGAAAAAACATGTAAGACAATTAACACGCAAACACAATACATAAGCATTTGAAACTTAAATTCCAATAGTTTAATCCCTTCAAAATATTACTCAAATGTAGGAACCTAGTTCATGCACACCTCAAAACAACTGTATATATAATTGTAAAACCACTAATTATGCTCACAAGCCCATCTACCCGAATGAGGGATACCTTAGTGTAAGGGCCAAATTTTCAATTGAGTCTTAATGTAGTTTTAACTTATTCTCGGAACAAAACACGTTTGAGTCATATGTAGATTTTTATTGTACGATCACTACGAGACTAGGACGCGTCGAAGATTAATTGAAGACATTGCGGCAAAGCTTTATGCCGAAGTTTAATTGGTGCGAATTTATCGTCTTCATAGTTTAATTACATTCCGAGATCACTCAGGTATGAATGCATAATGTTAATCAAACTCGAAATTTTATTTTACAAAAATGAGGATGTTATTTTTAAAAGAAAATGTTCTTAAAAATGCTTTTAAAAGTGCTTTAAATGTTTACACTTCGTTTTAATCAGATGAGGACGGATTAGAGTTGGATAAGAGTTGATTTTTAGTAAAACTATGTTTTCAAAATTGGATTAATATCAGACTCTAATTACGACATCGTTCAAACGACACCTGATGTCGTTCGAACGAGAGACTGCCACCACCTTGAATTCAGTATAAATAAAGGTGTGGTGAGAGGGCGCATAACGAAAAAGTTTCAAACAGTACGTGTTTCTGCAATTGTTTTATAAGGTTTTAAAGCTAAAAAAATCCTTAGAGTTTCGAGATCCGAACTTTTGATTATCATATGTTCTTGTGATTTTGCTGGCACCAAGTTTGAGGTTCTATTGAAGATCCATTTGGTGTTTTGCAGTGAAGATTCGACGGATACAGTTTCGACATCGTAGACGATACAAGCCATATCGGTGGACACTGAGGCATTCGTAGAGGCGACTCCTGTGGACGAGCATCATTGAAGAAGGTTACTTTCTGCGTGGGCACTGTGAAGATTGGTAGAAGATCAGAGGAGCGTCAAGTCTCATGCGTGGATTGAGTCGTTGTATAAGACTACTGTCTGACTTTATAAAACCATTGTCATTGTGATTGTCTGTCATGGGCTGTCCGAGATTTTTTCCCGATTGAATTTTTCCTCGTACACCGGGGTTGTTAATATTACTTACTTTATTTTACTTGCTTTAATCACTAGCTGCATGCTTAGGGTTAAACAAGATAAAATCTGGTTAAGTTAATTTGTGTCACAACTTGGTTTGATAAAATTGAAAAAGTCATCCGCTTAAGCAAAAGTTTGTTTTTACGGGGACCTACACTTAGACTATTCGGTTTATGATAACCTAGAGCTCTAATACATTACCGTAATAATCCTACACAACTCAACTTAATGGAACTACACAAATGGGAGATGACCCTAGTCCTAAAGAGAACCATAAAGCTAAGCTCTGATTCCAATTTATCAGAATATGATTTTTGAACTGATAAAATATCCCCTTTTTGTCTAACCTCATCACCTTTCCAAGGGAGATAACTTAAACAACACTTGGTACAAGTTATCCTTACACGAGTATGCATACTGCTTTTTGGGAAGTGTAGTTTGGAGTAGAAGATATATAATCTACGATACACAACAAAAACATAATTTAGAGGCCAAGATCCTAATTTCTCTCTCTAATATATCAAAAAAGTAACAGTAGTGATTGCAATGAGTCATCATGTGATTTATTTATCGGTAAGAGAATCTTGCTAACCAAGTCGCCCTGCAAATGTATAACGCTAAAAGGGACACTCTAAAGACATTAAAAGGAATTCCACACTCCAACCTACTATAACAACTAAAATGGTATACATACCCCTAATCAATCGTGGTCACCCAAATAAACATGCCATCTATATGAAAAACAATAGTCAAACTAACTCTATCAACATTATATTTATTCCCAAAGAATGGGATGAAATCAATTATATCATACTCCTCTATCTCATGAAAATGCATGCGGGTCACCTAACCACTTTCAATAAAAATATCGAAGAAATCTTCGACAAATAACCTAACATCTTCTTCCCCAAAGATGGGGAAAAAGTTCCCAAACTCGAAACCCTCAAGATCTTGGAACCGGGTACATGTAATCCTTTCGCCTACTTAAAAAATGGGAATGAACTCACAAGGAAAGAGCTCGAGATCCATACCATCCATTGATGCTTCCTAGGCGTACTCAAAGAAGGCATTGTTATGCGTGATAAGGGAGTGTACATCATCGTTGTACATGGAGACGATGTCGGCCGAAGGGCATATCATATCAACGAACAAATAGGCCTAATATTTGACTAATTTCTCACCAGCTCATGTAACCAATATTCATTGCCTCAATCTTTAGGAACTCCACGTGGCATTGATCTATGAGGTAGTGGCGCTCCTCACGCTTCTTGATGGATATGGCATTAAATTACAGATCCCAAAGCTCCCTATATAGAGTCACCTAATATGTCCAATTGACTAGTGTGAATTGGAGTTTCTTAATGACATTACGACTCAACCACTTAAATTCAGCATAACCTCCATATCAACCCCATAATCAATATTACCATCTTCGTTCCACAAAAAATCGAAACATGAATGGGTGTTTAGGAAGGAAGTTGGACTTGAATTGGGGGTTTGAAAAATGCAGGGGTTGAATTGTGTTTTAAAATAAAATCCAGGGATTGAAATATAAATTTTAAAAGTTGAGAGGGACTTCAAATAATTTTCAGAATGAGGAGGATGGGTTGTGTAATGTTGTGAAAGGGTGGGGTGGGCTGCAATTTTTGTAGGGGCTTGGTTTATAAAGATAAGAGGGTTTGATTTAGAATTTTTAAATATGGCCTTGAAATTTGAGGGGATAAATGTGTGATTTTTGGAAAGAATTTTATTTACTTCTCTGGACCAAGTAAAAATCCACCAGATCAAATTTTAATTGGGTCTTGGGGCAGATGGGTAAAACTAGACCTATTCTCCGAAATATCGTCTCCCGATCCTTCATTTCGTCCCCTACACAAAAAATTAATTGTGGCAAAGTTCGTTTAAGGTTGACAAACAAATTAATGCTCTCAGAAGGAGTAACCGATCGTCGGCGAGGTGGATGAGGGGGCCTGCAATTTTTCTATCTTCGTCGCTCTATGGTGTCGACCTTTTTCTTTATGACTAGAATATAAATGGTTAGCAGATATGGCGACAAGTTCATTGGTCGGCAAACCTCCAATAGGCCTCGAAAGTCTCAATATCCCCTTTCACGTGGTTTATAAATCCAAGATAGAGGCATGCGATCTCATCTCAATTCTAACCCAAAACTAGGGCATGACCACTTGTTTTGCTGCAGTGGTTTGGCGGATTAAGGATTTTTCCCATTACGACCTCTGGTTGAGGTCTCAAGTGGGTAACAACCATCGGTAAGATCCGATTAGGGTGACGGGTGGCCATATCTAGGGTTTAAAGATTCTTGGGCATTTTTAATCGAGAGATTTTTAAGGGTTTTGGAGGTCCACTTACCATGGGCAACGAGGGTGTAATTTTGGAAGAGTGGATCAATTTTTTCCTATGAGCCATTCATCTCTCTACAACAACTATAGTAGCGAAATTAGGAGACAGAAATTTTCATACCAATTTGATGTCTAGTTGAAAGTGGATGTCTACACGTGACACCCTATATTTTACCATTTAGGTATAAGTTTAATTATTAAATTATATTAATTTTTAAATAATGAAATATCTATTTTCAATATGAAAGGAATAAACGAAACATCTGGCAAATATAAAGATGTCATAAGAAAGTCTTTTAATATAAAACTCATAATAAAGTATAAAATCCATAAAAAAGAGAGATTAACAACCAAACTATAACTCTCAAATATATGCCAAATATCGAGTCCCAAAATTATACATTTCAAATATCGCTATTCAAAATACATGCTAATTGAAAGTCTAATGAAATACAACTCTCTTAACTAAAAAGTAAATGATAGTGTACTAGGAACCCCGGGAGAGAGAGAGAGGACGGAGAAAGTGTGCTAGCAGGAAAAGGGGAAGAGTAAGTGAGAGGCCCAACTCTAGCACCTGAAATTCATCACAAATAAAGATGGGTCAAAGCCCTAGTAAGTCGCTTAGCTAAGCAACTCAAATTATATATATATACACAAATGGTAAATTCACAATTTATATAATCAATAATGATAGTCCAACAAATATCAATATGCCTCGCAATGCATTTAATTATCTCATTATTTCATCAATTAATTGCCCTTTTAATTAATCACAACATAACCGACATGTGCCCATTCTTCTCGACCATCTCAAGAACATGTGTTATGCTTGTAAAAAATCATCACATAACTGTATCCACCTGCTTAATAGTGCTACAGACATCGTAGCCACCATGTTACTCAATGTCAGATTTTCACCACACCGTGTGACGCAACATAAATTCATCTCCATTCGTATTCTTTAAACATGCCAACATAATGGTGTTCCTCCTCGACAACCCCCCCCCCCCCCCCCCCTCCCCAAACCCATATTAATTAGTTTCCTCATTAATAATGATCCAATTATCAATCATAACTCATCTTTCATCGTTACACCAACATTAGCCCCTTTACCCCACCCCTCAGGCCATTTAAATTAGATTAATCCTGTGTTCTAAAAGGCCCGCCTAGGCCCCGCCTAGACTTGAGGCTAGAGAGAAACGCATTGCCTACGCCTTATTACGCCTTATTTTGGTAAAAGGCTTAAGGCACACTTTTTTAAAAAAAAACTTATGATTAGTTGACAAATATTGGTTATAGAGCATGAATATGAGAAAGATGGCTACCAAACATATGAATATATTTTCAAAACTCAAGGTATGTATTATTTTATTATATTACTAGCCTTAGAATAATTAAAATAATAAAAAAAGGAAAAATGCCTTTTTACGCCTAGGATCCTAAGGCTTGAGGCTTGACCTCCACGCCTCGACCATGCCTTGCGCCTCTTAGAACCTTGGATTAATCAATCACTCATTAAATCATCACTCAAAGGATTTAAGGGATCGTGCATCAACAAAGGACTATCTGAAAACGAAAACATCAAACTACAAAAATGTGTTAATTAAAATTTATAATGTCATCGTTCCCATACATGTCTAAACTCCATGCATGAGACGTTTTATAAAAATGAAATTCAAACAAGGAACCCCCCGATACACTTTCGTTTAGATAGGGTAGTCCCTAAGAAAATTAGTTAATTTAAGGTTTATTATGAAAAATTAAGAGAGTAAGCACTTGTATCCAACTTTCGAATCCAACCATAATCCATTCAACAAAAGCCACAACACTCATGAACCCAATAATCCAACTCAAGTTTATCCTGTACTCCTTCTAAATCATCTACTTGATTATTTCCTAAGGGAATAAGAGGTGCTTATATAATTCTAAAGTACTTAGTTCATTTATCAACTCTAAGGATATAACTTAATAAGAAGTATACAATAACTTTCCAAGAGTATAACGTGGGGTATTCAAACATAGAATGTCCTCATGAATAATTAAGTATAATTATGCATTTTCACACTTGATGATTCATCAATTAAGTATTTAATATAAAGGGTACTAATCATGGAGCTAAAGTTACAACTCTACCTAACATTCACTTTTCGATTCTTAATTAGGTTTTAACAATATTGTTATACCCCAAAATATTAGGCCACATGGACTAATAAGGTAGTGACGCCTGTCAACATTATCATTGGCTTTCCACAGCGGGTAAAACCCGGTCGACTCAGGCATCCTCTGGTCGGCCGTTCGATTGACCCCAACTAGGAAGACAAACCATCAGTTATATGAAGACACATGTGGGGTACTTAACCAACCCCGTGCACATGCACGTGAATAACATCCAACTACATATTATTGTGTAAAGGTATAAATGCTTGAAGATATAAAGGCATTCCACCCTCTTGATTTTTCACTCACTATAAATACACTACTCCTCCCAGTCGAGGGAAGGCATTAGCACACCTGCTTTATGCTAAACCCTAGAATTGTAATTAAGAGATTGGAATAAAAACCTTTTATAAATAGTATAATTTCCCCATGACTCTAGGCTCCATTCTTGAGCTGAACCACGTAAAAAACCTTTAGTGTCTATTATTATAAGATAAATAATTCAAATTTAGATATCAACAGACTGGTGCTGTCTGTGGGAATCGACAAGTCACTACCGTTTCTCACCCTATCAAACCCATTTTTCATACATTTGAAGTATGATAAACATCCCAAAAATCAGCCTTGCCGGAGATGATGCACTTAGGCCTTTCTCTCCTCCTGGAATAGGATACCTATAAGGAATTCTACCCAACATTGCCAAAGGACAAGAGGGAATGCAGGAAACAGTGAGGCAGCTAACTCAGACACTTTAGATAGACCTACTTCTACTCTATCCTATATGAGGGAAATGCTGCCTCCACCTGCTATAAATGATAGAAACAAGTCTAGATATTCCAGATCTTTACAAGACCAATCCTCAGTCGATGATTATGACGGTTGGTCTCTCACTCCAGAATGGCTAAGAGCCTTGGAAAGGCTGAGTAAAGCCTTTGCTTTCGATCGTTTGGGTCCTCGAGCATATAGGGGCTACCATCTAAAACCCTCCAGATTGTGAGATCGTCGAGAAGGGTTTACTAGATCCAAGGGTAGTGTACGAGGTTTCACGCATGCCAAGCAGACTTCCTAGGAAGAGAGCTCATCACACACGCATGGTAGAGATGCCAGAGCCGCCTCAGTCAAATTTAATCCTAAAAATTACCCTTAGAAAGGATCTATATAATGATTGGAATATCGTCTGGGAGAAATAGCCAAGTCCAAAAATCCTTTACAAAGGAGCTTTGTGAAGGTATCTCTTTTTATTCCACCCATTTTGGATTTCCCCACACTGTCCAAATTCAATCCACCTGTGGTCACTCCCAATATGACGGTAAGACTGACCTCGTCCTTCATATTGAATAATGCCAGGCAATAACTAATATTTATTCAGTTCCCGATAAGACGCGTTGCCGAGCATTATCATGTACTATCATTTCAACTGCATAAATTTAGTATAATAATCTGCCCCGAGGATAAATCTCTAGCTTCTAGTAGCTTGATGATCTATTCATCAACAACCGCTTTGGGGTCAAGCCCATCAAAAGGGTATCCCACTTACTGAGCATCTGCCAGCGATAAGGGGAAACCACTCCCAAGTATATAACTCGTTTTAAAGTCAAAAGCTAGAGGTGGTAGATTATGAACAGAAGACCACTATTACTATTTTAATGAACGAACTTCTCCTCGAGAAGCTATATTATGCATTGGACAAAGACCCCCCTAGAACCATGACTCAGTTTATGGCCAAAGTTGGAAAAATCATGAACACCAAGGAAGCTATGTCCGTCAAGCACGCTCCAGGTGCTAAATTCGACAGTCATTAGAGTTTTGACAAGAAGGAGCAAAAAGATAAAAAGGCCGAGAAACCTAAGAAGTATGAGGAATACGCTCCTCTCACTATTTGCATGAAATGTCTTAAAAAAATAAGTGTTGTCTCCAGTTGTCCCCCAACTATTGCAGTACATTAATTCTTTTATTGCTATATGAGTTCCAAATAACTCATTGAGATGGTTAACGCCCTTAACTACCCTCCAACTATTTGGGCCACCTTAGCAGGGGCTACATCAAAATATTGATGAAATTTTTAAAATAGATTATTTGGTGGGAAAGTGACATCACATTCAACAATAAAGATTGTGGGTAACCAATGATACTTATCCAAGGCACATAAATCACAAGGACCAGAAACCATCTCCGTAATTATCCATTCTAGGATTTTTCTTCTCTCCCTAAACTCCTCTAAAGATCTCTCATCAACGATATAAACCATCCTAATAGCTCAGAAAGAAAAAAGACTAGAAGAATAATCTACTTCTGGAACTTTGTCAATATTTTGATGTAGTCCCAGCTAAAGTGGCCCCAAACAGTTGAAGGGTAGTTAAGGGAGTTAGCTGTTTCAATGAGTTATATAGAACTTACGTAGGAATAAAAGAATTAATGTACTGCTATAGTTGGGGGACCACTGGGGATAGCACTTATTATTTGAAGACACGTCATGCCAGTATGTCTTTGGTAATGAATTTGTCCGATTCCAATAAGGATTATTGAGATTATGGGATTGTTGTAAATAATTGACAAAATTCTCCCCTTCCTGAGGTTGTAAGAGATATAGGGCCCAGATGCCCTCAGGAAGGGCATGGCATATATCGGCCTCTTGTAATTTATTTATGTATTTTATTTATGTTTGCTTTTCTCCTGTTGGTTCACTAGATAATATAGTACGTTTGCTTTCTTAAAGGGAGAAGGGATAAGGATTGTCCCCCTCACACTGATGTTAATTTTGAAGAATTGAAGTTTATTTGGTCTATCCAACAAAGGATAGGTGAAGTCCATCCCCAACCGGCTTTAATTTTATTAGGATATCAGAGGTCTATGACTTCTTTTGTATCTCGGCCTATAATAGATATCCCTCTAGCCCCCATTTATTTGGAAAATTCTACTTCATCCCATTTTGAGACTTATTTTGATTTTCCTTTGCTATAATAAGGAAACACTGCATTTGAAAGAACTTCTTTCTCATTTACTAGCTTATATTTGTCTATCATTCTGACCACTATTTCTTCTCCAGACAAAATGGTCAATAGGAAAATCCCAAACCTCCTTGCTGGAGCCATGTTCCCCCCTCAAGCCAAGAAGAAGAAGAGTGCAGATGAATGTTCCAAGTGCCCACTAGTAGTGACTACTGAAGAGATGAAGAATATAGAGACTCAATTCAAAAGATTGAGGAAAGGTCTTTCCACCTAGTAGGAGTTAATACAAAAGACTCAAGTGGACCAGGCCTCTATTGAAGGTGCCTTTGTGGCAGTGAACCCTAGATTGGCTAGGGGATTATTAGTTCTGGAGTCTTTCCTGTAGACATGTTGGTGGATGTCCCTTTGTCCAAGGAAAGGTTGTTGGAGAAAGCTAATTATAATTCGACGCTGGTAATTATCTAAACACATTTTTATTCCCTAATTGGCTCCCTTTAGACTTATTCTTTATTGCTTGCTTTTGATCTTCAAAATTTGCAGTTCTTGATTGATTATGATAAACTTTTAGGGATGACTAGTTCAGGGAGTTATCTACTGATGTTGAGGAGGCCTTCAAAAGACCGAGGGGGTCTTTGAATGATTTTAAGGAATACTAAAGGAGGTACTAAGAGAAGTGGCAATGACTGCTAAATACTATCGAGCAGGCCAAGAAGAGTGTCATGAAAGATGTTGCAAATGCTGTCAAGGCCACCACTGAAGTGGAGAACAAGTACCAGAAGTTGAAGGTCGCCATGAAAAATGGGAAAAAGGATGCCTACACTCGAGGTTAGGACAAGGCTTTTACTACCGCAACCCTACAAATTGATTTCCTGAAAAAGACATCCTTCAAGGAAGGCTGGGGTTCTGTACTCAAACTGGCTGGCACTGTTGTCGACTCAGACCTCTTCCAGCAGTTCAACCTTGGTACCCCTCATATTATTGATGAAGAAATGGAGGATGAGGAGGGAACAGGTGAATCTTTTATGGTACTTGAGACTTCAGTGGTGGTTGCTCGGTCGACAAAAGAAATGGACTAAGGCAAGGAGAAGGTGTAAACACCTTGGGGGTTTTTCTTACATTTTATATTTTTTTATTTTTGCCTTGTAATGTTTGGTTTGGTTTCCCTATAACACGAAACAATTATCCTTTTTGATGAACTTCTTCATTACTTTAATAAGATTGCTTATAATTTTATATGCACAGTGTTGATGTTTGCTGAACATGTCCTTTAAATTTTTTTTGGAAGTTTTAAAGGTACCAAAGGAAGATTCCCTTTGGCATTGAAATGATCCAGGTTTCTTGGAATACCTTAATCCTCCTTTCAGTCTAGATGTTAATTGAATTTCCACTGATGCCTTACCAATAAGCCTTGTTAGAAAATATTTGGGTGACTATGGCTTGCATGGTGAAGATATCTTTGTCCGACTTCAGCATTTGGTGGATAGGCCTAGCTCTAGTAGTCGTGAAAGATATAGGGATTTAAGGTCCATAGAATTGCCTTTGGCTTTTAATGTTCCTCCAGAAGGAATAGAAAAAGTCTTGGGAAAATGCCTAACAAAATGAAAATGTTTACCTTTGTAACTTTGATGAAAAATATTTTATAATGGAGTTCATTACCTTTTGAATGAAAAATAATATACGTTTAACAATGTTTAATATTGGCCGACCATTAGTTAAGCATTTTGATTGTATGATCGACCTTTGGACACCTAGTCTGCTTTATTGATTACCAAATTGGGCGAACATGAATAGTCCAGCCTTAAATTTTACTAATACACTTATGGTTCCCCAAATGGATCCTTATCATTTTAGGATAATTGTTTGAATTAGTTACCATAGGCAACCAAATTTATAGGCTTTTTCCTTAACTTGGTCTGTTGAAACTTCTTATTCTTGACTTTAAGCCATACATGATTTTAAAAAAAAAAATTATGGACTTCTTGTTCGTGACTTGTCAAAGACAAAGTCATATATGAAGTTCTGCCAAAAACTTGACTAGCACTATTAGAATTGTCAATAAACTGAAAAATTCTCATCAAACTGACCATAGTTGCTACAAATGCATTGAAATTTTTTTATTTCAAATTGATAGATAGTATTTCCTAAGATTCTCGGTGTTCCACGGGTTCTTGAATTATTCCCCTTCAAGTGTCTCCAGGCGATAGGTACATGGTCAGATGACCACATAAATGCGATATGGACCATGCCAATTGGCTTCCAACTTATTACCTTTCTAAATTATCTTTTTTAAGATATAGTCTCCCTCCTTTAAGTTGTTTGGCTTCACTTTTCTATTGTAGAACCTGGTTGTGTGCTGTTGATAGGTAGCTTCGTGTAATGTAAAGTTTTCTCTTAGTTCCTCTACCAAGTGTAAGTCAAGCCTCCTCATGAGATCACTTTTGGGATAGTTAAAGTTGATCACCCTATGGCTTGGCAGAATTATCTCTGTTAGAACACCGCCTTTGTTCCAAATAATAACATGTGTGGAGTTTCGTTGGTAACTGTCCTCCGCATGGTTTAATAGGCCCGTAAGACACTATGCAACTCATGGATCCAGTTTCCTTTTGCATGATCAAGACATTTTTCAAACTATCGACAAACATTTTATTGGTCACCTCTGTCTGACCATTGCACCGTGGATGTCCTGGGGCAGAATTTAGCTTTTGGATCTTGGATTGAATACAATAATCCTCAAACTCTTAGTTGTTGAACTGAGTTCCATGATCTATAATGAATGCATATGGCATGCCATATCGGTATGTGATATTTTTCCACATAAACTGGAAAACCCTTTCATTAGGCTTTTCAACTAATGGCTCAACTTCCACCTACTTTGTGAAGTAATCTATGGAAACAACAATGCATTTAAATCTTCCCTTTGTCTTGGGTAATGGGCTGACTAGATCAATCCTCCACAGGGCAAAGGTCCAAGGGGAAATGATCGGTATCAAATCATCCCCCAGTCTTCTATGTACGATAACAAACTTTTGGAACTTCTCACACTTTTTAGCATATATCTATTGTCATAGTAGGCCAGTAATATCCTTGCATTACCACCTATTGTACTAATGATCTTCCTCCCGAGTGAGCTCCGCATGATCCTTGATGTACCTCCTTGATTAGTTCTGGTGATTTGGTTGGATGGAAACACCAGAGTAGAGAAATAATATATTATCTTTCGTACAAAACTCCTCATTCTAGAAGTTAATTTTCCACTTTGTATCTCAACTTTCTTGCTTAATTAGGATCTGTAGGTATCAATACTTTGTCAATGTACACCTTGATTGGATCTATCCATATTAGACTGACATTCTCTTCGTTTATGCTTCGGCTCATAAGGATTTCCATTGGAATGGTCCTTCTCAACTCTTTCCTTGTTGCTAAAGCTAACCGAGCAAGTGCATCAGATCGGGCATTCTCAATTCTGAATTCTAATAATTTTAAGAGCTAGAAATTTAGAAATAGTGTTTGGAGCTTTGGCTAAATACTTTACCATGAGATCTCCTTTGAATTCGTATATTTCGAGCACCTGATTGACGATCAACTGGGAGTCACTATGACAATGATCTGCTCGGCACCCAATGATAATGCTAGCTCCAGAACTATAATCAATGCTTCGTATTCGGCTTTATTATTAGAAGCTTGAAATTGAAATCTAAGTGCATACTCCACGTCTATGTTATCAGGAGTATTAATAATCACTCCTGCCACACTGCTAGTTGCACAAGAGGATCCGTCTACTTATACATTCCAGATAGGGGTTTCTTCATCAAAGCTTCCTTCGCTCAAAGATCCTTATTTGAACAACTTCTTGCTCTTCTCCTTTGTAAGAGAATATTTTCTATCATTGCTCAAATAGCTTTGGCTTAATAAGATTTTGGCATATCCCATTACCATTTGACACGAGTCGTCATGAAGACTGAATATCCAACATCTCCTACTTTCAAGGATCTCCATATTATAAAGGCACGATGCTATTAAGTTTAAAGTTATTCCCTGATTTTATTTTGGGATTTTTACTTTCATTAAAACTGGAAGCATAATTTTTTATTTAAAACTGGAGGCATTTTTTCCATATTTAAATTTTTTCAAAGTTCGTGTAACTCGTCCAAACGAGATGGGATTCTCATTCTAACGAGTTTTCATTTTCGTTCGAAGTGTCGTTTGAAGTTTACTTCGATCGAACGTGGAGCGAGGGCGTACTGTTTTAGATCATCTAAAGGTTGTTTTAACTTCGTTCAAATAAGATGGCTGATTGGTTCGAACGAGATTTATTTTATCCAAACGAATTGCCATTCTCATTCGAACAAGTTTCAAAATTCATTTGAATGAGCCATTGCCTCAAAATTTGTAAACGTCATAAAAATACCTATTTCGTGTTTGTTTTCGTTAAGACTTTTTTCAAAGTTATTTCTACATACCTTTAGGAAAAGTTTTCAAGCTTTTGATTTTGGATAACCTTTTTGATTCCAATCACATTCCCAGAATATACTTGAGCTAATCAAGTTTAACCTTTGTGGAGAAGGCATCTACATGCCTGACTTATGAAACCCAATGGGATCACTCCTGAAGACGAAGGCTGAGGCTGAGGCTGAAGGAGGAATACAATTATTATAGTTCTTGAGAGGATCATTGGTGAAGAAAGGCCACGATTTTGTGATTCGTAAGAGGATCATAGTAGATTCATTTATTAAATTTGTAAGTTGCGATTTGTAAATTTTATAAAGTGAATAAAAGGTTTTATCCGAAAGTTTTTTTTTGAAAATTTATTTTAATTGCATGCTTTATTGATTTATATTTTGAATCACATAGTTGCATGTTCAAAGGCTAATCGAATTAAAAATTGGTGTATGTTATCATTTGAATTTAATAAGTTAATGCCATTAGATCATTGCACACACTTTCTCAAGTTGGTATCAAAGCATTTTTACCCTTACAATTAGTATCAGAGCAGGATTCACCAAATTATCTTGTGATCCTGATTTTTCGCTAAATTTTTCTATGATATTAGTTTTTGGGAAAAAAATGATTTTGAAAAATAACATATTTTCTGATGGATAACCTATATAATAGGATGCCAATTTTCAATGGATCGAATTATGCCTCTTTGAAAGCCCGAATAAGATCTGCTTTAAAAGAAATAGATGAGAGGCTTTGGTTATTATGTGAAGGAAGGGGGCCACACCCACGATCAGTGTGAATAATGTTGAGAATCCTAAACCCGTCGCCTCTTGGACTCATGATGAGCTTAAATGGAGTAAATTCAACTCCCGCAGCCTTAGTGCTATTTTTGGAGCCATCGTTCCTGACGAGTTCCAATGCATCATGACGTGCACTACGTCTAAGGAAGCATGAGATATCCTCTAGTTGAGACATGAGGGTACTAACCTTGTCAAGGAATCTAAGCTTCAAAATTTGACCACCTAATTTGAGACCATCACCATGTTAGAGTTTGTGAGTTTTGATGAATTTTTTGCTAAGTTGTCGGACGCTGTAAACACTAGGGTGAGAAAATTCCTGAGACTAAGGTTGTTAAAAAGATTCTAAGGTCACTCCCTTCCCAATTTATTCCCAAGGTTACAATTCTTAACTCTTTAGGGATTTTAGACACTCTTAGGTTAGAAGAACTCGTAGGAGACCTTTAGACTTATGAGATATATGTGTTCCATAAAACCATTAAACCTAAGGATATAGGGGTAGCTATAAAGACTTAAGCTAAGAAAAAGAAAAAGGAGAGAGTTTGTGAGTCTAAACTTGAAGGTGAGTTTGATGTTGATGACGCAATTTTTAAAAAAAAGGTTTCTCAAATTTTCCAAAGAAAAATCTTTTAATAAAAAGATTTTTGAGAAAATAAAAAATAAAAATGAGGTCAAGGATAGTGGTGAGAAAGAGGAAGAGATAAAGTTTTTTGAGTGCGAAGATAAAGGGCGCAAGTTATGCGAGTGTCCCACTATGCGAAAAAGAAAGGGAAAAGTGATTGCAAATAAAGCCACTCTTAGCGATAGTGACATCGAGTCGGTTGATTCAGGGGGAAATCACCACATGAACTATGGGTTGCGTTCATGGCTAGTCACGTAAGCTCTACTAGTTTATCCCATGATGATGAGGACACATGTTAACGTGAAAGCCTCGATTATGTTTCGAGCCATTCGAGAGATTAATGATAAGATTGCAAGTGAGGGAGAAGGGAATCTCTAAAAAACTTTTATGATTTGTACACCGAGACGTTGAAAACCAAAAAGTTGAACAAACATTTGTATCTTAGAGTGTTAGATTTGGAGAAAGAGGTTAAAGTTTTGAAGGTGTGTGAGGAGTCGGCATGTCAACTCGAGAAAGAGAAGGTCTCTTTGGGTGAGCAGTTGATCGTCTTAGGTAGGGAAAAGAGTGATTTGACCAACATCGTGGCTAGTCTTACGGGAGGTCTTCAAACTTATATGAAGACTTGTGAGAGAGAGAACTCGAACGTGGACAGGAGGTTAAAGTCATTTTAGAGGACATATCTAAGAAGGTAGGAAAAATGATACTTAATCCCGCTTTGGGCAATGCTGAGAGATTAGAAGTAGGTTATAACGGTGCGTTCACTTCCCATGTAGCACCCGAGACGGTTGCCGAGTTTATGTTAGATCCATATGACCCTCGGCCCAACCCACCTAGGTGTTTGAACCCACCTAGGAGAGCTCATCCTAGACGTTTCTAGAAAGGTGGATGACTAAGCATAAATTCTTCTGAATTTAGCCCCTTAAGTTAGTGATTTTGATATCTCGAACAACATAATTGAATCGTTTTTATCCCATATCATGGACATTGACTATTTCTAACGAGTACCCCGAGTTTCATGTATTTCTTATGGATTTTATAGGTATTTAGTGTAAGAAAAGAAAGAAAGAAACCGGAAGAAAGGAAGAAAAGAAAGGAAGACAAGTCAAAAGGGCAAAATCGTAAATTTACACCCGGAGTTCGGATTCGAAGCCTGAAGGAAAGTTAAAGATCCTTGTTTCACTAGAGCATCGGAAGAAACGACAGTCAAATTGGAGCTCGAGATCAAAAGTTATGACCAGTAAAAAATGTAAGAAAAAGTCAAGCTTGAAGATAATCGGACCGATCCGATTTATCTCGGACCGATCCAAAATGTCACCTTTCCAGTAGACCCCGGATTGATACGGATCCGATAGCAACCGGATCGGTCCGGTGGAAATAAAAAAGAACCGATCCGGTGACTGAAAATCGAACCGATCCGATGGAATCCAGACCGGCCCGGCTGTTCGAATTCCTGGCATTAATTATGGATCTCAAAAGGTGCAAATCTTGGAATATCTTGCGCAACCCATCAATTTTTATCTGTAAAATCGTGCTAGTTGGTGCTATAAAAGGCCAAGCCCTACATCTTTCCAAAGGGAGTCGAATTTTAGAGAGAGAGAGTCAGCTTTTAGGGAATTCTTAGTAGACAAATTTCATATTTTTAGAAAAGCCCTAATTTGTAAGTTTGAGGAACAAAAAGTATTTCTTGATTCAATCATCTCTTTTCCCTAGTTCAGATTTCAAGTATCAATTTCCATTCTCTTATTTATTCTCAATTTTGTTTTCAATTCAATTATCACTTGTTTTGTAATTTTTGTTTTTACAATGTTTCTTAGATCCACAATTACATGCATTGTTATGAATTTATTTTGTCATAAAACCATGTCTAGCTAAATTTTCAAGGGCTGGAGTACATGAACTCATTCCGAGGTAAATTACCCAAGTAGAAAATAGAGGGTAAATTAAGTATTGACCAAATCGTGTATGAAAATTATACGAACATAGCCGATCTTTTAATCTCTCTTGCCCTAGGTACTTGGGCTGTTTAAGAAGACTATGCTAGTATAATTGTCTATTCACCTCTTTGTATTTGCCTTTGATTTCATATGATGCGGGCTAGTTCCCTCATATATGTAATGCTTAGGATCCATAAAGACTGGATTTAGTCAAAACTTCAATTTACAATTCTAGTATTCTATACGGTAATTTACTAAGGTTTGAGGGATTGTACTCCACCCTGTTTTCTCCCATATTCATATCTGATTTCTTACAATTCTTAGTGTTTTTTTGCACGTAGTTTATTTTCAACAATTGGAGATTTCAACCATCAATAATCTTTTCTTTTCTTTTGAGAAACCATTTGAAGGATAAATAACTTTTCCTACATATTCCCAATTGACAATTTCTGATCCCTGTGGAGACGATCCCGACTTGTCGGATCACTACTAACGCGACAGTCTTGCACTTGAGCCTAGAAAGAACGCACTTTTGAGACAAATTCTTAGTCGCGTCAAGTTTTTGTCGCCGTTGCCGGGGATCATCAATTGGTAATTTTTAGGAATGTTATTTTAATCCTAAAGTGATTTAAATAAAAAAAAAATACAATTTTCATCTCATCTCTTGTAAGATTACATGCAAAATCCACTTCTCACCCAAGTCCACGAAAATCCTATTGTCGAAACTAGTTCTGAAAATTCTCACACCACCGATTCTCCACACTTTCGGGTTCCACCTCCTTCACCGAATAATTCAATCACAAGTCGAACTTTGAGTCAAACACCGAGTGGAAGTTCTGAAGCGTTTGGTAGAAATATGTCTGTACACGGAAGCGTTGGTGTTGGTGCTGGAGAGGAAGAGTTACCATATCTTCCCATGAAAGATCTTTTATTTTCGGAGCGAACAGTTACCCCTGGTTGCATTTTACTCCCATATAATGCCGATCAGTTCCACTTTCGGAATGGTATGATCCAAATTCTGCCTACATTTCACGGTATGGATTCTGAAAAACCATATCTCCATATTAGAGAGTTCAAAGAAGCATATGAGACGTTTGATGATCAAACTTTCCCACAAGATGTTATCCGGTTAAGGATAAAGCTAAGACTTGGTTATGGTCACTACCTCCGAATTTTGTTTTATCCTGGAGAGATATGCAAACTAAGTTCCTATCAAAGTTCTTCCCACAACACAAAACCAATTCTGTCAAAGCTCAAATACATGCTTTTCGGCAAAATGAGAATGAGGCTTTAGATAAGTGTTGGGAAAGATTTCAGGAGTTAGTTAGTGCTTTCCCCCCATCTTGGATTCGAAAAAAAATCTTATTTCATTTTTTCATCAAGGGCCTACTTTAGCGTCTAAAAAACTTGTTTAGACAATGTGCGAAAGACCTTTTTGGGAGTTAGACTCGAGCGATGCCGAGGCTCATTTGAAATACGTAGTGGAGACTACGCAAGCATGGGATGTTTCTGACCCCAATAGTCAAAATAGAAATCGACAAGTGTCCAACTCGTCTGATGCATCCGGTATTTATCACTTGGACAAGGACACTTTGTTAGATCATAAATTTGACCAATTGGAAAAGAATTTCAGAGACATGCTTGAAGTGCGATTAAGAGAAGTCGCTGGGCCCGTACAAGCAGGAAAAGAGAAAGTGTGTGCCATTTGTACTGCTGGTCATTCTATCAAAGGATGTCCTACCATCCCTGCATACAAGGCAATGTACACTGAGCAAGTAGAGGCGATAGGAGGGTTTTAAGGTAATTTTAATCTACCGCAAGGTAATACATACAATCAATCTTGGAGGAATCATCCTGGTTTCAACTATGGATAACCACGGGGTGGGATGGCTCCTAATCCACATGTGGCTTTGCAACCACCCCCTCCTCAATTTCAGCAAATGGCTCCTCCGATGCAACCTCCAATGCAGGTACCACCTCCTGGGACGTATGTCACTCCACATAGGAGATCTCTTGAGGATAATATGAATCAATTAATCCAATCTCAAAAGGAGAGCAGTGCTAAATATGATCGAATGTTCACAGAAATTCACACTAGCATCTCTAGGCTGCAATCTGCATTGAATACTCAAGATAAGGGTAAATTCCCAGCCCAATGACAAAGACCTCCTATTCAAGGATAACCTACGGTTAGCTCTACATCATCGGATTTGCCAGAACAATGTCAAGCCGTCACTACTCTACGTAGTGGCCGTGTAATTGATCTAGCACCACCATCTCCCAAGGAATCTAATGCTAAAGAAGCTTCAGAATCCGAGGGGATCCCATTCCACATGGATGATAAGGAAGAAGGAGTTCAATATGAAGTTTAAATAAAATTGCCCACTGCTGCTTCATTTCCTCAATGCTTGGCACCACCCAAAAAGGGGGCTTCGCGTACGGAAGTGTTAGATGTTCTGAAGAAAGTGAAGTTGAACTTGCCATTTCTGGATGCTATCCAACAAATTACAGCATATGCCAAAGTCATCAAAGATCTTTTGACTATAAAACGACGGCTTAAGGTGAAGAAGAACGTCTTTTTGGCACAAAATGTGAGCTCGATCATTCTTAATGATATTCCACCAAAATTCAAGGATCCTAGTGCACCTACAATTTCGTGTGTTATAGGAAAAAGTAGAGTTGAAAAAGCTTTGCTTGACTTAGGTGCAAGTGTGAACATCCTTCCATACTCTATCTATAATCAGCTTGATTTAGGTGATCTTAAACCTACCCGAATAACTATACAGTTAGCAAATCGAACAGTGAAAGTGCCTCGTGGGGTTGTTGAGGATGTGATAGTTCAAGTGGACACATTCTACTTCCCGGTTGATTTTGTCATTTGGGACACGGAGCCTTCCCCCCATTCGAGTAATCATGTTCCCATAATTTTGGGCCGTCCATTTTTAGCTACTGCTAATGCTTTGATCAATACACGTAATGGCCAAATGCAACTCACTTTTGGAAACATGACTCTCGAGACCAATATTTTTAATGTGGCTAACCAAATGGGTGATGAGGATGAAATTTATGAGGTTGATCTTATTGAAGAGGTGGTGGATGAGCACATCGAAAAGATCATAGGTGGAGATGCACTGGAAGTTTTTTTAGTGCAAGGTGTTGATAATAAGAGTTCTTATACTGAGTTTGAGCGTGAAGTGGAAGAGTTGGGAGCTTGGTTGCAAGAAGAAGTGAGTTTTGAGAAGTTGAGAGATGTTGACTGGATTTCTAGATTTGAGGAATTACCCCCGAGGGAGTCACTCATGATCCCCTCTGAAGAGAGATTTCCTAGTCTTGGGTTAAAGAAACTACCCTCTCATGTATATGATTTTCTGGGAGATGATGATACATTTCCTGTTGTTGTTTCTTCTAGTTTAAAAAAAGAGCAAAAGGGCATGTTGTTGAATGTGTTGAGGAAGCATAGGAGTGAGTTTGGTTGGACTATAGAAGATTTGCAAGGTATAAGTCCTTTGATTTGTACCCATAAAATCCATCTCGAGGAGGAGGTGAAGCCCTCGAGAGAGATGCAAAGGCGACTGAACCCAACCATGAAAGATGTAGTTCGATCGGAAATCATCAATTATTAGATGCTGGGATTATCTATCCCATTTTCGATAGTAAATGGGTGAGCCCAATACAGGTCGTTCCAAAGAAGTCGGGTATGACTGTGGTTGAAAATGCTAAGGGAGAATTAATACCTCAACGCACCACCACTGGGTGGCGTGTTTGCATTGATTATCGAAAACTCAATGCCAGAATAAGAAAAAACCATTTTCCCTTGCCGTTTATCGACCAAGTGATTGAACGAGTAGCGGTCCATCCTTACTATTGTTTCCTAGATGGGTATTCTGGCTATAATCAGATTGAAGTGGATGTACTTGATCAAGAAAAGACGACTTTTACATGTCCATTTGGTACGTTTGCCTACAAACGTATGCCTTTTGAGTTATGTAATGCGCCAATAACTTTTCAAAGGTGCATGTTGAGTCTCTTTAGCGACATGATAGAAAAAGTACTGGAGGTGGTCATGGACGATTTCATCATTTTCGGTCCATCTTTTGAACAATGTTTAGCTAATCTTGAAAGAGTTTTATTCCGGTGTGTGGAAAAAGACTTAGTCCTCAATTGGGAAAAATGCCATTTTATGGTCACTAAGGGCGTAGTCCTGGGCCACATAGTCTCATCTAGGGGAATTGAGGTCGATCGAGCAAAAATAGAAGTCATAGCTGAGTTACCCCCGCCAAAATCGCTTAAAGATGTGAGGTCCTTTTTAGGCCATGCTGGATTTTATAAGAGATTTATCAAAGACTTTAGCGCCACCGCTAGACCCTTGAGTAATCTTATCATGAAGGACACTTCGTTTGAGTGGAATAACGCATGCCAAGAAGCTTTCGATAAACTCAAAAGCATGCTAATTTCTGCTCCTATCATGCAAGCTCCCGATTGGTCACTCCCATTTGAGCTTATGTGTGATGCAAGTGATTACGCGATTGGGGCTGTTCTCAGACAAAGAAAAGACAAGAAATATCATATTATTTACTATGATAGTAGGACATTATCTGGCCCCCAGCTTAATTAGTCCACCACGGAGAAAGAATTACTAGCGGTCGTTTTTGCTCTCGATAAATTTTGCTCTTACATTGTTGCGTCACCCATCATTTGCTTCACTGATCGCTCGGCCCTCAAATATCTTCTGACCAAGAAAGATGCCAAATCGCGCCTAATAAGGTGGATCCTACTCCTACAAGAGTTTAACCTCTCGATTCAAGATAAGAAAGGAGTAGAAAATGTCATTGCTGACCATTTGTCACGCCTCTCGTCCGACGTACCTATTGATTGCATCCCCATAGACGAGTATTTTCTTGATGAAAATCTATTTGCTACTTCTTCTCTTCTTAGGTTTGCGGATGTTGTAAATTACCTTGTCACTAGAGTCGTTCCCTCCAATTGGACTCCATAAGAGAGAAGGAAGTTCGTTACTTGGTCACGCATGTTCTTTTATGATGATCCATATTTGTTTAAGTATTGTGCTGATCAAATCATCCAAAAATGTGTACCTGATGAAGAAATTCAAGGGGTAATTCGATTTTGTCATATGGAAGCATGCGGAGGTCATTTTTCCAAAAATAAAACTGCTGCGAAAATCCTGCAAAGCTGTATCTTCTGGCCCACACTCTTTCGGTATGTGAATACTTTTTGCAAATCATGTGATAGATGCCAAAGAATGGGAGCTATTACTCTCCGTGACATGATGCCATTGACCCCCATACTTGTCTTAGAGTTGTTTGATTGCTGGGGTATTGACTTCATGCACTACACCAAAACACTCTATTAGTAACATACCAATTTTTTGATTACTAACACTATTAAACCATTATTTTTCTTACCCTAGATTATCGTTACTAAATTCATATAAGTGTTAGTAATTTTAGTTTACAATTAAAATATAAAGTACATATCTTTTTTAACATTTCGAGAAGCGTGTTTTCCCTCCCACTCAAAAATCCCCAATTTTACTTCTCGTCTGTCATTCTTCCCTCCCAAACGAAATGCCCCAAATTGTAAGGTCAGGTTCGTCTCTCTCTACATTTTCATCAACCACAAGGTCGATCGTATGTATATAATACGCACAACACCAGGTGAATCCCTCTTCCCTTTTGATTTCAGTAACAAACTCCTAAGAAATTTACATAACAACGGTTTGCGAAAAGTGTAAGGTCCTCTACCACCATAACCATTGTTTTACATATGTATATATATGTGCATCTGTATCTATCTGTGTGTGTATATATATGTATAGATATAGATGTGTAAGTATGTATGTATTGAATTTGTTAGGGTTTGAACAGGTGAAAGGAAGCTAATGAAGGTGATAGTACCAGACAAGTGGAAAGAAGAAGCCAACAACACTATTGAAGGCGGTGGCCGCAAAATCAACGAGAATCCTCTCCAAAAAAATAGGTCTTTTTCTCTCTCTATATATCTTTCTATATCTAAATATGTAACAGATGTATCTCATCCTATATAATACTTTTGCAATTTATTTATTTTATCTTTTATTCATCTTTTAATAATTTCTGTTATTGAATAACTCATTAGTTCAGGAGATTTTAAGTAGCGGAGAAATAGGGGAAGACCATTTCTGTTATTGAATGACTCATTGCTGTTATTGAATGTTATTATCATATTAACTGTTACGTTAATAATGGAGATTGTGGTGGAGAATACAAATTTGATACTTTACTGAAACTAAAACTCCTTTAAAATCTCTGTTTAATGACTTGGTGTATCCGTGGTACTCATTTCTGTTTAATGACTTGGTGTATCCGTGGTACTAAAATCAATTTGTTAGTTTGATGAAAATCATGGTAGGTACACAAATATTTTATGTTTTGAACTATTTGTGTCCTTTGACTTTGGTAAAGTACTACACAGTTTATGTTTTTCGTAATGCTATTGTTATTAGCATTCCAATGGATCCCCTCTGAAGTTTTATCAAGGTTTCATCATTTATAGTCATTGAAATTAAACATTTCCTTTATATTTAGCCATATGAAGACTGGTGAGTTTACTTAAGTAACCTGGTACATTTTGATGAATGGTTAAGACGTCTAACCTATATGGGAAACTTTCAGTAGTGTGTATAAATTCATAGTATGATTTGGCTTTTGAGTATAAATGTGAGGGTAAATGGAGCTGAATCATTCATCTTTGTTATGCTGTTTCTCTTAATTTTAAGGTTTAATTTCCCTATTCTTTATATTTTGTTTTGGGATATTTTGAATATGAATTTGTGGTAGTTATTTTTCGAAAAATTTAAATTGTACAATTTTTAAATATTTTGATATTTATTTGAGTCAATAAAGAATTTTGTGGGTGTATTCACTGCAAACCCTCACGAGACAAAACTCGTCCTACTAGGGTAACCTAGGAGTTTAAAGGCTTGTTGCATATGCTCAATGCAATCGCATGCCCGCGAAAGTGGAATTTTAGTTAAATAAAATAAATCTCAAGAGTGGAACTTTGGTTAGCTTCATTTACATTGCCCGGGACGTGCAAATTTCTAAGTTAGGGGGATTTGACTAATCATAAATTCTTTTGAATTTAACCCCTTAAGTTAGTGATTTTGATATCTCGAACAACGTAATTGAATCATTTTTATCCCATATCATGGACATTGACTATTTCTAACGAGTACCCCGAGTTTCGTGTATTTCTTATGGATTTTACAGGTATTTAGTGTAAGAAAAGAAAGAAAGAAACCGAAAGAAAGGAAGAAAAGAAATGAAGACAAGTCAAAAGGGCAAAAGAGTAAATTTACACTCGGAGTTCGGATTCGAAGCCTAAAGGAAAGTTAAAGATCCTTATTTCACTAGAGCATCGGAAGAAACGATAGTCAAATCGGAGCTCGAGATCAAAAGTTATGACCAGTCAAAAATGTAAGAAAAAGTCAAACTTGAAGATAATCGGACCGATCCGAAATGTCACCTTTCCAGTAGACCCCGGATTGATACCGATCCAATAGCAACCGGATCGGTCCGATGGAAATAAAAAAGAACCGATCCGGTGACTGAAAATCGAACTGATCCGATGGAATCCGAACCGGTCCGGCTGTTCGAATTCCTAGCATTAATTATGGAGCTCAAGAGGTGCAAATATTGGAATATCTTGCGCAACCCATCGATTTTTAGCTGTAAAATCGTGCTAGTTGGTGCTATAAAAGGCCAAGCCCTACATCCTTCCAAAGGGAGTCGAATTTTAGAGAGAGAGTCAGCTTTTAGGGAATTCTTAGTAGACAAATTTCATATTTTTAGAAAAGCCCTAATTTGTAAGTTTGAGGAACAAAAAGTATTTCTTGATTCAATCATCTCTTTTCCCTAGTGCAGATTTTAAGTATCAATTTCCATTCTCTTATTTATTCTCAATTTTGTTTTCAATTCAATTATCATTTGTTTTGTAATTTTTTTTTTACAATGTTTCTTAGATCCACAATTACATGCATTGTTATGAATTTATTTTCTCATAAAACCATGTCTAGCTAAATTTTCAAGGGTTGGAGTACATGAACTCATTCCGAGGTAAATTACCCAAGTAGAAAATAGAGGGTAAATTAAGTATTGACCAAATCGTGTATGGAAATTATACGAACATAGTCGATCTTTTAATCTCTCTTGCCCTAGGTACTTGGGCTGTTTAAGAAGACTCTGCAAGTATAACTGTCTATTCACCGCTTTGTATTTGCCTTTAATTTCATATCATGCGGGCTAGTTCCCTCATATATGTAATGCTTAGGATCCATAAAGACTGAATTTAGTCAAAATTTCAATTTACAATTCTAGTATTCTATACGGTAATTTACTAAGGTTTGAGGGATTGTACTCCACCATGTTTTCTCCCATATTCATATCTGATTTCTTACAATTCTTAGTGTTTTTGTGCACGTAGTTTATTTTCGTCAATTGGAGATTTCAACCATCAATCATCTTTTCTTTTCTTTTGAGAAACCATTTGAAGGATAAATAACTTTTCCTACATATTCCCAATTGCCAATTTTTGATCCCTGTAGAGACGATCCCGACTTGTCGGATTATTACTAACGCGACAGGCTTGCACTTAAGCCTAGAAAGAACGCACTTTTGAGCCAAATTCTTAGTCGCGTCAGTGGATCTAAGCCCGTGTATATTTGTTCCCATTGCAAGCAAAGAGTTCACCTTAGGGAATTTTGCTTTAAGTTGGGGAGAGTGTCTCATCGGTTTCTTCCATGATATGCCACTACATGAGTTTCGACACGCACTGCCATACATGTTACTTCGCATGATCCAGCACATGACATGAGAGATTTTAAGATTTTCGGGAGAAATTATAATATTTAGTCAAGACTTCACAAGATTTTATAAATGTTTTTCATAGGATGTCACCTTTTTTTGAAAACTCCTCTAGGCCTAATGATTGAGGTTGAGACTTGTTTCTAGTAATGATGCTTTTCATGTTTATACCTTCTATGCCTATTGCTAGATTATAATATCATTGTTCTTATATTTTTCATTTGTATATTTTTTGAAAAAAAATAAAAAACAGTTTTGTTTCTCTTGATTTTTTTTTAAAAATACAAAAAGATTGTAGGTCCTTTTTTTGAAAAAGACAAAAAAAATTATTTTTGATAAAATTTTTGAAAAAATCCCAAAAGAGTTATGTATTCTTTTACACCATATGTCGATGAACATTAAAGATGTTCGAGTCACCCATTCATTCCATATCCACGTGACCATTTTATAGTGTTTTGAGACGTGACATGATTTGATTTTGTGCTTAATAATGTGTGGAGTGTTGAGATGTGATATGATGACTGCTAGCTATATGTTTAACTTTTTGTCATCTTTAATGCACATGAGCATGGACTTATTTGAGTATTGCACTTTCTTTTCACGTGTCGATTGTAGTGTTTTCATCTCATTCCCGTTTTTAAAACGAACCAAATGTGAAAAATAATAAAAGCAGTGCATGTAAGAATCGTTGCCTGAAGTGAAAAAATAGAAAGTCATTTATCCGGTGTATTTGGTATATTTTATGCAATGGAATCAGGCTGCTAAAGACAGTTGACTTTGTGTGAAAAGCCATCATTTGTAAAAAGAAAAGGGCCTAAATGATTAACGACACATAAAAACAGAAGTAGCAGGCCAATTTCTAAGAACATTGATGCTTCGCTTCATATGAGAATTAATTTCTTCAAAAATATTTGAGCAAAAAAAAAAGTTAAATATGTGATTTTTGTGAGAGTTAAGTCGAAGATCAATGGATTTGAACGTTCATAAAATCTCGTAAAGCGTTACATAGTTTTGGGCATTATTGGCATGAAATTCACTTATGATATTGATTAGTTGATTTGGTTAAGTCAATTTCACTCGAGTTCACCATTTTTACACTTAAGGTAGACTTTGAGATCTTTCGTTAGTGGTATCTAATTCCTTAATGGACATGTATTATGTTTGTCTACGTTGATTAACATATATAATATATTCACTTCCCTACATTCCCTTTCCATGATTTGAATATTTTTTTATTTCTCCATGGTGTGTTGTATTTATTAATTTTTCCACTTAAAAAAATTCAAAATTTCAAAAATAGTTTGTGGCGCCTTTGATATTATCATTGTGTGATTATTCATTCATATTTTTTTGTGATGATATCTTTTTATTATTGGTGATGTTCCCAATTTCCATGTTTGGTTTCTACTCCTTGTCTATTTCGGCCTAAATAAAAGGGGGAGAAAAAAATTATGTGGGAGATTACATGAGTTTGATTTATGGGGAAGATTTTATCTTTATGCATTTTATTTTATATGTCAAAATTGATGCATCATGAGGTATTTTCTTTGTTTCGTATGTGTAGGTACTTTTGGAAGATCATAATTGCATTACACTCGATGAAGACAAAGTGGCCAAGAGAAGTCTAAGAAGAAGTGGAGATTTCAAGACATTATTATTCTTATACCTATTTATTTTAGGATTTGGGAGGGTATTAGGATATTGTATTTGTCTTAGGAGATTTATTTGTAATTTGGATTTCGATTTAATGTTTGTTCTGAAAGAGCCAAAAGGGAGAGATTTGTAAGAGCATATTTTCTGTCATTTCTTAAATGGCTTATGCTTACATAGATTTTGGCATATCCTATTACCATTAGACTCGAGCCATCACGAAGACCAAATCTCCAACATCTCCTACTTTTAAGGATCTCCATACTATGAAGGTATAATGCTACTAAGTTTAAAGTTATTTCTTTAATTTATTTCGGGATGTTTATTTTTTTTAAAACTGGAAACATGATTTTTTTTAATTTAAAACTCGAGTCATTTTCCCCTTATTTAAAAAAATTTCAAAGTTCACCTATATCCTTAAAAAAGAATGGGATTCTCCTTCTAACAAGTTTCCATTTTGTTCGAAGTCTCGTTTGAAGTTTACTTCGATAAAAAATCGAACGAGGGCATACTGTTTTAGGTTGTTTGAACGAAGTTCAAACGAGATGGTTGATTGGTTTGAACGATAATTATTTCGTTCAAACGAATTGCTATTCTCGTTCGAAAGAGCCCCCATCTCAAAATTTGTAATCTTCATATAAATACCTATTTCATTAAGACTAATGCCATAATTATTTCTGCATACCTTTAGAAAAAGTTTTCAACCTTTTAATTTTGGAAAACCTTTTTGATTCCCAAATCACAATCCCATAATATATTTGAGTGAATAAAGTTTAAACCCCATAGTTTGTATCCTTGCATACACAACCTTTGTGGATAAGGCATCTCCATGGCTTACTTGTGAAACCCGAGGGGATCACAACTAAAGATGAAGACCGAGGCCGAAGGAGGACTACAATTCTTGTCATTATTTCGAAGATCATTGATGAAAGAAGGCCGCGGTTTTGTGATTCTTAAGAGGATCGTTGTAGATTCATTTATAAAACTTGTAAGTTACGATTTGTAAATTTTATAAAGTGAATAAAAGGTTTTACCCAAAAAGTTTTTTTTCCCTCAAACTCTGTTTTGATTGCATGCTTTCTTGATTTATGTTTCGAATCACATAGTCTCATGTTTTAGGGCTAATCGAATTAAAAATTGATATAGATTATCATTTGAATTTAATAAGCTAACGCCATTAGATCATTGTGTACACTTTCTCAAATTGGTATCATATCATTTTTACCCTTATATCCTCATACTATTTGGTGACCTCTCGGGCAACAGATGATTCTAGTTTGTATCGTTTTGGAATTATCTCCAGGAGAAGTCTACTCGGCTTGGTTCATCTTTGAGGTCTCTTCCAAGGAATTCTACTCGATCTGTTTCTCTTTAAGGAGTCATAATCATGTGTTATTTCTTCGTAATTAAACTCTGCTATGAAATCCACCAAAACCAGCGATTTCAAGGCTATTTGGGGGTCATAGAGTATATCATATTCTCCTAATTCCACTGCCCAAACCATCAATCTTCATAAATTTTCTAGTTTATGGATAGCTCAGTGCAATGGTAAATCTGTGTAGACCACAATGGTATGTGTTTGGAAGTAAGGGTTCATTCTTCTAGATGCTTTAATAAGTGCTAAACCCATTTTTTCCAAGTGAGGATACCAATTCTCTTCCCCCCTGAAAGCTTGCTGGTGTAGTACACTAGTTACTGTGGTCCATTTTCTAATCGGACGAGGGCCGAGTTGTCACTCATTTTGGATATCGCAAGGTATAAGTATAATTTCTCTCCCATGGTTGGTCGGGAAAGAAATGGTGGAGACCCCAAATATTTCCTCAACTCCTGGAAAGAATTCTCACATTCTTCATTCAATTTGAAGGTCTTTCTGATTACTTTGAAGAATGATAAGCATTTATCAGTAACTTGGGAGATAAATCGGTTAAGAGAAGCTACTCTTCCTATTAATTTCTGCACATCTTTTTTGCATGAGGGATATTGCATCTCGATCAATGCCTTGATTTTGATTATATTGGCTTCAATCCTTCTTTAATTTATAATGAATCCCAGGGATATCCCTTCTTGCAAGTCGAACACACATTTGTTCAGAGTAAACTTTATCTAATGCTTCTCAATATGATCAAACATCTAGCCAAAGTCTTTGATATGACCGACATCTATTTTTCTTTTAGTAAGCATGTTATACATATAAACTTTTATATTCTTTCCAATTTGTTCTTCAAAGACCTTATTCACTAGCTTCTGGTATGTGTCTCTAGTGTTTTTAAGACTAAAAGGTATAACGTTATAACAGTAAGTACATTGGCTAGTGATAAATGATGTTTTCTCCTCGTCTCCTCATTTTATTTTAATTTGATTGTACCCTGCATAAGCATCCATGAAGTTGAGTAACTCATCTCCTGTTGTGGCATCAACTAGTTGATCAATTCTGGGCAAATGGAAGTGATCCTTCGAATAGGGTTTATTGATATCGGTGAAGTCAACACACATGCGCCATTTGTTGTTCTTCTTCACCGTTACCACGTTGGTTTGTCCTATCTGGGTACTCGACAACTTTAATGAACTCTGCCTTTGTAATTTTTCCACATCTTATTCAATAAATATGTTCTTCTTAGGAGTGAATACACACCATTTTTGCTTGATCGGCTTGGTGTCATTTTTTATATTAAGATCATGGCATATGAAATCTGGATCTATTCATAATATTTCTTCATGACTCCATGAAAACACTCTCTTATGCTCTTTAAGGAATTTTATTAACTCTTGTTTGAGGTATGGTTCCAGAGATGAACCAATTTGCGTAGTTCTTTCTAGACGATCGTCATCCAGGATAATTGTTTCTGTAGCTTCCACAACTTATCCATTAATTAAATCAGCCTCCTCGGGGGGGGGGGGGGGGGGTCTAAGGTCTCAATCTGGTAGGCGACAGTAAGTTTGTTTACTTCTTATTCGTCGGTTGAAGTATAATAGAATTCCTTAGTTTTAATTTGTTTTTTTGTAACAGTGCCAACCCCATAATGAGTGGGGAACTTTAGACAGTGGTGGATAGTAGAAGGTACTGCTTTAAACTTTTTTAGGCCAATTCTGTCAAGGATCATGTTGTAGGTTGAATGGAAGTTCTTGTTTAAGACGGAGAAACGAATTATTTTAGTTCTTCTAGCAGGCGAAGTGCTGATAAGAACTTCTAATTTAACAATTTCCAAGGGGTATACTTTTTCTCTCGTGAAGACTATTAGTGGACTATGATAAGTTTCTAATTTAGTGTCATGTAATCCCAAATTATGGTAACAATTGTAGAACATGATGTTGGTCAAAATTTCATTATCAATCAGGTATGTAGACACCCTTAGCGTATGTACTCTCATAGTGACGACCAAAGGATCATCATAATGATAAAGTACTTCAGATAGATCATTCTTTGAGAAAATGATTGCAAGTTTATCTTTGTTTACTTTTCTTAGTCGATCATTAATATCATCATATAAGTTAATCTGTTGGATATAGGAACATGCTTTGTCTTCATTTAAATAGGCTTTTCTTTCAACCATTTCATCACCACCACCAGCATATCCCCTTGCAATAAAATAACAACCAAAAGATATAATTATTACCTCAATTTTAAGCTCCCGAGGTTTCTTTGGTAGATATGGGTCATCTTCTCAATCATTATCTCAGCCTCTCTTCTTATCATCTCTCCCTTTGCAAGGAGATTTTGATCACCTCCTAGAGTCTCATTCCTCTGACCTGTCTATAAACATAAATAACTTGCCACACTAAATCATATTCTCAATCTTATTTGTTTAAAAGAATTATAATTGTTAGTTGTGTGCCCATGGTCCTTGTGGAGTTCACAATACTTGGCCTTTTCTCTCTAGTTAGGAGGGGACTTTAGCTTTCTAGGACATTTGAGGTCTTTGTTTCCTCTGATTTCTTCTAAGATGTGATGCACGCCAACTGTGAGAGGAGTGTATTCCTAGTTCTTCATAGGTTTCTCGACTTTCTTATCTTTTTTCTCCTTCTTGTCAGAATTCTTATGACTGTCGGCTTTAGCACTTGGAGCTTACTTGGCGGCCATAGCTTCCTCAGCGTTCATTATTTTTTCGACTTTGACCATCAACTCAGTCATGGTTTTAGTAGGGGTCTTTGGCTAATGCATAATATAGCTTCTCGGGGGGCAGTTAACGGTCTTTTCTTCATAATCCACCACCTCTAGCTTCACTGTTAAACGAGTTATCTACTCACGAGTGATTTTCCATGGTCGCTACCCTTTTGATGGGGCCCTAAAGCAAAAGTTGTTGATGAATAGATTGACAAGCTACTAGAAGCTAAAGATTTTTCCCCGGGGTAGATTATTATGCCAAATATGTGTAGATTTAATGATAGTACTTGAGAATGCTCAACAACGCATCTCATTAGGAACTAAATAAATATTAGTTGTTGCCTGGTATTGTTTAATATAAAGGACGAGGTCCGTCTTACTGTCATATTTGGTAGTGACTACAGGTCGTTTGAATTTGGAGGGTGTGGAGAGATCCCAAATGGCTGGACCAACAGGTTATCCCTTCACAATGCTCCTTTGTAAGGGATTTTTGGACTTGCTATTTTTCCCAAGCGGTCTTCCAATCGTTGTATTGATCCTTTCCACGGGGAATATTCTGGATTAGTTTTGGTTGAGGCAGCTCTAGCAGCTCTACCATGTGTTTATGGTGAGCTCTCTTACTGGGAAGTCTGCTCAGCACATGCGAAACCTCGTACACTAACCCTGGATCTAGTAGACCCTTCTTGGTGATCTCGCAATCTGAAAGGTTCCCTATGGTATCATGTTTTTGCTTGGGGACCCAAACAATCAAAAGCCGAGGATTTGCTCAGCCTTTTCAAGGTGGTCGACCATTTTGGAGTGAGAGACCGACCGTTATAGTAATCGATAGATCTTACTGAAAAGGTTACTCCCGGACGATAGGATTGGTTTATGAAGATCTAGAATGTCTAGACTTTGTAAGGACATATTTTACATAGTCCATTTTATATTTAAGTATGTCATATACACCTACAACCGTCGAAGAAAATTTCAAGTTCAATCATGCATCAAGGCGAATCTGAATATCAAACTTCTTCAACAAACAAGACTCTGCGAGAAGGATTTTGGTAATGTTGTGTTTAAGTCCCTTAATGTTTCATTTGAAGTGTTGGAATAATTTTTCTAAAATATTTTTAAACATCTAAGGCGTCTTTTTTCATCAAAATTTATTTTTTTAAGACCTGTTGGCGGAGTTTTCATAAAAATAATTTTTTATTTCAGTCGTTCAAACTGTAGGAGCAAGTTGCTTATATGACAACTTCAAACGACATTGCATGTCGCACGTAGGGTCGCTTGAAGTTTGCTTGATGATTTCATCTAACGACAACATACTATTTTACCTTTTTAACGTCGTTTGTAGGTCACGCGAAGCAGGATTGAACGACATTTAATCTCGTTCGAGCCACCTACCAATATCGTTCGAACAACCCCGCCGACTCAACTTTTCTAAAAATAGCTGATTCTTGAGTCCATTTTTCTTTAGAAGACTTGAGAGTTTTGATGCACGAAAATTGCAATCTGCAGAATTTTAGTCTTCTCCTTTTAAGGTGTTCTTAACTTTGTTTTGATTCACAAATCATCCCAATTACTTTAGTGAATCATTTTGGAGCCGAAGACATGATCTTGTTAAAGTTTCTTTTGTAGGGAAGAGTTCTCTACTACTGACTTGGTGGTTCTTGAGGGAACAACTGGTGACAACTGTGGTCACTTGGGAATGCTTAAGGGTGTTTCTTGCTGAAGATAGAGTTGTGGTTCTTATGGGTTTGCCGTGGTTAATCCATTGCTGATTCTAGGTTGTGACATATGTGAATGTTCTGCAAAATATTCATTGCAGATTATTGTAAGTGTTGTTACATTTACTGAAATAAAGGTTTTGGGATTTTTTTCGAAAATTTGCATATCAGCAATTTGTGTTTGTTATGACATAATTGATTTAATCCACATAAATGCATGGTTTAGGGTTTAGTTAATTTGTATAAAAAATTGACATCTAATTAAATAATCTTTTAATTCAAAATTTGTGAATCAACGAGAAATGAATATCAGAGAAGGTTTCACCAAATTACCATGAGATCTTTTTCCCCAAAATTTTGGTGATATCGATTTTTTTTTGAAAAAATTTCGCAATATTTTCGAATGAAAACTTATATAATCGGTTGCTAGTTTTGGACGAGACTAATTATGCCTATTGGAAAGCCCGCATGACATCTTCCTTAAAAGCAATCGATGAGTGTGTTTGGGTTGTTTGCGAAAGAGGGTGGACTCCTCCCATTGTCAGTGCTAATAATGTCACTGATCTTAAACCTATGACTGACTCGAGTGAGGATGAATTTAAATGGAGTACTTTTAATTCTCGTGGACTAAGTGCAATTTTTGGATCCATCACCCCTGGCGAGTTTCGATGTATCATGACGTGCACCACGTTAAAAGAAGTGTGGGATATTTTACAACTTACCCATGAAGGCACGAATGCAGTGAAAGAGTCTAAATCACAAAATTTAACTACTAAATTTTAAACAATTACCATGCTTGAATCTGAGTGTTTTGATAAGTTTTATGCACGTTTGTCTGATATTGTCAACAGTAGTTTCGATCTTAGTAAGCACATTCCTGATGGATGAGTAGTTAATTTTTTTTTGAGAACGTTGCCTAAAAATTTTGTCCCGAAAGTGGCTCTGTTGAATTCCTTAGGAAGTTTGAGCAATCTTAAGTTAGAAGAACTAGTAGGAAACCTCCAGACATATGAAATTGACGTGTTTCCTGACGCTGTCAAGCTAAGGATAGAAGGATACCACTTAGAGCCTAGTCTAAGAAGAGTGAGGAAGTGTTCAAGAGAGAAGAAAAATAAAGTGAAAGTTTATGAGTCTGAGTCTAAGGGCGAATTTGATTTTGATGATGTGGCCATGGTTGCTAAAAATTTCAAAAAGTTCCTCAAATTTTTAAAAGAAAATTCTTCCAACAATTTTTATTTGAGAAAAATAAAAAGAAAGAAGAGGCCAATGAAAGCGGTGAGAAAGAGAAAGATAAGGAGGAAGAGGGGAGATGTGTTGAGCGAGAGGGAAAGGGACATAGGGAGTTTGAGTGTCCCACTAGCCTAAAGAAAAAAGGGAAGAATATTGCCATGCCAGCCACTCTTAGTGATAGTGAGGAAGAGGTGAAGGATTCTGGGGATGAATCTTCACATGGGGTGTGTGTTGCCTTTTTAGCTAGTCACGCGAGCACACCTAGTTTGTCCCATGATGATGAGGATACTTGTTCATGTGAGAGGCATGATGATAGTTTGAGTGTTTCGTGTGCGAGTGAGGGAGAAAATGAGTTTGGAAGCGAAGGTTAATGTCAGCTCCAAATAGCATTTAGATATTTATACACCGAGACCTTAAAGACGAAGAAGTTGAATAAGGAGTTAGGTGTTAGGGTGATATATTTAGAGAGAGATATAGAGATTTTGAGGAGATTTGAGACGTCGGCAAGTTAACTCGAGAAGGTGAAGGTCTCTTTGAATGAACAGTTGATCGTCGTAGGTCGGGAAATAAGTGAACTTGAGGTACGTGTGTCATAACTAGAGAGAGATATTGAATGTGCTCAGGAGGTAAAGGTCACTATAGAGAACACATTTAAGAAGGTAGGAAAGATGGTCCTCGATCCCGCTTTGGGTAATGTTAAGAGAGTAGGAATAGGTTATGATGGAGATTCCACTTCCCACGTTGTACCCAAGCCTGTTCCCGAGTTTGTGATTGATCCTTATGGCTCTCAACCTAACCCACCTAGACGTCTGTTACCCGAGAGGAGAGTGCGCCCTAGATAATTTAGGAGGGGTGTTCGTAGGCCCGTGTATGTTTGCACCCATTACAAGAAGAGAGGACACCTTAGGTAATTTTGCTTTAAGTTGGGTAGTGTGTCACCTAGAGTATTGCCATGTGTTTCCATATACACACCCACACATGATGCTTCACATGATTACATGAGAGAGTTTGCATATGTTTGAGAGCAAGTTGAGTTTTTGGTCAAAATTTCACATGATTTGATGGATGGTTTTCATAGGATGTCACCAGCTTTGGAAAACTCCACCGCACCTAACAATCGAGGTTTAGACTTGTTTGCTAGCGTAGGATGATTTTTATGATGATATTTTATGCCTATTGATAGTGTGTACCACTTTTGTATTTATATTTTCCATTTTTCATAAATTTTTTGAAAAACGAACAAGATTTTTGTTTTTGAGATTTAAAAAAAAATACAAAAAGATTTTCTATTTTTTGAGAAAAAATTGAAAAAACCAAAAAGATTTTATTTTGATATTTTTTTGGGAAAAAGACAAAAAGATATTTGCATTTTATTTTACACCTTTTATGAATGGACATGTAGGATGACCAATTCACAACATCAATCCATATCGATGTGACTATTTTATTTTATTTTGATATGCGTCATCATTTCATTTTTGTGCCTTATAATGTGTGGAGTCATTGAGATGTTTTTAGTTGATTACTACCTACATGTTTGACTCATAATTTTCTTTAATATACACTTGCACATATATGTTTGATTGTTGCACTTGTGTATCACATGTTTGTCGAAGTGTTTCCATCTCAGTCTTGTCTTTAAAACGAACCAAATACGATAAACTTGACAATGAAACTAGTACATATAAGAACCGTTGCCCGTGAGGACTTTGTTTAATATGATGAGTTAACGGGGAAAGGCTACAAAAGGTTCACATATCCTTTGCGATTAAGCCACCGTTTAAGTTGGACCTAAAAAAAGTGTGGCGTTGTAAAAAATAGCCAAGGTGCAAAGAGGTTGAAAAGAGCCCGAAAAAATAAAGGCAATAAAAAAATGAAATGCCAAAAAGGGCCACTAGGTTTTAGATCACCTGAATAAAAGATTTATTATTTATGTGGGAGATTGGTTGGAAATTTAATCCACGGGTTTGCATCTCCTCACAAAGTCTTGAGAAAGCATTACATACTTTTAGACGTTATTGGTGTGAAAATTATTCTTGATTTTGATGTGTTGATTAGATTGAGTCGATGTTATATAAATTCACATTTTAACACCTAAGAAGGATTTTGAGATCATTCGTTAGGAGTATCCACATTCATCATGTACATATGTTATGTTTGATTTCATTGATCTTCCTGTCGAATTTGTTCACACCCATTTATTTCGTTTCCACGATTTGGTTATCTTAGTGTAAATTCATGATGTGTGACGTTTTGTTAATTATTTTTGCTTGAAAAATTTGAAAAATAAAAAATAATTGGAGGATGCTTTCAAGTTTATCCTTAGATGATCATAGTTGATTTACTTTGCTTGTCGTGACACTCCATGCTTATGTTTGTTTATTCTTTTCCTTGTCAATTTCGGACAAATAAAAGAGGGGAGAACAAATTATGATTTAATGGGGGGAGTTTGAATTATGGGGGAGATTTGAGATTTGATTTATCTAATTTATGTTCAGATCTTTTCAAACTCGATAAGGCACGAAGGTATTTGTTTCTTGTCTGAAAGACCTGATGTGTGATACCAATTAAAATAGATTCGCAACTTTCAATCATTAACTTGTTTAATCAAAGTCAATTTATGAATCAAATCAATTTAGCCCTTTAACTCAAATAACTACGTGCGTGCAAGTGTCAACCATTATAAATAAAGTATATGACACAAATTTCAGGAAAAAACCCCGGAGGTCAAAACCTTTTTATTTCTAGAACTTTGACAAGTTTACAAGACCATTGACTTACATACAACCTGATAATCGCCCACAAGTGTAACGCACGGTGTCTTCGTCAAACCTTCAAAGCATCAGCTGGAAATCATCAATGGTTCACACACAACTATACCACAAGGACACGCAGTCCAAACACGCAGTCTCCAGAAAAGAATCAACACTCAAAAGATCCTTAATGACACGCGGTCATAAACTTCGTAGAGACTCACTCCAAAATAGCACACAACTCTCGATTGTAGGGATCTCCCCACAAAGGTTGAACAGTAGCAAACTATGCTTTGGGTTCCAAAAAACAACTCATACAAAAGTAATTGGGATTGTGAATTGTAAAAATTTTTTATGAACCCTCAAATGTGTTGGAGAATAATAGAAAAACGTATTCTGTCAAAAATAGTTTTTCTCCACCCGAAAATTAGTAGTCTCACAACCGTATTTATACTAAAAATCAAGGCGGTGACGTGTTGGCTGAAAACACATCTCGTTCGAACGACATATGATGTCATTTGAACGACATACGATTTCGTTCGAACCATGTACGGTGTCGTTCGAACGACAAAATATTGTATCCCATGAAACTTTAGTCTTTTAAATATTTCGGAAACCTTAAACTTAAGTCTGTTTACGAGATCAGAAACAAAGTTTATCTAAAACTTTTATGATAAAATGTTTTTGAAAAATAAAAATCATTTATTAAAATTACAAAAATCATTTTAACCTTTATAGAAAATATCCCATCACCTTCAATGTGAAATGTAAATGAAACTTAAACACATTTTACCAAATTCATCCTTGTTGGGCTTGAGTGTTGAAGTCTTCTTAAAATTATGATTCGTCTTTATAGATGTAAGCTTCTTAATCCTTCGACAACTTGTAGAAACTTATAGCAGTATACGACATACTAAATTGATAACGGAAAATAATATCCTTACAAATCTCCCCCTATGTCTATGCCGGTACAAAATAAAAATATCCGAATTATCAAACGCTTAAATGACCTATACAAATCTACCCTCCCATAAACTGAAAAGTGGAAAGATAAACTGACAAGTCTTCAAACCTTTTCAACTATGCTTCAACAATCAACTTTTCAAATCTCCAAGATTTTGTCATCAGGGTGTGCAACATAATGATCTTCAATTGTACCTACATACATGAGACAAAGCAAAAACCTCGTGACGTATCGAGCTTGAAATGATATAAATCATAAACATGAAAGCATAATCAAATCTCCTCCATACATAAACTCCCCATAAAATCATAATTCGTTCTCCCCCTTTTTATTTGTTCGAAATAGACAAGGAAAAGAAGATATCTCATTAAGCAAATCAGGGTGTCATGGTAAACCAAGGCAAACAAACTATTTTTTGAATTTTTCAAAATTTTCATATAAAAATGCAACAAAAATGATGTTACAAAAAATACACACCATGAATTTATACAGGATAACCAAATTGTGGAAACAGAATGAATGTGTGTGAACAAATTCAATTGGGAAATCAACTCAATCGTATCGTATGTGCAAGATGGATAAGTGTACTCCTAATGAATGGACATCAAAATAGTCCTTAGGTGTAAAATAGTTGAATTTAGATGATATCGACTAAATTAAATCAACAAATCAAAGCCTAAGTGATTTTCACACCATTAACATCCAAAAACTATTTAGTGCAGTTTCGAGAACTTTTCAAAGGACGTGCAAGCCCATTGATTACTTTACAACCAAACTCCCTCATATATAATAAATGAATTTTTATATCTAATGAGGTACTAAATTATCAACTTAGATAAAACCTATTGGCCAAATTTGGGCATATTTCATCTTTTTATTGCCTTAATTTTTTTTGTGCGGGCTCTTTTCAAACGGTGGCTTTCACGCAGAGTCAATTTTACATTAATTTTTTTGTGCGGGCTCTTTTCAAACGGTGGCTTTCACGCAGAGTCAATTTTACACTCTCCTATCCCTTTCCCATGCACTCATTATTTTTTCAAGTTTACACAAATTCTTCACGGATAATGGTTTTTACATGCATTACTTTTATTACTCTTATATTATTGCACTTGGTTCATTTTAAGGACATATTTAGATGAAAACACTTGACCAACATGTAATAGACAAGTACAATGATCAAACAAATCCTTGCATGTGTGTAACAAAGGACAAATAGCGACAATCATGTAGGTAGCAATACTATATCATATCAAAGACTCCAAACTTTGTGAAGCGCATGAATGACACAATATATTGTCTCAAAACACTATCAAACAGTCACATGGATAAATGGAACTTGGTCATCCTAAGTGTGCATTCACATAAGGTGCAAACAAAATACAAAACTCTTTTTGGATTTTTTCAAATTTTTCTAAAAAAGAAAATCTTTTTGTATTTTTCGAACACTGTTAAGAAACAACCCAACAGTACCAAAAAATATATCTATATAAACCATAGGACTGCAAAACAGATAAATCCAGAAAACTAAGAAGGTTGTTCAAACGAAACACAGTGTCGCTCGAACAAAGTATCATGAGTGGGTGCATGTTTGCGAACATGTGTAGGAGCAAAGCTTGACATACACCCCAATTTAAAGCAAAACTCCCTAAGATGTCCTCTATTTTTGTAGTAGGAGCAAACATAAATCGGCCTAGGTACACTTTTCTCAACAACTCTAGTACGTGCTCTCCTAATGGGTACGGGATGCCTAGGTTGGTTGGGTTGAGTCACTAAAATGGGAACTGGCCCGGGTGCGATAATAGAAGTGGCTACACCATTATGACCTTTTCCTAAATTCTCACTACCACCCAAAACGGGATTAAGAACCATATTTTCAACTTTCTTAGATGCATTCTCTTAAGGTGCTTTGACCTCCCAGGCACGTTCGAGATCACTCTCAAGTTGGGATACACATGTCATCAGACTGGACACCGTGATGGTTAAGTCAAACTTTTCCCTCCTTAAAACTTTCTTCTCTCCCTTTAAATCTAAAACCAAATGACATAAATTTCAATTATAATTCTTTATTTTCAAGATCTCGGTGTACAAATCCCTAAATGCTTTTTGGATATCATTTTCATCTCCACTCTCAAACTCGCTCTCTTTTCCACTAGAAACACTCGAGTCATCACCGATTCTCTCGTGAACACTATCATCGTGGGACAAAGTTGGTGTGCTCACATGACTTGAAAAAGCTACACACATCCCATGTGCTAAACCTTTACCAGACTCATCGTCCTCATTTCCCTCACTATCATTAAGTGTGGCGGGCATGACAACTTTCTTCCCCTCTCTCCTAAGTCTAGTGGGACACTCAAACGACTTATGCCCTCTCCCCTCACACTCAAAACATTTAAAATTTTCAAACTTTTCTTCACCTTCTTTTTATTTCTCACCGCTTTCTTTGGCCTCGTCTTTCTTTTTGTTTTTCTTTGAAAATATTTTATTAGAAGAATTTTGTTTCGAAAACTGGAGAAGTTTTTAAAATTCTTTGTAAGCAGGGCCATATCGAAATCAGACTCGTCCTCAGACTCGGACTCGCAAAAAATCATTTTCTTTTTCTTATATTGAGCTTTAAGATCTATCCCTTTATCCTTAGGTTTGACAGCGTCGGGAAACATGTTAATTTCATACGTCTGTAGGTCTCCTACCAACTCTTCTAATTTCAGATGTTTCAAATTTCCTAAGGTATTCAAAACAACCACTTTCGGGATAAATCGTTTAGGCAACGATCTTAAAATCTTTTTAACCACTCGTGCATCAGATATAGGCTCACCTAAGTTAAAACTAGTGTTGACAATATCAGACAAACGTGCATAAAAGTCGTCAAAACACTCAGTCTCTAACATAGTGATTGTCTCAAATTGAGTGGTCAAATTTTAAATTTTAGGCTATTTGACCGTGTTAGTGCCTTCATGGGTGAGTTGCAAAACATCCCACACTTCTTTAGACGTGGTGCAAGTCATAATACGTCGGAACTCGTTAGGGGTGACATGTCCGAAAATTGCACAAAGCCCATGTGAATTATAAGTTTTCCACCTATACTCTTCCTCAGTCGAGTCTGACACAGGTTTTAAATTCGTAATATTATTCACGGTGACAGTGGGAGGATTCCAACCTCTTTCACAAATTACCTAAACTCTTTCATTGATTTCGTTTAAATGTGATTTTCATTCGGGCTTTTCAGTAAGCATAATTAGACCCGTCAAAAATGGGTAACCGACTATATAAGTTTTCATTTGGAAACATTGCGACAAATTTCAAAATATGATTTAAAAAAAAATCAATATCACACAATTTTTGTGGAGAATAGGAATACACGATTGCGTAACTGGCTCTGATACCAATTTGAAAGACCTGATATATGATACCGATTCAAATAGATTCGCAAGTTTCAATCATAAATTTGTTTAATCAAAGTCAATTTATGAATAAAATCAATTCATCCCTTTAACTCAAATAACTACGTGCGTGAAAGTGTCAACCATTATAAATAAAGTACGTGACACAAATTTTAAAAAAAATCCACACAGGGCAAAACCTTTTTATTTTAGAGTTTTGACAAGTTTACTAGACCATTGACTTACATACAACCTGATAATCGCTCACAAGTATAACACACGGTGTCTTTGTCAAACCTTCAAAGCATCGGCTCGAAATCAACAATGGCTCACACACAGCTATACCACAAGGACACGCAGTCCAGACATGCAGTCTTCAACAAAGAATCAACACTCAGAAGATCCTCAATGACACGCAATCATAAACTTCATAGAGACCCACTCCATAATAGAACGCATCTCTCGGTTGTAGAGATCTCCCCATAAAGGTTGAACAGTAGCAAACTATGCTTTGGATTCCACAAACAACTCACACAAAAGTAATTGGGATTGTGAATTGTAAAACAAAATTTATGAACCCTCAAATGTGTCGGAGAATAAGAGAAAAACGTATTCTATAAAAAACAGTTTTTCTCCACCCAAAAATCAGTAGCTTGACACCCTTATTTATACTAAAAATCAATGCAGTGACGTGTCAGTTGAAAACACATCTCGTTCGAACGATATAAGATGTCATTTGAATGGCATACGATCTCGTTCGAACCATGTACAGTGTCATTCGAACGAAAACATACATGTATCCCATAAAACTTCAATCTTTTAAATATTTTGGAAACCTTAAAACTTAAGACTGTTTACGAGATCAGAAACAATGTTTATCTTAAACTTTTATGATAAAATGTTTTTGAAAAATAAAAATAATTTATTAAAAATTCCAAAAAGCATTTAAACCTTTATAGAAAGTATCCCAACACCGTTAATGTGAAATGTAAATGAAACTTAAACACATTTTACCAAATTCATCCTTGTTGGGCTTGAGTGTTGAAGTCTTCTTGAAATTTGGATTCATCTTCGTAGATGTAAGCTTTTCAATCCTTCGATGACTTGTAGCAACTTGTAGTGGTATATGACATACTAAATTGATAACGGGCGATAATGTCCTTACATTGTATCATGTGTGTAGGTACAAAATTTTGAGGATCATGTTGCACGCTCTGATGATGAAAAATAAAAGTTGGAGATTTAAAGATTTCGAGTTGAAGATTTTTGAAAAAAGTTTAAAAGACTTGAATGTTTAATACCTTTTCATTTTTGGGTTTATGGGAGGGTATTAGATTTCTATAGGAATTTTTATTTTAATAATTCAGATTATTTTAGTTTGTATCGACATAGACATAGGGGGAGATTTGTAATGATATATTTTACATAGTTTGTTTTTCATTTGAGTATGTCGTATACCGCTACAACCGTCGAAAAAAAGTTCAAGTTAATTCATGCATCAAGACGGATACGAATATCAAAGTTCTTCAACAAACAAGCCTCTGCGAGATAGATTTTAGTAAGGTTGTATTTAAGTCCCTTAATATTTCATTTAAAGTGTTGGGATAATTTTTCTAAAATATTTTTAAACATCTGAGGAGTCTTTTTTCATCAAAATTTATTTTTTTAAGACATGTAGGCGAATTTTTAATGAAAATAATTTTTCGTTTCAGTCGTTCAAATGACATATACATGTCGTTCAAATGATAGGAGCAAGTCGATTAAACGAAAGCTTCAAATGACATTGCATGTAGCGCGATGAGTCACTTGATGATTTTAGCTAACGTCAATAAATTGTTTTACGTTTTAAACATTGTTAAAAGGTCGCACGAAGCTAGATGGAACAAAATTTAATCTTGTTCAAGCGACCTGCCAATATCATTCGAACGACCCCTCTAACTTAACTTTTTTATAAATAGTTGATTCTTGAGTCCATTTTGCTTTAGAAGACCTGAGAGTTTTGATACACGAAAACTGCAATCTGTAGAATTTTCATCGTCTCCTTATAAGGTGTTCTTAACTTTGTTTTGATTCACAAATCATACCAATTACTTTAGTGAATCAGTTTGGATCCCAATACACGATCTTGTTGAAGTTTATTTTGTAGGGAAGATTTCTCTACTGCTTACTTGGTGGTTCTCGAGGGATTGCAGGCTGACGATTGCGGTCACTTGGGAATGCTTAAGGGTGTTTTTTACTGAAGATAGAGCTGTGTTTATTGTGGGTTTGCTGCGGTTAATCCATTGCTGATTCTAGGTTGTGACTATGTGAGTGTTCTGTCGAATATTAAAACAGATTTCTCTAAATGTTGATACATTTATTGAAATAAAGGTTTTGCTCTTGTGGGGAATTTTTTCCTGAAATTTGCATATCATGAATTTGTGTTTGTGATGGCATAATTAATTTAATCCACCTAGATGCATGATTTAGGTTTTAATTAATTTGGATAAAAAATTAACATCTAATTAAATAAGCTTTTAATTGGAAATTTGCGAATCAACGAGCAATCGATATCACACAGCATTCTCAGACTTGCTTCTATCATTTCTAGTAGGTGGATGTGGTATTTCCCTCATACATGATGGTTTAGCTATCGATTTAGCTTGAAGCATCTGAGTAAGATGGCTCACGATTTAATGCATTGTGTCCTGCCTTTTGGCAATGTTGAGTAGAATTTCCTATAGGTCTCCGATTCTAGGAGGAGCGGAAGGACTGAGAGCATCACGTCCGGCATGTCTTCTTTCTGGGATGTTTGTCATACTTCAAAGGTGTGAAAAATGGATTTCAAAAGGGTAGGAAAAAACATCAACTTATCGATTCCCACAAACGACGCCAATCTGTTGATGTCTAAATTTGGATTGTTTATCTTAGCCTTACTTTTCACAATATATAACCACAGATAATAATAATAATAATAATAATAATAATAATAATAATAATAATAATAATAATAATAATAATAATAATAATTGATATGGCAAATATAGTCCCCTGCCGCGGACCTTGATCTTGGCACATATGCTTATAGGCCACGACCCTTTAGCACAGGGTGCGGCCCCATTCGGCATAGGGTGCGTCTCCCAGACTTGCCCATCCGTACATGCCGCAGACTTATACTACAGAGGGTGCGAAACCCACAATTCTAACCTCATAGGCCGCATGCTTCTCTTTGTAGCTTCTCCAGACTTATATGTCACGTGCTCAAGGCACGTGACACAACCCACACACCTCATATAAATAGAGGTCTACACCTCGGGATTAGGGATCGATTCCCCCTTTGGAAGATTCTATAATACTTGGCGTAACCTTGCCAAATTTTCTCTACACACCCTTAAAATACAGCTCGGGGGCTACGCATCTACATTACATCCACCTCTCCGGCACACCGGAATACTCACTACTACCATGTATTCTCCTTTATACTCATACTTGTACGCCTCTTTAGGCACGATTATATTGTATAATGAAATGCATATAATGAGAATGGAGCAACACAGTGGAAGTAGGCCTATTTCAGAGGCTGAACCACTCTATATATTCTCTTCTCTCTCTTTACTCGCTTTATTTGTTTATTATGCACATTACACTTTATTTGCTAATATGAGAACGACTTATGGGCGATTTCTCGTATCAACAATCCGGCACCGTCTGTGGGAAATGCGATATTTCAATCTTGTTTCTCTATGTTTTGAGTTCTTAAACACCTTATTCTATTCATGGGGATCCTTTGGATCATCATCTCATGAGTAAAGTTTTGGTTATCGAGCTCTGTTTTATATTCAAACCCTTAAATGAGTATTTCTTATAGTCAGATCTATTCTTGGGTCTTCATTTTATGACCTTAGATCTATTTTAAATACCCCTGTGACATCATTTCATCTAGATAGTGCTGAAAAGCATGATGGGCTTTAGCCCTGAAAAGGTGAATGGTTAGGGAAGGATTGTATTAATCCCATTTTTGCTGTTCTCGACCTATAATCCAGGGTTTATCATTGAAACTATGCCGTTTTGGCACCGTGAGGATGTCCTCTCATTAACAGACCCTTGTAGGTATGCCCTCCACGTGTTGGGAGAGAAAAACTCAATCTGGGATTAAAATTTTGGGATTGCTCCCTTTGCTGCCTAAGGGGGATACGACCAGGAAGTTCAAATGCCTTTATGGTCGCGATTGTATTACAGAGGCTTCAAAACATCAGGGAACGGACTCAGGTGGTCTCTAACTTAACCTTGGTGAATATCATACAAAGTCCAAGATAATACACCTATGTGCCTTACTGGCCGCGGCCTCAGCAGTAATACTATGCAGCAGTGCAAATGCTGCATCCCCATTTTCTACTTGGTTACTCCAATATTTCTGAGGTTACTCACTTCCGTTTGTTTTGTCTCAGATTATATATTCTTTGTAAAGACTAATAAAGAATAAAATGGAAGGAGAGTCCAGCCAGAGCACAGAAGTCAAAGGTGAAATTGTACAGCTATACAACCACCTCAACCATCTCTACGACAGTCATGCCTCACTCCAGACCTAGGTCAACTATTTGAATCATAGGGTCCTCATTTTAGAGTCCGCGACCGCATCCAAAGTGGGTACGACACCTAGGAACATTGCTTCAATAGCCTTAGATGCCGCGGAAGTTTTAGAAGATCCGTCCGCAGAAGCAATCAACAGAAGCCAGAAAAGGAAATCAGAGAAGATATAAGGGAGATCTAAGGCCTACACCCCATTGGCCTTCCCAATTGAAGACATCCTAGAGTCCATCAAGGAGGACAAGCTGCTAAGGTGGCCAGAGAGGCTTAAAGCTCCCCCCATAAGAGGAACAAAGCCAAGTGGTGCAAGTTCCATCTGGACCATGGACAAGAGACTGAGCAATGCTATGCACTGAAGGATGAAATGGAAAGGCTGATTGGGCAAGGGATGCTACAGAGGTTCCTTAGAGATGTGTATGGGATGCAACCTAGTCTCACATACCACATGCCCACTTTTCATGCTTATGCCTTATATTTCACATGTTTCTGTTTTACAGTAACACTCTTCCTATTCTATTTTAAATTAGTGCCCTTACAAAGTCATGAATATATAATTAAATATATGGAATCAAGTTCAATTTTTATAGTGCCATGTTTTGATTTTCATTTCCATGAAATGCTACCTTATAAATGACCGTTTTTTTTAAACAGATCTCAATTCAGGACAATATGTTATATCGGGAATGATAATAGTTAAATGGCCCCACAACGCCCGCCGTGACGCCTGATTATACACGATAATTTGAGAATGATATTTGAAAATGGGGAAAGCAACTATTGAGAGTGGCGGAAAAGATTGGCTTATAACACCACACGTGGAGACTATATCTCGGTGCACGATGATTACATCGTTGAAACCGTCTATTGTGATGCATCATTAGCTGCAAGGGCTTACAATGCCCGTTCTTGGCTTTCGGGATCCTTCATTAGCTGCAAAGGCCAACGATGCCCGATCTTAGCTTTCGGGATGCGTCACTAGCCCAGGGAGGTGACTCCGTTGGCAAACATCATTAATTTAGTGGATAGAGATTAAAAATCATTAACTTGGTGATCTCATATTAGCTTGGGGAAGCTTTATAATACCTAGCGCGGGAAGGCCTGAAAATAACCCATAGGGGCCGGAGACTTAATTGTCTACGGATAATCCTATATCTGAAGGGACCAAAGACTTAATTGTCTATGGATAGCTCTAGTCTAGCCTGGGAAGGCTTTATATATATCCACATAAGCTTGGGGAAGCTTTATAATACCTAGCTCGGGGGGCCTGATAATAACCCGATCAAAGCGACTAAAGGAAAGCCATGAAAGGCAATCAAAGCGACTAAAGGAAAACCATGAAAGACAATAAAAGAGACTAATGGAAAGCCATGAAAGGTAATAAAAGCGACTAAAGAAGGCCGTGTTGTTGTGATTACAAAGCATGCCAAAGTTATAGAAGGATGGCCTCAATCAATTAAAGGGCACTCTTAAAACATGCCATGACCCAGTTCAAAAAAAGATTGCAACCGCAGCCTATGTGGAAAACTACACTACAGTGCCGCGGCCTTAAATCATCAATTCAAGCATCACGGCATAGGAAGAATAAATCACGCAAATGATATACATAAACTATTGGTTTTTAAAGGTGGCCGCGGCCTTAATAGTAAAATTTGAAGCAAGGAGTTGGCAGACAATAAAAAATAATAAAAAACATGCGGAGAAATCATTCATTCAAGTATTGAAGAAAAGCAGAAGAATAAAAAGCTACTAGAGAAATGAGGCAAAAGTAGTCAACATTAAAAGTGGTCACAGCCTTGATAATATTAGTGTTAAGATTACAGACAAAGGGCCGCAACCGTTTTAAAGAGTTACAAAAAGATAGTGGGACGCAACCCTAAAATTTAGCATCGTCAGCTTCATTTCCTTCTTCTCCCTCCGCAGCCATCATGTTCTCTTCATCAGCTGCCGCTGCCTCAGCCTCAGCCTGGCTCTTTCCTCTGTTATAGAATTTGTTAATCTATGAACCTACAAATCACTGACGACTTTTTAGAATTTGTTAATCAAATAAATTTAGACTTAACTAGAGAAATTCGAGACTGGACTCTTACAGACACTAAAGATAAAGAACTTATAGAATCTGCTTTAATATACGCAGGTGGTACTTTTAAATATATAGACCAGATTATTGAGTGATTAGAAAGAGAAGTACCAAGAATAGAAATAATTAGAACTGGGATCCGTGATCTCTTTAGACAAAAATTAAGAACTGAAGATTTTGTAGAAAAACTATCAAGACCTGAAAAATACCAAGAATACACTAGAATACTTGAAGATAATATAGACGTATTAAAATTTATTAGACGAAAAAGGTTAGCTGAAACAAAGGCTACTTTAATTAGAGCCGGAGGAATCCACCCTCTTATTAAAAACGTAGATACAGCTGCCCCTCGAACATACCGTAGATTTTTGTCATCTTATGGTGATAATAATTTTGACGAATCTATAGATAACGATATAATTAATATTATTAATCAAATATACAAAGAGACTGGACTGATAAACCCACGATACCGTATAAGGTATTTAAGACTAGAATATTTTCCATCAAAATCCCTTTCAATTTCTAGACTCCCTGAAAAAATTATTTATATAGATAATCGTCGCTATTCAGAACTACAATACGATAGTGACGGAAGAAGCTTGAGAAGTAGCAGTAGCCCTGAGACTTCTACACATAGACTTCTAGATTAATTAAGTGTTAAAAAAAGCTTAAAAGACCTTAGAAATCACTGGGGTAGAACTTTATATGCCCAGAAACATTAGAAAAAGACAAAGGCATAAAAAGACAAAGCGGTCCCCAACAAGTGGTCCAATAGATGATAGCGGTCCTAAAATCGTGTGGACGATATTAAGCCCGTTAAATTAGCCCCACGGAGAGCCTGACCGTATATATATATATATATATATATATATATATATCACTCATTATAAATGTAATCGCATTCATGAATGTCCTTTACATTCTAGAACGTGAACTCACTAGCATGCTATCGTGATCTAGGAATGTACTCCACATTCTAGGCATCAGGGTTGGAATCTCACCACCGAACCTGAAAATCACAAAAGAATATTGGAGGCGATTATCGCCTTAAGTCCATGGTCATAACCATACGGGACTCCAACCCTACATCACGTGGGCCTGCACAACACCTATGACCCAGGGGAATGGTACCACCTCTACTAAGATTCTCCAGAGTGACCTCCCATGACACGCAACCACCCTGATAACATATCCACTGGGATGTATATGTTTAACATAAATATCATGCACATAGATATTATTCTTATTCATATATATACTTTTTCTATACCCGTATATATATATTCACAACATCTAGCTAATCCGTCCCTATCAACCAAAGCACTAGCCCACTTATCCTGAGGCTATTTTCCGACTCTTAATTTATTTTAGTTCTCCTCAATTAAATAAGTAAAGTAGTGTCACCCTGTTAAAATGCCCGTACCTACCCAACCAGTCCATCGTATATCATAATTAAGTTTATTAAGTAGCATCACTCCGCTAAAACACTCGGACTTACCCAACCATCTCGTACATAAAATATTTATGTATTCACCCCACTTCATTCGTTATTTAAAAACTACTCGTCAATTTTTTCTCGCATTACCCCCAATCCAACTTTAATTACCCACTCATCCGTAGGTAATTTTAAATCTTCCGAAATCACCAAATAATTATTTCTTATTCTTATGAGTTTATTAATTTCATTTGAACCCTCCGAAGATAACCTTTAAATTGAACAACCATTCTTGGACCTGCTAGAAATCCAAATCGGTTCAGCCAAATAGTGATTCGATTAGCCTAGAAATTCGAACTGGTTTGACTAGACATGCGAACTGGTTCGCTACCCGTATTCAACGAACCTTCTTCTCTAATTTTGACCCAAACCCCTTCTATACGATACTATACCTCCATTAAATCGTATATAACCTAAGGGAATGGGTCCTAGATGATTTTAGTAGTAAACAATCATCCAAATACCAAACATTTGTCTAATATCATTAATTAAATTCAGGAATTGGTTTATAAAAAGAACATTCCATTATAACGCTAGATTTTGTATAAAAATTCCCAAATAAACATATTCAACCTCTAAATATCTAATATTTTTTTGATTCCAGCAATATTAATTGGTGTTATATCATCAATTAATCATCTAACCTATAATTTTTATGTGAAAACCCATTCCAAAAATGATTTTGTTCTACACCTACCATGATATGAATACGAATCACCTCCATTTAATTTAAAGTAAGTTAATTACTTGTCTTGTAATGATTGTAGAGTCTGATCTCCTTTGTGCGTGATGATTTGATACTAGAATCCCATGAGTTTCCTCCTAAATTAGCCTTTATAGTCTTCTCCTTGCTTTCTCCTTTATTCCTTCTCTCTTTTAGGGTTTGTAACTAATGGTAGGGTTGCCTAACCTACCTAACATTTATATTTTGACCCACTAATCCCGAAATTAGGTTATTATGCTACATTAAAATGATCAAAATACCCCTACATGAGTCAGGGCTAGTCTAAAAAGCCTTCGAAACCCAATTACTACCCCTGTGTAATTTTTTTACTATTTCGAGCTATTTGGAACCAACCATGCACTCTAAATCGCAATCCGAGTCACAATACATAAATTTCTCATCTCAAATTTGATATAGTCTACTCACAAGCCCTGATTAAGATATCATCACAATCCCGTCGTTATTACTCATTACAACGTACTAACAAGTCATTGAAATTTATTTATTATAAACACACTAAGTAAATTTACCGCATAAATATTATTCTTATTCCCAAAAATTAATATTTTTTTTTAAATACGCAATATTTCATTTTAATTAAATTATTACACACGTGTAATTTAAAATACATGAAATAATTATATCCATAATTATTTAAAAATTTGGGGTGTTACATACTTCCCCCCTTGTAACGGAATTTCATCCTCGAAATTTGGATATGCCCGGTTCTAAAACTTTGGATCCTTATACAATGTATCCAAATGTATTCAAAGTTAACTCGTAATACTATTTTGGTGTTTCCACTATACACACGATAGTGGCACCATTTTGACTGAAGGTCTATTCACTATAACCTAAGATTAGCGACAAGCGCATTCAAACTTTTGCATACCGATATATTCTATCATTCTTAAGGTTTCTCTTATACAATGACACAAAAAACTATTGTGAATCCTCTAATAACACTAAAAAATATGAGCCTACACTCCACTGGCTCTATCATTTCAATGTTAGAAAATGGCCCACTTTAATAAGTGCCAATTTCCCTTGTTGCCAAAACACGTAACTCCCTTCATGGGAGACACCCACAACAACCCATGACCACTCATGTCAGACTTTAAAAACTTCGGTTCATGGAAGCATACTCTCACTATGTTCATGAACGATGTGAAATTGACGTAGATCAACTCAATCCTTACCGACGAACCATGAATCACTTCAGGCCGAGAAGTTTATTATTCCTCAAAAGGAATTATGTAAATAATAAACTTCTATGAGTTATCACACGTAATTCTACCAGCGATAATTAATACTCCTAATTACCTAAAAATACAGAATACACATTTCTCGCATTCGCCAACATCTTAGTCACCTTTCATATACCCATGGATCTATGGATGATACATCTTTCTCAAAATGCAACTCCGTCTCCATCGCCTCCTGATACTGCCTATCGGAGGTATAACTCAAGGATCTCAACCTGATTCACAAAAAGATTTGGTAGCATATTGTGCTTCTTCTCTCTCCAATGAAATGTTGGATTACTGACCGATAGTGTAATTCACACCAAATAAATAACATTTATTCTGTTTTGTTTAATCCATTCCACAAACCCGAAGGAAATCCTGGCCACTTCATAATCTTGATAGACCAATAATAAACTTTATCAGTCTGCGTGTCCATTCTGTCACTGGAATCATCAACCCATTATAAAATTTTGGTTGATCATCTCGGACCAACCTTTTCCATCTTTGAGTGGTGGACCCAGAGACAACTTCATTATGTCTCACTCATCACTGATCAACATGATCAACATTTCACATCACGTGGCACATCTTACTCACCTTTTTTGGGGTATACCAAAACTATGGCCCATGTATCTGCTCTAAAACTGCGCACTTCCTGGGCTCTTTTCTGTCAGGTAGGAATCAATATCTTATCTATGCGCAAAACACTCTAGGCATTTGACTAAGTAAGACTCCGCTCTACTTTTTAAAATTATGGGGTCCTCCATTCTCAAGGGATATCTTTTACATGTGTCTCCACCGTCTTTCAACCCATCTTGGGGTGATAGTTCTTCTGGTTTTATACATATTCAGACTATTTTCTTTTTCAAACAATGTTCATTCCATCATACTATTTCAATTTAACTTCTAACTTCCCTATAGGCATATGTTCTCGATGTTTATTTTTCATGTCCCATTAACCTAGACGATTCTGAAAATCAAACTAACCAAGGAGCCCATACACCCTGTATCCCCTGCATATTTGCAAAATCATCACTAATGTCTCCTACGTGAGATACTTATATCAAATTTGACCCCGCACTCTCGACGTGGATATACATTAAGGTAGTATTCAATTTCCCTACTAATCATGACTTATTTCTCCTCGAGACTGTAAGAGACGTAGAATAAAACAATGATTTATGTAGTAATCTTAGTTATGGATTTATTGTTATAATAAAACCAGTTATTTTTATTTTAATGAGAATCATATATGAACATAATAATTTTCAGTATTTTATATATTACTCGTGTATTTTATTATGCTCAGTAGGTGTTCTGGTATTTAGAGTATGACTTACACACAGAGGATCAGATCACCAGTTGTTGTAGAATATAAGTTTTATCGTTCACAGTCTTAGATGGAACTGGACACACCATCAGTAGGGCTCTAGCACAATATTTTAGTAGGTCTATCTTGATTACGGAAAATCGTATAATTTTAACTTATTGTGCTAGTACACTTTGTGTGTATTGAACTAGACCAATTTGAGGTAATTAATTTTAAACAGTTTTATAAGGCAATGTACACCTCGTGATTATTAGGTTTACTTAAGGCTCTTAATCCGGATATGATTGATGGACACATGCACTAGTTATTCATTACTTTGACTTATCGGGTGAGATTCATTAATTGATCAATAATCTTGATACATTGGGTTATAGTGATTAATGTACGGTGAAAGTCTTATATGGATGGAATCCATGTATCGGTATAGAGACTGGTGATACCCCCTTGGGAAGATTATAAGTTTTATATGTCTCAAACCTTACAGATAGATTATGTTAATCCGACATTACAAATAAGTTAAGTTGGATCGCTCAAGGACTTACAGAAGTTAATCAAATAAATTATCAGTAATTTGTTTTATTAACGAACATCTGTAACCTTAACGTGGGGAGAAATAAGTAATTAATAAGTAGGATCTCAAAATATAATTTTGAGTTAAGGAGTGGAGTTGCAATTATAATTATTTAGTGGTATTAATTATAATTAAGGGACAGAGATCATGATCTGGGAAGGATTAGGCTTTCTTTGGACCATTAGGAGACACATCCTAATCTCTCCTTAGGGTCCCTACTGTATCCTATATATATGCACCTAATTATCATTCTTTCTTAACCTATCCGTCACTCTTGGATACTCAAAAGACCCAAGTTCGTCCTGGTGAGAAAGAGAGGTAGCAAAGAAGAAAGAGGAGACAAGAAGGTGGTCACGAAATAAGAGCCCACCTCTACTCATGACTGTCTATATTAGGAATGCAATAGAAGACTGTGAGATGAATCGAGCCATCACATATTCTCTTCGTGAAAAGACGGGATCAAATCAAATAGATCTCGAAAGATAAATCCTGATTCTGCCATGTAGGATTTCATGTATGTGTAATTTTTTTTGTAGTTCTATCTATATACATTCTCAATATACCCTTGGACTTACGCTCCAACAATTGGTATCAGATCCTCGTTGATACCGCGCATAGGTTGAATTCATCCATATTGTCCAATTAAAACAGTCGTATTTGTGCATGGATGTTGGGTAGAATATAGATCTGTGTTAACTTACGTTTTGCAGCTATCTAATCACACTATTATGGTTACGTATTTATCTTTTTATTTTATGTGATTGGATCCCATGATGGTTTATTCGTGGTTATTTATTTTATGCTGGATTAATGTAATATTGATATAGAATGTGAACTCCTTCATAGAGGCATTGGACATGTGTAAATTATTACAGTTTTGATCGTGATTGTCAATGGAGGAGTGTGAAACTAGATCGGTGATCGGAGAGAGGTTTTGGCATAGAAATTAGTTTTGACAATGTTAAACAGTGCTTGGAGTCGGGGGAACTGCCCCCTAGACCCACATGATGGCAGCCCCCTTGACCCCACCACCTGATCGGGCAGGTGGAATCCCGTGTCGTCCCAACATAGTGGCAACATGAAGTGTTTGGGTTCAAGGATGGCTATTGAGAACTCCAATCTACGACACAGTTGTATCTTGACCATAATAGTCGGGAATCCTTATTTATCTCATTTTTTTTATTTATGTTGAGTTACGTCTTTATTATTCATGTGCCGTCCCAACGTAGTGGCAACATGAAGGGTATGTTTGATAAATAAGATGGAAACTAAGCACTAAAAATCGATTTCCATGGAATTAAAAACTTCAAAATATTTTTCATGGAAAAAATTTGTTGGTGTTGTTTGATTGCAATTATTTTCTAGGTGGAAAATGTTTTATTTTCCATCATTTATGTGTTTGATTTGCAATATTTTTCATGAAAAAAGTAGAAATTATAAATAAAATATAGAAAAATAATAAAAATTCCAAAAAATGAATAAAAATACCAGAAAATAAAAAAAAACTAGAAAAAAAATGAATAAAAATCCAAAAAATAAAAAATACAGAAAATGAATAAAAAATGAGAAAATAAATGCTAACACGAGAATGGATTTAAAAAAAAATATAAAAGAAACAGAAAAAATGTATCAAGATTATTAAGAAAAAATAAAAATTGAATAAAAGCCAAATCCACCACGCCCCCCCCCCCCACAACTATTTCATCCCCCCTCGTCAACAGGTTTGTTCTTTTTTTTTAATTCTCTTATTTTTTTTTAAATTTTTTTCAAATATTTGCATTTTCATTAGTTTTCTAGGGTATTTATTCATTTCCAGTTTTTTTAATTTTTTGAGCGCTTTTATATATTATTTTTTTTCCTTAATTAATAAATTTCTGACTTTTAAATAAATTGCTTAGTTTTTTTAAATTAATTCAGGGGTTAATAATATTTTCTATTTTTTAACTCATTTTCTGTAAATTTTTTTATTATTTTTATTTGTTATTGAGTTTTCCCAGACCTTTTTTTAAAATTCTCTATTTTTTTCTGGGACTAATATTTATTTTATGTATTTCTTTTCATTTTCTGTATTTTTCAAATTTTCTGAACGTTTTTTAATTGTTCGTTATTTGTTTCTTAATTAATAAGTTTCTGACTTTTTAATATTTTTTTGTTTTTTTTAAATTACTTCCGGGGTTAATATTTATTTTCTTTTCTTATCCACTTTCCGTATTTTTTTTTCATTATTTTGGATTTTTTGATTATTTTTGGGGTTTTACTCTTTGTATTTTTTCATTATTTTTGGGTTTTTATTAACTTTATGTATATATTTTTTTATTATTTTTGCATTTTATTCACTTTCTGGATTTTTTTCATTATTTTTGGGGTTTTCTTCATTTTCTGGATTTTTTTCATTATTTTTGGGGTTTTATTCACTTTTTGTAATTTTTTTCATTATTTTTGGATTTTTATTCACTTTCTAGATTTTTTTCATTATTTTTGGGATTTTATTAATTTTCTGAATTTTTATTCACTTTCTGGCTTTTTTTCATTATTTTTGGGTTTTTATTCATTTTTTGGATTTTTCGTCAATTTTTGGATGTAACAATTCTTTTCTCTAAAAAATGAATAACAAGGTGGGAGGAGGTTTTTTAATTTCACATTTTTGTGGAAAAAGTGGTTACGTGACTTGTTTTAAGGAAATCAATTCCATAGAAAATTTTATTTATCAAACATCCAAAAGATGAAAAATGACTCCATAAATTGTATTTTTCATGAAAAATTAGTGTTATCAAACACACCTGTAGTGTTTGGGTTCAACGATGACTATTGAGTTCAAGGTTGACCGTTGAGTTCAAGGATGACTGTTGACGACTCCAATCTACGACATAGTTGTATCTTGACCATAATAGTCGAGAATCCTTATTTATCTCGATTTTCTTATTTACTTTAATTTACGCCTCTATAATTCATATTTTAATTGTTGGGTTGTTAATATGCGTTAACGGTTTCCTTAATGTTATGGACAACATGGAATACCGACCCCGACTTGAATTATGTAGATGCTAAATGTGAACAATTCATAACTATTTTTGAATTGTGGACATTAATATGCGTGGTTAGAGAATAAAAAAAATTGAGTATTCATTTTTTTAACAACCAAGGGTATTTGAATTTTTTTTATTTATCACACATTTGCTCGATATATTAAAATAGGGATATCTCGGTATTTTTGGAAATATATCAAATGTCTTAGATCTTTCAAATTAATTAAGAATTGGACACATTTTTTTAACCCTCACAAAAGTTTTTTAAATTACTAAGTAGGAGAGGGAATATTTTAAAAGAAAATTCCATGGTCTCCATCAACGATTTATAGACTTTTAATAATAAGTAGGTCCTCCAATGAGGAATGCAAATTATTGTGGTACTTAATATAAGTTTTCTTAAGGGTCCGTTTGGCAAGCTAATTCCAAGGCTTGGAATTGGAATTAGAAGGCCAATTTCAATTCCACGGAATTGAAAATGGCTTTTAAATTCTATTTTCATGGCTTGGAATTGGCTTGTCAAACGGACCCTAAGGGTAATTTTGGATTCATTATTCACATAGGCGGCCCCCAAAGGAGGAGTCTATGTGATATGAGATAATTTAAAATTAATTGGCGGTATACACTTAGACATAAAATAGTGCTATGCTCTTTAAAGAGCAATGTTATGATTTTGTGAGACCAAAGTGTCAGCTATTTAATTTTATTTGACATAGGTTTTGTTTAGATAATAAAATTACAAGGAATAAGCCTGCTTAATTTTTTTGGACAGTAGGTTCTCTAAAGAGGAATATTATTCAAATGGTAATCGGGATGCCAACGAATTCTTTTAAAATTGATAGACGGAACATTAATTTTAATTTAGAATACAAAAAGTTTTTTACCCTATAATAATTCATTTTATTATTTGATTTTCAGTTATAAATTGGGAAGCTCTTTTAATCCACTTGTTGTCATTCTCAAGGAAAATAAATTAACTGGACCTAATTATATTGACTGGAAAAGGAATTTGGATATTGTATTGACTGTTGAGGGGTACAAGTTTATGTTCTATAAGATCTATCTTACGAAACCTGGTGGTGGTGGTGGTGGTGAGGGGGGTAGCCGAAAAGGAAACCCAGGATTACCAGAAATGGATCAAGGTTGATGAGATGGCACGATGTTACAATTTGACATCTATATAAAATGTTCTGTAACATCAGCATGAGTCGATGGACACTACATATGGCATAATGTTGAACGTCAAAGATATGTTTGGGGATCATACTCATGCTGCAAGGTAAGTTGCAATGAAAGAATTCATGAACACAAACATAACTGAAGGAACCCCAGTGAGGGAACACATTTTAATGATGATGTCTCTTATTAATGAGCTTGAAATCCATGGAATGAAAGTTAATGGGGAAACCCATGTCGATATTATTCTCTAGTCGTTTCCTGAGTCCTTTAAGTAGTTTCACCTAAATTACAACATGAACAAGCTTTCTTACTCTTTGGTGAAACTACTTAAAGAACTACAAGGAGCTGAGGGTCTTATCAAGAAGTCAATAAGTGCTTTTATTAATGATAAAGGTTCTACTTCTAAGCCTATGGGCAAGAATAAAAAGAAAAAGAAGGCTCAGAAACAGGTTATGGCCCCTCAGGCAGCTCTTGGGCCTCAGGGAGGCATGAAAAAACCCAAGGGCAAGTGTCCACTGTAAGCACTCAGGGCACTGAAAGAACAATTGTCAAGTTTTTTTGCAATAACCAGGACAACGCAGGTAAATTCCATTTATTTGTTATTGAATCATGTTTTGTGGTTTGTACTACCGGTACCTGGTGTGTAGATACAGGAGCTACTAATCTTTCAGAGATTCCAGGAAACCATGCGACTAAGTGATGGAGAGATTTATTTGACTATAAGAGATGCTACGAGAGTAGTGGTAGTTGTTGTGGTATATGTTCATTTAAGCTTTAATAATGATAGGAAAATTTTGAAATATTGTCTTTATGAACCTTCCATTAGGAGGAATTTGATTCCAGTTTCTTGTTTAGCCTTTTATGGATATTTAGTTTCTTTTAATAAACTCGTGGTTATTAGAAAAATAATTCTTTTATTTGTTTTGGTACATTAGTTGATAATCTTTATATTGTTAATCCTATCTCTCCTACACAACAAATTAATATTTTGCTTAATTCAATTTGACCAAATTTAAATAGAAAGGAATATTCCTTAGTGAACCAAACGTATCTTTGTCACTTATGCCTAGGTCATATTAATTTAAAAATGACTCGTAGACTGGTAGCAAGTGGACAATTGAGTTCACTATAGGTGGAGGCACTTCCAGTATGTGAATTATATTTAAAAGGTAAAATGACTGAGAGGCCTTTCTCGGCCAAGGGCTATAGAACCAAAGAATTGTTGGAATTAGTTCATTCTGATTTATGTGGACCGATGACGACCCGAGAAAGAAGGGGCTTTGAGTATTTTATGACTTTCATAGATGATTACTCAAGGTATGGGTACGTTTACCTAATGCACCATAAGTCCGAAGCCTTTGAGAAATTTAAAGTTTTTAGGGAAGAAGTGGAGAAGCATCAAGGTAAAAGTATCAAGACAATAGAATCTGATCGTGGTGGCGAGTACCTCTTAGGGGAGTTTAGGCAATGTCTGTAAGATCAAGGGATCACAACCCAATTGTCTGTGCCTAGTATACCTCAGCAAAATTGTGTAGCAGAAAGGAGGAATATGACTCTTTTTTATATAATTAGGTCCATGTTGAGTTATACCGATATCCCAAATTTCTTTTGGGGACATGTTGTAGAAACAACCACTTATTTACTGAACTTCATACCTTCAAAGGCGGTTTATACTACACCCAAGGAATTGTGGATTGGGAATAAGGCCAGTATGAAACATATTCGAATCTAGGGCAGTCCAACACATGTACTAAAGAAAGATCCCAGTAAGTTGGAATCAAGATTAGAAGTTTATTTCTTTATAGGATATCCTAAGGATCAGAAGGTCATTGTTAGCACCAATGTCCGATTCTTAGAAGAAAATTATATGATGGATCATAAACCCAGAAAGTAAAGGTATTCTTGAAGAGTTACAAAAGAACCAACAAAATTCTTCAACACCACCAATACAAGATGAAATAATACAACGTATTGATACTGATACACCCGTACAGGGATGACCTCATCGTAGTGGAAGGGTTATACGTTAACTTGAATGGTTTATGTTCTTGGGAGAGTCTTATGACAAGGTCCCTAATAAAATCGAAGCCAGTACCTGTAACTACAATGAGGCTATCCAAGATAAAGATGCAGAACTTTGGCTTAAAGCTATGAATTCTGAGATGAAATCTATGTATTCTAATCAGGCATATAGTCTTATGGATCCAACCAAAAGGATAAAACTCATAGGATGCAAATGGGTCTATAAGAGGAAAAGAGGGGAGAAAGGGAAGGTTGAGACTTTTAAGTCACGACTTGTTACAAAAGGGTTTACTCAGAAAGAGGGCATCAATTATGAGTAAACCTTATCTCCAGTAGCTATGATAAAGTCCATCTAAATTCTGTTATCCATTGTGGCTCATTTTTATTATGAAATTGGGCAAATGGATGCCAAGACTACACTTCTTAATGGGAATATTAATGAGTGTATCTATATGGTGCATCCAAGCAATTTTATTGCCTAAGGCCAAGAGCATAAATTATTTAAGCTTAATAAGTCTATTTATATACTTAAGCAAGCATCTAGAACTTGGAACACTTGTTTTGATGAAGTAATCAAATCTTTTGGTTTTGATCAATGTACAGATGAGTCTTGTGTGTACAAGAAATGTAACGAAATGTAGTTGTGTTTTTAGTATTATATATAAATGACATTTTGCTCATTAGAATCGATGTTGGAGTGTTGTCTTCGATTAAAGTGTGGTTGTCTAGCCAATTAGATATGAAAAACTTAGGAGAAACTAGTCAAATTATTGGGATCAAGCTTAAGCATGATCACAAGAATAGGATGTTGGGTTTATCACAAGAAACTTATATCGATTCCATTCTTTCCAGATTTAGCATGAAGGGTTCCAAGAAAGGGTTCCTCCCTTTTAGACATGGAATATCTCTTTCCAAGGATCAGTGTCCTAAGACATCTGATGAGATAGAGAAGATTAAGGGCATCCTTTATGCTTTGGTAGTTGGGAGCTTTATCTATGTTATGCCATGCACTAGACCTGATATCTACTTTGTTATTAGCAAGATTAGTAGATATCAGTCTAACCCTGGGTAAAAACACTGGACTGTGGTAAAGCATATACTCAAATACCCGAAAAGAACATGAGACTATATGCTAGTTTACCAGGAAGAGAGTCTAGTACCTATTGGGTGCATCGATTCAGATTTTTAGTCTGATAGAGATTCCAATAAGTCTACCTCTAGATATATTTTTACCCTAGGAGGTGGATCAATTAGTTGGATCAGTATCAATCAATCTTGCATTACTGATTCCACCGTGGAAGGTGAATATGTGGTGGCCTCCGAGGCAGCCATAGAAGTAATATGGCCTAGAAACCTTTTAATGGATCTATGAGTGGTACCTTTAGTTCCCTTGACAATTAAACTTTATTATGATAATAGCGATGCAGTTGCTAACTCAAAGGAACCCATGAGCCATGAGAGAGGTAAACATATTGAGCGTAAGTATCATCTCATTCGAGAATTTGCGCAGTGGGGTGATGTCACAGTTATAAAGATTGCATCAGAGAATAACCTGGAAAACCCTTTCACAAAGAGCTTACTTGCCAAGCCTTTTGATAGTCATGTAGAGGGTATGGGAGTGAGATGCATTGCAGCATGGATTTTAGTCTAAGTGGGAGATTTTTAGATAAGTAGACTAAAATCATGTTTTATGTAATAATCTTAGTTATGGATTTATTGTAATAATAAAACCAGTTATTCCTATTTTAATGAGAATTATATATGGACATAATGTTTTGCAGCATTTTATATATTGTTGGTGTCTTTTATTCTGCTCAGTAGGTGTTCTGGTGTGTAGAGCACGACTTACACACAGAGGATTGGATCACCATTTCTTATATGATATATGTTTTATTGTTCACATTCTTAGATGGAACTGGACACACCATAAGTAGTGCTGTAGCACAATATTTTAGTAGGTCTATCTTGATTACGGTAAACTGTATAGTTTCAACTTATTGTGCTAGTACACTTTCTATTTATTGAACGGGATCAATTTTAGGTCATTGTTTTTATACTGATTTTATAAGACAATGTACATCTCGTGATTATTAGGTTTACTTAAGGATCTTAATCCGAATATGATTGATGGAAATATGCACTAGTTATTCATTACTTTGACTTATCGAATGAGATTCATTATTGGATCAATAATCTTATTAAATTGGGTAATGGTGATGAATGTACGGTGAAAATATTTTATTGATGGAATCCACGTCTCAATATAGAGACTGGTGATACCCCCCTTGAGATGCTTATAAGATTTATATGTGTCAATCCCTGTAGGTTGATTATGCTAATTCGACACTACAAATGAGTTAAAATGGATCGCTCTAGGACTTAATGAACTTAATCAAATAAATTATTAGTAATTTATTTTACTACAAGTATCTGTAACCTTAACGTGGGGAGAAATAAGTAATTAATAATGAGGAGCTCGAAATATAATTTTGAGTTAAGGAGTGGAATTGCAATTATAATTATTTAGTTTTATTAATTATAATTAAGGGACTGAGATTAGGATTCGGGAAGGATTAGGTTTTCTCAGGCCCATTAGAAGCCACATCCTTATCTCTCCTTAGGGTCCCTACTATAGCCTATATATATGCACCTGAGTCTCATTCTTTCTTAACCTAACTGTCACTCTTAGATACTCAAAAGACCCAACTTCAGCCTTTTGAGAAAGAGAGGCAACAGAGAAGAAAGAGGAGATAAGAAGGTGGTCACGAAATAGGTGCCCACCCTCTACTCATGACTGTCCATATCAAGAATACAGTAGAAGACTGTGAGTTGAATCGAGCCATCAGATATTCTATTCGTGCAAAGATGAGATAAAATCAAATGGATCTCGAAAGTTAAATCCTAATTCCGCCTTGTAAGATTTCATTTATGTGTAATTTTTTTTAGTTCAATGTATACACGTTTTTAAGAGACCCTTGGACTTTCGCTCGAAGAGGGACTACCCCACCTATGAACTAGTGGTGCAAGAGTTCCCCAATGCTTTCTACATAACACTACCGGATCTATGGGCCTTATACAGTATAAGATCTCTCAACTCAAAGTGTTTTCTATACCCGTTTAATGGTTAATATTCAAAATTGATGCCCTAGCATTCAACAATGTCTCCCACTCTCGGCATTTATTATGGTTCATGCATCGAATGTCTGCAAAAGAAACTTAAACAGGGAACTCCCCCTATGCACTATCACCTAGAATTATCGATCATCGAGTTCCGTAGGCCTAAATCATATAATCGGGGACCTAAAAATCAAATCCCCCATTGTATAAGTCTAATCATAAACTCCCAAATCTCTAAATGAGTTATATAACACTACGCTCGCTCTATCACTAAGTCCCCAGCGCTATATCAATAACGAACTAAATCTCTCCGCTCGAAAGAAAACCCGATATACCATGAACCGCATCAGTAAAGTGTAATACCTTGTATTTCGGTGTAGTTATAATTTAATTAATTTGGCAATTCATTGAGAAAATACATTTTATTTAAATTACGTGAGTGAAGTAATTTAATGTAATTAAATGATAAATGTGATTAGTAATATTAATCAAGATATAGATACTGATTAATATTATGTTATAATATTTACTAAGTGTGAATAGTAAATAAGTGATAATTAATGTGATACGACATAGCGAGTAATATGTGCGTATTTTATTTTATCTCAACCGGCAGTCGCGTGTAGGCTAATTTGAGATTGAGAAAGGAATTATATTTTTAGTAACTCAAATGATAGTTTATAGGTACGGATGGACCTGAATGGGTCGAAATAATCGAAAAAGTGTACCCATGGATATTGTTTGGGTTCCGAGTCAATTTTAGACCAAATCGGCACCTATTGAGGGTGTTTTGGTCATTTGGAAAATAGAGGTTAAGGGACCAACGAAATTTTAAGTGTTATATGTGATTTTTAAGACCTGAGACTAGGGTTAGAAATAGTTAAACCCAAAGAAATACATTAGAGAGAAGAGACAAATCAATTTTCAAGGCTTAAGGGTTGTTCTTAAAGGATTGGACTTTAATCTTGCATTCTAAGCATCTAAGGAGTGAAGATTTAAAGAGAGAACCATCAATACTTCAGGAACACCACGTTTTTAGCCCTTACAAACCTATAGGCAAGTTGTTTCTTGTGAATTAATATGAAGTTATAATACCCATGTGTCTTGGGTTCCAATTATATTGATTTGTTGATGATTCTTGGAAGAAAAGATTGATATAAATACATGTTTGGGTAGGATTTGCATGTAAAACGATTTGATGTCAGTAGAGGATAATGAATTAGTGATTATATGTTATTATCCATGAATTAAATCTGGTCCTGGAGGAATAATAGAGGATAAACATGGAAACATGGGGTTTTTTATGTTAGAAGGGTGATCAAATATAGTATTGATTTGGTATAAAAATCACGTTGGACTTGATCCTAATGCATGTAGTAATGGTTAGAAAATCTTAGTTTTGAGTTTAATGAAGAATTATTAGAGTTCTGTGGATGTAAATAGTGAAAAACATATTTGCGTGTTGGAGAAGACGATTCTACAGAAAAACGAATCGATTCGGCCAGGGGCAAATCGATTCGGTTACCCAGAAAATTGAAAATTTCCCCTTTTTGCCTTATATTCCTAAATCGTTGTTGTGAGATTTTTTAGAACTTTGGTAAAGTAATATTGAGAGATTTAAAATATTACAGTAGGCTCATGATGGGGGTATGGTTTGGTATTATTGAGAGGATTAAGACGAGAATGAATTTGGGTTAATTTTTGTAACGTAAATTATCCGAGAGAAAGATAATGAATTATGACTTGGAAATTGAATTGATGAAATAGACCAGTAGGGTAAGTTAGGCTTAACTACTGAAATTTATAAAGGGATAATTAGGACCCTTAGAATTGTGTGAATACTCATGAATACGATAAGTCGGATAATTCGTAAAGAAATTTAGTACGATTAGTATACTAGGGAGATATACTAAGTATAAGCGTGAATACCCTGTCATATGAATACTTAGGTGGTGTGAATACCTAACGTATATTCGATGTATTGGGGTCGAGGGAAAATCCGAACCAGTACATGAAAGTTCGATTTAGGGTCGAGGGCTATCTGGACCAATATTGAATATTAATAATATTAGGGTCGACCCCAATATATATATATATATATATATAACATTTACATTGGGGTCGAGGGCTATCCAGACCAATGTGAATAACATGAGAAATTGGGGTTCAAGGAACATCCGAACTAATAAATCCTTGATTTGTGATACGAGGATAATATAGTGAAGTATATATTTATTTGTATATATATTGAGTGGAAAAGATACATACCGTACGATTTATCTTATGTGTGATAGTAGACAGTTAGATAAAGTATATCTAATGAGAATAAATTAATTCGAGAAACTTAATTATGATTAAGATAATAACATATGAACATGTTAATTACGACTGTGGACATCGAAATGATAATTAAGTGAGAGAAACTTAATGTAGTGAATTAAAAGATAACATGTGAAGAATGTTACTTATGTTGATAATTAAAACATGAGAGATTTAAATAAATTAATGTACTGTATGGGCGGTACGAGAACTTAAATGTGTAGATAAGTTCGAGTGAATACTTTAGTGTAGTTAGCTTGGTTAGCATAGCTATCGATGAGAGGCGTGGAAAACTCAAGAGAGAGTGTACGTTAACATATGTAATCAATAACCGAATTTTAATGTAATAAACGCTTGCTAAATATTTTCAAAACGTTTTGTGTACTAACACTTGATATTAAAATATTTTCAAAACCTTTTAGGTGTCCAGCCACAGGGACGCCAGACATGAATTCATTCCATGGACTCATACCTATAGCATTGTGGATGCTGATAGGATTTGATTAGATCATTCTTCCATTCAGATCTAGTGTAGGATCTCATTTCATATTCCATGTATAGATATGTTTTCCATTGACAGTTTTCAGTCTTTTAGTTCTTTTATTATTATGTAGTATTTGGTTTTGGATTTTAGCCGAATGGTTTATTCGGCAAACCCTTATTCATTTATATATTGTTATGGTTGGACCCTAGTAGAATGTGAATGTTTAATTTAGTTTTTCGCATTGTTTATTTATCTCTCTCTCTTAATTTCACTTAGGTGGTTAGTAATTGAAATTTTTTTGATAGTAATGCTAAGAATGGACCATATGAGAAACTTGTTTTAATTTAATAAAGGCCTAATCAACCTAAGTTTAACTAAACGGGGTGTCACATAAAGTCCCTACACATTGGGATCAAATATAACGAGACAAATATACTCTCTGAAGTCCCCTTAAAAATATAATATAGACGCGGGCTCGACCCTCTTCCAAGTGTGACGTCGCAAAACCACACATCTTGCACTGGAATAGCGAACACGATAGCCCTGCTATAACAACCCATCATCGCTAACCAGTCCATACATAGGATAACATCATACTCGCATATCATATTTCTAAAATGAGTAAATCCACTAAAATATATCCTCTCAGTGACCGCACGGGCTCTCCTGCAGATGGAACCAACGACATTGTAATACCCCGTGACTTTGGGACTGAGAAATTTAATTTTAAGGAGAAATAAAATTTATTTAAATTGAAGAATTTTAAATTTGGAAAGTGAGGTCCAAAAATTGAGGATATTATAAAGTATTTAGGATGACTATTTTGAGTGTGCCATCGTTCCGGATGGGTCGAGATAGTCGAAATGACTATCCTTGGGATTTATTTTGATTCCGAAATATTTTTAAGTTAGCTTGACTCGAATTGGAGTAAACGAGTCATTTAAAGTGTGTATTGTAATTTAAGTTGGGTGTTTGGAAAGATTAGGCTTATAAAGCCTTTGGAATATTTAAAATCTCATCCGTGAAATTAAGAGAGAGAGATTAAAGCCCCAGAGAAAGAGAAAGAAAGAGAGAAAAAAGAAGAAAGGAAGAAGGAGAGAGGGAAAGCTTGGAGATTTTCGGCCCGTACGCGATTTCGGGGATGATTCAACCTCTACGATTCTGAGGCAAGTGTTTAATCTTGCTAAATAATTCATTTGTGTATTTCATTTCATAATTTGTGGGCAAAAGAATTGGATTTTGGGTTATAGGTCAAAACCTAGATTTTTGGGACTAAAACTTTAATTTGAAGTTTATATATAGGATTGATAGCATTTAAGTTGATGAGAAGAGATGTAGGTTGGGTTTTGATGTGAGTAAAATGATCGAGGGTTGGATAATAATGTTTTGGGTGTTTGGAGAGTTTGGTTTTGTTCAAAAATAGAAAAAGGGCCAAATATCTGGTATGGTCGGTCGACCGTGCCCAGGGGACCGACCGACCGCGCCTTAAGGGAATAGCCTACTGCTTTCTTCGTAAGGTAAAATTTAGACCCACGGTCGACCGGGGGTCTGGGACCGATCGATCGGTGCTCTGTTTTTATCCCAAGAGTGGGATTTTCTTTTACCCCTTTTCTTTTGGGTTTCATTCTTAGGGGTATTCCCAATGGAATTATTTTGGAGGGTTATGATATAATGTTAAGGGATTTGTGCCTTAGGATGAATAGGGGCTTTCGGGCTATGTTAAAATTTATTTATGAGGGTAGGATGCCTCTCTTGGGAAGGAAAGGATTATGGGACTGAATGACAGGCGGATTTTATTAATATGATGGTAGTGAGCTATCATGAATTAGTTATGAATTGTGGAGATAGTCCCTTTTTGTTTATATGCGTATTAATAACCAATATTCTGAGGTGTGTGTGTGTGGGGGGGGGGGGGGGGGGGATCTCATTGAGGATGGAAGTTCTATTTAGAGGTCATAAGAGAGTTTAGATATGATTTAAGGGTTAAGACTCCTTAGGAGAGTGGCGAGGGTATGTCGTGACATTGTAGGCCGATAATTGTGCCGAATCCTTGTAGTGATAGGACTCTATTTAAGGTACGATTGGGGATCGTGGATAGAGAGAAGTCGCGTATCCTTAGTGATGATAAATCCAAGGAATAAATCGTAAACGCGGTAATGTTAAGGGTTCATAGGAGAAATTGAACCGTAGCCGAAATTGAGAGCGATGGGATCACACTATCAACTAGAATAGGGTGTGTTGTAAATCTAGTCGGGATAGTTGTTATATATTGGTGTGTGATTAACAATGGGGATTCCAAAAATGGATGGGATTATGGAATGAATTTAGGATTGAGATTGAAGTTTGAAGACTATTAGTTAGGTGTATACCAATAGTCGGAATTATTATTAGATATATCGACGTGCTTTCGAATATTGATGGGATGTATAGCGATCGTTATAAACATTAAACTTTGGGTTGATAATCTTAAATGTTGGATATATTGGAAGACTATTAATATCATAGGGGTAATGGATGAATATGCTTCAAGTGAGGGATCGTATTTGAATAACGACTTAAGTTAATATGCTTGGAGTAACGGCTAGTATAATGAGGACTATGCACATGTATAGCCAAGTTTATAAACCTCATACATACGGATGAGAGATAGTGTGTATATATGTGGATATATATATGTGTAGATATGTATATATATGTGTACATATAGCATGAATATCTATACCGTGTGTGATGGTTTGTATATATGATGTGATCATATGGATGTATATATATATAGTGTGAATGATATATATATATATACAAATGGTGTGAAGCATACCCGACACATGCTATCATGGGAAGTTGCGCGATGAGGGTGATCCCCTGGCTTGAGGAGCAGGGTGTGGATATTCCCCAGGTCATAATCGTCCATTATTATTTGTGTGATTTTATATTTTGGGGGTGAGAAGTCTTTGGTATGGGTCGTTCTCACTTGCTGGTTAGGAACTATGACCGCTTCCCAAGCGTTGTGATTTGGTTTTGACCACGAAGTCGGTGATATTTAGTCCGACCGGTGGTCCCTAGGATGGTATGTGAGTGATGCCCTGGAAGGTGATAACATGGTGTAGTATTTTGGCATCCTATAGCTGTTTATATTATGTGTATTGCAAGTGTACATTATGTGTGTTATGTATACGTGGTTATGTGAATGAATGATTGATTATATATGATTAGAGTAAATATGTTTGTATATCCTATAGGTGAAGAGGATATTAAGTTTCTATGATGTACATATTGGGTGATTTTGGTGTACTAGTTCATTGGGGTCGAAGGATCGTACTTAGAGACAATTGCGGTATATTGACCCAAGAATTTCAATAAAGATTAATTTGTGTATTTAGAGATGGTGTTCTATATTTAGGTAGTTGTAGTAGCGGGATTTGTGTTGACATAATGGATCCCTACGATCAACATTGTCAAGGAGTAGTGAATCAGGGGGGGGGGTCCTTGTTTGGATTTCACTTTGCGAGACCCCCCATGCACGAAACATAATGCAATGTTGGGAGTGGAGAGAAGTTATGCTTTTAGTACTAGAATGTATGTTATTTAGAGAATACACTCTTATATTGAAGCTTAATGCTAATATGTGACGTATTAAGACTATAACTGGTTTAAGTTAATAAATGGAATCACGAGAGCCTAATAAGGCATATACGTGTGTGTATATATATAGGTGTGATTAGAAAGGAAAGGATTATGGGGTTATATTAGGATGGTAGGTCATATGGGAATAGGCCGTGTGTATGGTAAGGTAGGTTGTCCTAAAGTATGTGGGGTACGTTAATTAAGGTTCCAGGACACGATTAGGTGCGCGTTGTAGATGAGAGGTGAGTTTTGGGGGATTCACGAGAGTGCGACTCCACTTAAATTATGAAATAGTGCATTTAGATTTATTATGCACGGTTAACACACTTGCTAAATATTTTTACACCTCGAACTCTAACCCGTTTATTTCTCTCTTTGGCTATGTATGTATATATTGTACTACAGGTGTCCTGACGCATAAATACCAGATGCTTTTCTATCCAGAGTCTTGGGAGCCGTGGAAGTTACAGACTGTTGCGGGATTTAGATTGTAGTCGCTTCCTATTCCTGTGTAAATCTATATTGGATTTATGTTGTACATCGGGTTTACACCCAAGAGTTATTTATAGCTATATATCTTTCTTCTTTAGGATTGTTGTACTGTTTGTGACCTGACAGCTTATTCGGGTATATTTTCGTATGTACTTATGATGTATGGAGAGTATGTACGTCGAGCATGTATATTCTTTATTCGTGTTAGTGGCCATTTTTTTTATTGTTGGGTTGATATCCTTTGCATGTTTTATTTAAATTTTTGGCATCAACTTTTATAGTTTCTGGTAGTTAGCCTTATCTATTCTAGTATTATCTGTTGATGCTGAGAATGAGCCATCTGAGATTCCTAATTTAATGTAGAATAGGGATGCTGGCCACCCGTTATTTTTTTAAGCGGGGTATCACAGACATACCCACTACCCAACAGTAAATATATACACACAATAATAACACTAACGCTACACTCTCTAATCCCATCTCACGGGAAAATCTAGTGTTAACATAATATTGTGACTCAACTGTGTCACACAGAACTTACCCCATTTTCTTGAGGATAAAACTTATACTTTCACTCATCAATAGCACTAGAGGTTCAAATGGTTCATGGACATAGCACTCTCGTCCAAACCGAACCAAAAACTTCTATAACTAATTCCCTTGCTGAGCATCCCGCTCCTATTCTCTAACTCGTTACGGATAAGATCAACACATATGGCCCTACTCTCCAAACATAAGACACCTCTATGTGTCATAACCCTGTCTCTGGCACCACTGTCCACATTGGTATTGTCCTTCTCGGACCTATTATCCTTGGAACCCCTATTGTTCCTTTGGCTCTGTTGGCCATGTGGAACACACTGTTGGCCCCAACGGCACTAACTGAAACCCCTGTCACTTGGTAGGAATTCCACTGATCTGAATTATTTGAATGGATCCCCGGCTGGTTGTCCCCCTGTGGTGCCTCATTAGCACGATAAAATCCAGTCTTGCCCTTGTGGCTAGATTCTCCAACTCTCTTGGATTCCTTCACATGGAAGCATTGATATTAACATTATAAAAGTACAACATTAACTCTATATGCATAAGTCATCCAAGTCCGTTTTCCCATAAGTGCTGGCGACTTCTACTCATAAGTCCATCATCACACTTAAGAACAATTTTCTCATCCACTTAAACAAGAAAATTCTTCATCATAATCGGCCTCGATTTGTCCCTCCTGTGATAAGTCCAGAAACTTCCTTTGTATCTCTGTTTGAATAGCAAATGAAAGGACTTATGGTCAAACCGCACCCAAAATTTATTGATTAATACCTTATCCATTTCCTTATATATGGTGGCTGACTTCCACCATGGCAACGCTGCTCCTATGAGCTAAAAATTTCACTCAAAATTTAAATCCCGAGTTTCACTTCACTTCAGCATACGCAATTTCCTTTTGGATGTTCTTTTTCCATTAGCCAATCACACTTCCGTATTTTCCCCGAACTCTTACGGATGACCCTTTTGAAAAGTCCCTCTGACTCTCTCCCTTGCCAAGCACACTAGGTGAATCTGAATTTGCTCCACCATCTACTATGATGGTACTTAGATAAAAACTTTATATAGTTTAAACCCAATAAACTTATGTACTAATTTTAAACAGTTTGATGTGAAAACTGATATATCCAGTTTTATCTTTCTAACCTAAAACATAAGCAGATTAAATAAATAAACCATCCACAACACGCTGATACACAAAGAAAATCATAAAGGAAAAAACCTTGGACGACCCGGCCAAACAGTCCACTATGATATGGTTTTACAAAGCATAGATAATAGATTTATTCAACAACTCATCTCCCTCGTAATCCTTGATGCTCTTCTATCTTCAACCGCTCCTCCACGGTGCAACACAGGAGTCCACCTTTCAAAGCTTCCATAACACACGAGTCCACGCACGCCTCCAAATCCACTGATGAGGCTTAACAATCATCGACCAAGTACGGAGTCCACTGCATGAAATAGGTTCCCTATTCAAGATCATGAGAAATAAACTCTGGTTCCCAAATAGAAAGATATCAAAGCATAATAAAGATGAAACTTGGATCTTTAAACTCAATGGGTGAAACTACGATTTTAAAACTTTTGTAAACAGATAGGAAAATATTTTTCACCAAAAGTTCTTGAAAAATATGATTCCAATACGACTTCATAGTAAAAACACAAATTTTGAGGTAGCGACATCATTGGAACGAAATTGCATGGTTAGTTTGAACGAAAGAAAAGTTCGTTCAAATAAGAAGCCATTTTCATTCGATCGAACTTCCAACAAGATGTGCACCTTCTTGACAGAGACCACTCATTTGATGTTTGTTAGATGCACGTTCCAGCGAGATTCTAATGTTGTTTTATTGAGAATAACTTCATTCAAATGAATACTCAATTTCATTCTGACGAGGTACAAATCTCATTCTAATGAGATTAGAAATAAAAAAAATCTAAATAAAATATTTTAAAAATAGTTCCAAATGATTTTGTTCAAAAATAAACAACCATAAAAATTATCCAAATATCATATTCTAAATGCATCCATACCTACGGGATCTTTGATAAACATGAAGATAAACTTGGCATTAAACACGACATGATGTATATCCAACTTTGAAGCTTGACCGCTACGTCCTCATCAAACATATCATAGTCTTACGGGATCAACAATACAAATCCTAACATATGACTCAAATATTTTTTTAGAATTACACCAACTATAAACAAATTGATTCGATAAAAATTTGTCCTTATAGAGCAAATGAAAAACAAATTTATAAAAGTTAATACCTGTCGCCCTACGATATGAGGAGCAATCTAGCTACTCATAATGTTGACCTGAGAGTCATCAGATTGAGTAATAGGAAGAGATGGGTCACTCTTACTAACTTGATAAAATTAAAGGGCTTTATAAATTTAGGACTTATTGTAATATGTATTTTGGAAATAGGACAACAAACATTTTATTTATAGTTTTAGTTCCTATTTTTGAATAAAGCCACTAGCGCGAACCCATATTCATAAAACGTCAACCAATTACAACATGCCACATGTCCCTTTCATTTGAAAATAGGAACTAAAAATGGAAATGAAACGTTTGTTGTCCTATATCATGCCAGTTGGCAAAGTGATGCCCCCAAAGGCAAAATGCTTGTCGTAAAAGGTCCCTATGAGTATTGAAAGTCATTAGTAAAATTATCTTAAAGTAACAATAAATAGACAAATCAATGAAACTACCACAGATATATAAGTTAAAACTCTTGTTGGGGGAAGAGTAAAGGAAATACCCACTTTTGAAGAAGTAATAGAGCTATGAGCAAGAGGATGTGGACAATAGACATGTACCAATTAAGATATAAATGAGTATAAAGTTAAAGAAAAACTAAAACCAAGGACTAATGAAGAGTCATCGAAATACTTGAGTGGTAGTACTCACCACACAAGTAGCAGAATGAACAACCCTGTAAGATTTCCCAAACTTATGGAAAACACAATATAAAGATACAAACCCAAACTAAGTGCTCTAATATATAAGTACTCCTGCGAAATCCTTCAAAATAACTCTTTAAGGATACTGTCACACAAATAAATAAAAATGTACCTCACGAGTAAGGATCAGGGGGTGACTAATATATAGTTCCTTTCTCTTTGGAATGGATCACTGATAAGCACCCAAAAGTGTCTATTTTATACCCCGAAGAGATGCATTTTAGTCACTCTTTTTAATTAAAATTGGCCTTATGTCGTATTTTATCATTTTTGCAGGTCAATACGCAGTTGCGGCACAAACAATGCTAAATCAGTGTAATTGCAACTCAATAGCGGTCAAAAGCTTGCAACAAAGAAATCAAGGAGATCGCGAAGTCTGGAGTCCATTCTAAGCCTGCCCCGATGTGATCCGATGTCCCGAGCTAGTCCCGTAACCCTAACCTGAGCCTACACTGAGCCCTGACTATTCCCCGAGCCCCGTGTGTGTTGAGTTTGTACCTTTAGTATTTATTTAATTTTTTTAGATTTTTATTTAAGTCGTTTTATTTTTAGGAAATATTTTAGAATTTTCTAGGATTTATTTTCTATTTCTTTATTTTGATTTTGATTTTTATTAGTTTTTAATTTTTAATCTTTATTTTATTTTATCATTTTTCTTAGGATTAGTTTTTAGGAGTTTATTTTTTAGTTTTATTAGATTTCATGTTATATATATTTTAATTTCTTTTATTTTAGTTTTATTAGGATTATATTTTTTTTAGTTTTAATAAAATTTTATTTTATTTCTTTTTATTTTCATTTTTTTTATTAGTTTGAGATGTTAGTTTTTAGTTTTATTAGATTTAAAATTTTTATTTTTATTTAGTTTTAGTTTTCTTTTTTTAGGTTGTGTTAATATTTGTAGGGGTACAAATAAAACACACACATTAATACACCCCTTACTAACCTACACCTAAACACTCATCCCCACCATACACCCTACACCTCACCCACACCAAATAAACCAAACCCCCTTTTACTCTTCATCTTCTCCAACCCAACACCCGATTCTCTCTCCTAAATCCTCCATAACCAAAAGACCCAACAAACAAAACCCAACTCAAAACTTTATATCTCCACAACCAACCCACCAGTTCCGACCCTCACCCTCTCTCTCCCGTCCCGAGCTCCCTCTCACCGGACCCACCTTCGCCGGAAACCCGAACCGCCGCCTAACCCTACTCATCAGCTCCTCCGCCGGCGTTTACTCGGTCCGACCACCTGCCCCAAGGTCGCACAACCTCCAACCCGGAGCTGACCCGAGCTCCTGCCAAATCCATACCCAATTTTCGGTTCCAAACTCGATCGCGGATCCAACTCCGACCCGAACCCGAAAATCAACCTTGCTCTGCCTCGTGTCATTCCCAATACCCAAATCCGATTTCAGCAACTAAAATCCCACAAAAATCGGTTCAATCCTACGCCAAATCAAATCCCTCAAAAATCTCCACATCCAATTCATCGTGGGTCAGTGGAAGAAAAAATCTCATATAAGAAAGAGACTCTTGACAGCAACAAAAGGGAGAACGTTGAGAGAGAAAAATAGACTGTATATTATGTACAGCTTAGGGTCTTAAAAAAATTCTAAAAAAATTCCAAAAAAATTAGTTTAGTGTTAGAATAATTTTTAGGTTTGTTTTTTATTGTTTTTGGTGTAATCAGTGCTGGATTAGTGAGAAGATTGAGACGCATTTTATGAACGCGATTCGACAAGGAGACTTGCGTATTGTATTCTATTTCTCTATTCATTTATGTCATCTTTTGATATGATATTGAATGTTGTTTATGCACACATGAGAATGTTTGGCTAAACACTCCGTTCAAGGGATGGGGTGCACTGCGAATGATATTACTTTAATTAGTTGATTCATTAATTTTATATTTCTAGGTAAATTAGTCTTTAACTGTCACCAATTAATTTATGTAACGAGAGTTAGTAAATTAATTGAACAAATTGATATTTGAATTTAGGAATCGAACTAGAGATAGGTTTTTCCTATATTTGAACATTAATTCGGTGTTGAAATTTAAGGGTTGAAATTATTTTCGTTAAATTGATCCTAGCGGGTAATTTTCTGAAAATAATGTAGTCCTAATTTTTCATCGCGTGACAATTTTTAATTAATTTTCTGAAAAATATATTAATCACAAAAAAGGCAAACAGGTGAAAAGATAGAAGAAACAATAATGCTTACTCATGGGGCCATGCTTGCCCTCACAGAACAAGCTTGTTAAGAGAAATACATACATATATATATATATATATATATATATATATATATATATATATATATATATATATATATATATATATATATATAGAGAGAGAGAGAGAGAGAGAGAGAGAGAGAGAATCTCGGTTTGCATACCGTTGGCGCGGACCAATTTTGATAAAATAGTAAAAAATATATTTTTTGACCTAATTTGTTTTATATAGTTTTTAAACATTTCAGTAGCGCCATATAAAAAAAATCAGGTCAAAATGAATTTTTTTATTATTTTAAAAAAATCAGTCAAACTTTGTGAGTCTTTAACAACTTAAAAATAACTTAAAAACTGATAAAGTTTGACTGATTTTTTTAAAATAGCAAAAAAAATTCATTTTGAGTTGATTATTTTTTATGGTCCTATTGAAATGTTTAAAAATCATAAAAAAAATCAACTCAAAAATATTTTTTTTATTATTTTAAAAAAATTGTCCTCATTCGGGGTCCTCAAAGTGGACCCTCACTTGATCCTTTCCCTATATATATATATATATATATATATATATATATAAACTCGAGAGTAAAGAAATTGAGAAGATAGGTGATCAAGCACAAAAGACTTAACAAGCTCAAGGTAAGGAACGTGATCATAAGGCAACAACCCAGTGGTGGGGCTAGTTGTGTTAGGATAAGGAATAATTATCTCTTCTTGGTCGCTTGTAGAATTTTCTCCAAGATCGGGTATCACATTCCATTGAGCTGATATAGAAAATAAAGTTTCAGTTAAATGATCCTCAATGATATCAAGTTACCCAATGCCATTTGAAGAAGAATTATGATAATAATATGAAGGGTTACTCCCATAATCCACAAGTTCTTCTTCAGATGGACATGAAGTTGAATAGACACTCATGATATACCCGTATATACCCTCGGCCATGCCGAGGGCGCCCTGCACTTCATCAGGCTCCGGACGACCCTTCGAGGGGCCGACCCTTCATCAGGCTCCGGACGACCCCTCAGGAGGCCGACCCTCCATCAGGCTCCGGACGACCCCTCAGGAGGGCCGACCCTCCATCAGGCTCTGGACGACCCCTCAGGGGGCCGACCCTTCATCAGGCTCCGGACGACCCTCCGAGGGTACGACAGTACGAGGCCCAAATTAGGCCAGATTCATTACCGGAAGTAACTTTGCCCTCGGCCTCATATCAAAGGCTGAGGGTGACATCATCACAGCACGTGGTTTGAGAGACGCATGGAACAGTGCGCGTGAGGCTCACATGGCACATGGGAGATCGTTATAACAAAATCACACCCTCACGTGAGGGAATATTATGTCATCATTTGGCATCTACAGGTGTCAACAGGGGATTGGCTAGATCATCATTCACATGCACCATGCATACTTGGGGGGTACACTACACCCCCCAAGACCTATATATAATTGTCACCTACAACCCTACGGGGGATCGATTGATAATTGGAACCCTAGCTAAAACTCTGTTTGTACACACAGTAGAGAGAGAAAGTGAGCTCATGTGCATTGTATCCAAGGCCATTAGTGCCCATACTTAGTGGATCACACACTCACAGTGGATGTAGGCCAAATTGGCTGAACCACTATACATCATTGTCTTATTATTCTTATACCCATCTCCTTCTACACACTTATACACTTACATCTCTATGGCGGCCATAGATGCCATTGTTTGAGCTCATCATCACTTATCCAGTTGTGCTAAATCTCAGCACCATCAACTCATATCCTTATTACTTTGATCTTTATAAAGCATGAAATAAATAGTAAAGGTACCTTTCACGGGTTGAGAAGTTTTTGGAATAGAAGGATGTGAAGAAAATTCTTCAAAAGGCACATATCTACACTCAAGGATAGTCTGGTAAGTCTCCTCAATACCAAGAGTGCCTATGTATGAGTTTTGATCTACCAGAAAAGCGGTAGTTGTAGCTTTGGTCACCCAAGTTTTCTTTCTACCTGCTCATATTTTAATGGCAGACATAGGCGAAGAATACCCACCAATTTGGGCTGGGATAAAATTGAAAACATCCAAGTCCAGATATTTCCTCTTTAAATTAACCTTGGATTTTCCTTTAGAATTATATTTTTCTTGTCTGGCTTCCACTCCCGAGTGTTTTGAGCAGACGGTCTCTTCTTGGATTGGATTTATGAAAATTGGGGTAACGGATTTCAAATGTAGTTTTATAACATGCCCGTTGATGTAAAAAATTAGATCACTCTAATTATTCAATCACAGATAAATAAATGAGATAAAGAATTTTAAAGTGGTTTAGCCTTATAAGAATGGCCTACGTTCACTGTTTTGGTATTGTTGTTTGTAAGGGAATTCTCGATTATAAGTTATCTCAAGAAATTCCGGTCTGGGGGTCCTCCTCCAATGAGGATTGTACCATGTATTTATAGCATTGAGGCTGTAATGTGAAAGAGTAATACATTAAATGATATGCATATGAAAGGGTAATACATTTAATGCCCTCTTTGCGTGCACGTCTAAATGATAAGTATTTAATGAATCAGTTGAACTATTGGTTATCCAGCTATTAATGCTTTGTTCGAGATGCAGCTAGGACCGCCTGAGTTGCTCGGACCGCCTAAGCTTCTTGGTATTCAAGAGTTCCTCGGAGAGGTTTGTTCCTCGGAGCGTATGAGTTCCTCGGAGCATGTGAGTTCCTAGGGTAAGAAGTGTTCTTCGGGGAACTATGAGTTCCTCGGGTAAGCAATTTTGTTCCTCGGAGCGTGGGAGTTCCTCAGAAGTGTTTGTAGTTGACATGTAGACAACCACATGTCTTCATATGATTGGTCCACGTCAGCAGATTAAATTTGGTATCAATAGAAGCCCCCAATGTTTCATAGTTCGAAATTTGAGGAGTATGGAACATTCTTTCTTGGAATATGGTAGCTTTAAATAGTCTTCCTGATTTTTAGGAGCATTTCCCTTGTATTTATTTCTCCTTCCAAATTCGTAGAATCATGCTTTTTTGGACTTTTCTGCGTGCTTCGATTCACGCGTTATTTTTCGTCTTTTTAGCTGCTGTTGCCCGCTTTGATTCCCGCGTTAATATTTAATGCCTTTTTAGCCGCCGGTAACGTAATCATCCTTTTTTGTAATCATTACTTCGCCAGTTCCCAAGTTAAGGTATTTAAACTTCACAGACACTCCCATCGTCTTCTATCTTTTCAAATTTTCATCTTCGAGTTTTTCATTGTCTTCTACTCTCTTGTGTATTCATCTCTTCCCTCGTCTGTCGTCATCAGCTCTACTCTTTTCCTATAAGATCTTCTTCTTTCTTCTTCATTTCTTTTAATCACCATGGTTTACCTTGTTGAATCTCTTGACAAATTTCGATCTGACTTTTCCATTCCCTCTTGGGTCGTCTTGGAAGAGCTTTCTGAGCCTTCTAATTATTTCAATTTGGCTGAGGGACATTGGTTCCCCAGTCTCTTTTTTGCTGAGTGTGGATTTTCTTTTCCACCAAATTCCCTGTGTCTGGAAGTCTGTCAGTATTTTGATGTTGTTCCTGCACGAATTGCCCCCAACAGATGGAGAATAGTTAATGGGGTGTATAAATTAAATCAAGTGCATGGAACTCGTATAGGAATTCCCGAAATCATTTACTTCTATAGATGGGCAGTTAATGATAATATTTATTATTTAAAAACTAGGTTTATAAATAGAGCCTTAGTAGTCAATCTCCCTGATGCCAATAGGGATTATTTTGAACACGGGGTTGTCGTCAAAAATTGGCAACACCCTCCATTAACCGGAGATGAGGTTTACCAGGGTCCCAGATGCCCTCCTTATGGCAATGGGATAGGTTATTTTAATTTTATTTTATTTTATTTATTTTGAAATCATGTTTGCTTTGTGTTTGATAAAATATGTCACTGATAACAATGTTTGTTTATTTGCAGTTGATAGCAAGAGAAAGTGCCCAAAAGAAACAGATGTCAATCTAAGGCATTTGGGACTTATCTGGGGTCTGCATCAAAGGGTTGCCGACGAGCACATCAGGTCGGCTTCGTATCTGCTCCAGTACAAGAGCTACACAACCTCCTTCACTGCTCGTCCAGTGATCAGTGAAGCAGAGCTAGTACCAGCCTCTGCAAGTTCTTCGCCTGAATCTCATATTCCATTGAGCGAAAGGATGAAGAAGAGAAGAACTCCTGCTCTGTTTGAGAAAACTGCCTCCGATTCTGGGGAGGTAAAAAGGATTAAGATTGATGTCCCAAGGGAGGGGACAAAGAAAACTACTGCAGCTCCTCCAGCTGCTCCTGCAAAAACTGCCGAGAAGCTCGCAGTGGCTCCGAGCAGGTCTGCTGCTCCTGGAGAGGTGATTGTGATATCACCGACCAAGGATTCTTCCCTAGTTGTACCTGTTCCCCCGAGGAGGCTGAAGAAGAGCTCCTCGATCAATTTGGCTGATACCATCATTCAGCCCCCAGCCGTTGGGACTGAAGTTCCTACTTTTGTTCCCCCGAGCTCTGACATGAGCTCGGTAAAGTCTTTGACCATTCCCGAGGTCCAAGGTACTGAAGATAACCTTACTCGGGACATGGTTACTTCTTTGGCTGCTCGTCACCTTGCTTCAGTAAGTCTCTTTACTTTAAACTTTTCATAGTTTCCTTTGTCATTTCTTGTTTCTAACTTGCTTTCTTTTCTGTATACAGTTGAGGAGCTGCTTTAACATAATCCTGAAAAATGATGAAGCCATTAAAGCCTCTTGCTCCTCGTCCAGTGTGGAGGGAGATATGGAAGAGGCTATCAAATCTTTGGAAGACTCCTACCATAAGTATGTCACTGATAAGGCTATCTAGGAGAAAAAACTTTCCTCCTCCGAGCAAGAAAAAGCTCGAGTTGCTGATGCCTCCAAGGAGTTGGAGAAGAAAAAGAATGCCTTGGAGAAGGCAAATAAAGAGCTTGAGGAAAATCTCAAAGCCGCTGGAGAGCGGGAAAATAAACTCAAAATTGCTGAGGAGAGGTTGGACCAGCTCCAGGAAGTAACTCGGCAGAAGGAGGAAGCTGAACAAAAACTGAAAGCTGCTGATGATTTGCTGTTCGAGAAACTTGCCTTGGAGAAGGCCAAAAGGAAAGTTATTGTGAAGAAGTCCTTCAGCTCTGGCTGGGATAAGGGGTGGGATAAGGGGTGTGCTGCCATGGTCTCTCAAGTGGAATATGGCAGTCTAAAGTATTTTAGGGATGGATGGGTTGCTGCCCTTCAGGAAATGAAGGTCGACGAGTCATCCGAGCTCTTCCAGAGATACATCCCTGGTCCCCCTCCTACTCCAGAGGAATTATAAGAGGACGAAGCTACCTCTGAGGAGTCTTTAATGGTAATGGGAGAACATGCCCTAACCAACCAGTCTGCTGCCGAGCAAGTCATTTCTTCTTCCGAGCAACAGCTGGTGCTTTTCGAATAACCCACAGTTCCCTCCGATCAACCTACTTCCTCCCCCAACCTTCCGAGAAGGTTTAGGGAGATAAGGAAAAGGTGTAATATCGTTCGGTTTACCTTTTTATTTTTATTTTTTATCAAATGTAACCCAGAATTTGTACTCCTGAACTATGATCTAATAAAATTTGAACTCTTTCTTCCATACGGTTGTCTCTTTTCTATTTGTACTCTGTCTTGATCTTCTTTTTGATGATTGCTCTTTCTTTCTCTGCTAGTTTCTGGCCAGGATGGAACTGCTATCTGCCCATGATACAAAGTTGCTACAGCAATGTAATGAGTACTTCAAGGCTGGTCACACAGACCTGAGTGCTGCAAAAGTTGCCGACATCCTCGGCCAGGATGCTTCAGAACAGGCAGTGGAAGCATATCAGTACCTGAAGTGTCTGCTTGATCGAGCGGTGGCTATTAATGTGGCTTACTACGAAATGATAGAGGATCTCCAAGGCACCCTCGAAGACCTTAAGCTTTAATACAAAGAATCCACTGCCTTGTTGCATAAGAGTTATGAAAAGAAATACAAGCTGATCATCGCTGACAAGGGCTACGAGAAGCTTTTCGCTGGATATGATGTCAGGGAGAGAACCTTAAGGGGTGAAGTTGAAGAATGTAGACAGATTGCCGAGCTATTGGAGCGAGAGAATAACAATTTGCAGAAGGAACTAGCACAGCTGAAGTCTGCAGCCTCTTCTTCAACAGCCCTAATCCCAGTGACTGATGAGGGATTTTCATTCTTAGAAGTTGAGAATGCCAAATTTAGGGACGAATTGGATACCTTGAGGAGGTCGGGCCCTTCTACGTCTCCTCGGGGACGAGGAAGATCTCCTTGGGGATGAGGAAGAGCGGTTCGGGTTCTTGACGAGGAACAGAGGACAACATCTGCCTTAGAGAACCAGGCCTTCCAACTAATGGCGAAGAACCAGGCGTTATCTGATATGTCAAAGAAGATAAGGGACTTGGAGAAACAGCTCTCTGCGCAGAAATCAGTTTTGGAGAATAAGGAGCTTTTCATTAAGAATCTCCACGAGCAGCTAGAAAGGCTAATATATCAATTCCACAAACAGCCCAGGGAATTCTGGATGGCTGGATACAACGAAGCACTATTCCACTTGGACGATCGTATCCAGAATGCCAGCAATGAGGGCTACAAACAAGGCTGGCTGAATGCTTTAGGTGTGATGAAGCTCGAACAAGGAAACTATCTGTGGGACTACTATGATCCCGGGTTGCTCGACTTGCCTATGCCACCGTACAATTTGGAGATGGAATGGATCCCTGCTCGTGCCATTCCTCGAAGCTTAATTTCGAAGTATCTCGGTGACTACAGTTTACATTCTCAAATCGAAGTATCTCGTCCCGAGCATCTTTTAGATCGACCTTCTGTGATGAACGTCAGGATGCTGAAGGATTTGAACTTCATCAATTCTCCTCAGTCTTTAAATGATCCGCCTGCTAGCGAGGAACCTGTATCGAAAGCTGAGGGGAAAAGACCAATAGAATAGGAATTTTAATGTAACAGTTAGTATACATATCAATGTAATTTTCATTTTATTATCAATGTAACTTGTAATTTATTTCGAATTTAATGAAAGACTTTCATTATTGCTTGAAAATCTTAATTGCTATTGTCTTGTAAATATCAAACACTTTACATTTATGCATATCTGTTAAAAAGATAATAATAGTGTTATTCATTGACCAACTTAGTAAAAAAGTTACAAGTATCAATAATGTTGCTCGATCACTTAATAATAAAGTAATGAGTATAAAAATGTTTAAAAATTTTCCAACCAACCAAGGTTGTTAAATTGTTGCTCATCGACCAACTATAGTTAGTGGGTTTTTATCTTTTTCATAAAATGTGTCTGACCAACCAAGGTCAATAAATTCTCCTCGTCGACCAACTGTAGTTAGTGGGTTTTTATCCCCGACCAACCATACTTGGTACAGTTTGGAATATGTTCTCCTCGTCGACCAACTATGTTGGTACAGTTTGGAATATTTTCTCCTCGTCGACCAACTACGTTGGTACAGTTTGGAATATTTTCTCCTCGTCGACCAACTACGTTGGTACAGTTTGGAATATTTTATCCTCGTCGACCAACTACGTTGGTACAGTTTGGAATATTTTCTCCTCGTCGACCAACTACGTTGGTACAGTTTGGAATATTTTCTCCTCGTCGACCAACTACGTTGGTACAGTTTGGAATATTTTCTTGAGTAGTCTGCCGAGTTGTGCCGAGTAGTGCGTAGCACTAGTATTCACAGAAATTTTTTCAATAAACAGAGAGACTTGCAGAATATTTTTATTTTATTCATACTGATGGAACTGCGTTACATATACATCACTGATAATACTTGCGCAGGTGCTCTGCGTTCCATGCATTCTTAAACTCCTCGCCTTCTAGAGTTGCTATTCGGTAAGTTCCTGGTCGAACAACTTCTGTAACTCGGTATGGTCCATGCCAGTTTGCCTCCAGTTTGTTATAATTTTGAATTACTTTCTTCAGCACATAGTCTCCTTCTTTCAGGTCGCACTTCTTCACCCTCTTGTTGTAAAACAAAGTTGTTCGCTGCTGGTAAGCAGCCTTTCTAATGGCTGCTTCTTCTCTAACTTCCTCGAGCATGTCTAAATCCAGTCTTCTCATTAAGTCGCTGACAGGGGAATTAAAATTCAGTACCCTGTGTGTTGGGAGGCCCAACTCGGCAGGTATGACAGCTTCACTTCCAAAAGCCAGCATGTATGGTGATTCTCCAGTTGCTACTCGGGGAGTAGTTCGGTAAGCCCAAAGTACTGATTGTAGCTCGTTGATCCAGTTTGCTTTTGCATCGTCCAATCGTTTCTTCAAATCGTTCAGCAGCGTTCTGTTTGTCACTTCAGTTTTTCCATTGCTTTGAGGATGGCTTGGTGCTGAATGAACCTTCAAAATGTTTGACTGATGGCAATAGGCGGTAAACTCCTGTTATCAAATTGTGTTCCATGGTCTGTGATGAAGGCATAAGGGAGACTATATCGACAAATGATGTTCTTCCAAACAAATTGGTAAACCTTCTCGTACGTCATATCAATGAGTGGCTCAGCTTCTACCCACTCAGTAAAATAATCCACTGCGACGACGAGGTACTTGAACCTTCCTCGGGTCGTTGGCAGTGGTCCAACCAAATCAATTACCCACATGGCAAATGGCCAAGGGGAAGTTATGGGTGTCAACAATGCTTGTGGAGTTCTTCGGATGGAGGAGAAATGCTGGCACTTGTCACATTTCTTGGCATAAGCTATACAATCAGCCCTCATCGTCGGCCAGTAGTATCCCTGCGTCATCACCCTTTGCAAAAGCGTCCGACCTGCTACATGTGCTCCACAAGACCCTTCGTGGATCTCTTCAATTAATTCTTTCACCTCAGAGGGATGTACACATCTCTGCAAACCTGCCATTATTCCTCGTCTATATAAAACACCATTAGTTAGTACATACCGAGCAGCTTTAAACTTTAATTTCTTGGCTGCGAGCTTGTCAATTGGCAATTCTCCCTCCTCGATATACGCCTTGATGGGATCCATCCAAGATGGACCTAAATCAAGGGTGATAAAGTTCATCGTTAGATCTTCATATATACTCCGACCAGCCAACACTTCAATTAGGATTGTTCGTCGTAACTCGGTGCGAGTAGCTGATGCTAGTCGAGCTAGGGCGTCTGCTCTCACATTCTCCATTCTTGGTATTCTGACCAGCTAAATAGCGGCAAATTCTGACACCAGCTCCTTTGCCTTTGCATGATATCTGATCATTAATTCTCCTCTAACTGCATATACTCCCATCATTTGGTTTACAATCAGTTGAGAGTCACTGAAGATCATAACTTGCTGCGCCTCCATAACTTTTGCCAAATTAAGCCCTGCAATCATGGCCTCATATTCAGCCTCATTGTTGGAAGCTTTGAATTGGAAACGCAAAGCGTATTCCATGTCGACCTCGTCCAGAGTGCTCAAAACTATCCCCGCGCCACATCCTGTATTGCAAGATGAGCCATCTACATATAGCCTCCATATAGGTAACTCGTCTTCAAATGTCGAATCAGTTAGAGTTCCTCGATGAAATATTTTCTGCTTCTTTTCATCCTCCCCAGATTTTTCTCGCTCCTCGTCGATCATTTCTTCTTGCCCTTTTCCCAATCAGAGTTGGTCTGGGCTCGAATTTAATGATTTTGTAACATCCACTTGCCCTTTTACCAACCGGAGTTGGTCTGAGCTAGTGTTTGTCGATCCTGTAACATCCACAGGTTGATCAGCGAGAAACTTTTAATCCTCGGGGGTTTCAGGATAGGTGAACTCCGCTATGAAATCTGCTACAGCCTGCCCTTTTAGTGATGATCGGGATTCATAAATTATATCATATTCGCCAAGCTCTATTGCCCAGTACATCAATCTCCCTGATTTTTCTGGCTTGTGAAGGGCTTGTCTTAATGGCACATCGGTATATACTAATATCGTATGAGCTTGGAAGTATGACCTCATTCTCCTACTCATCTCAATCAGCGCCAGTGCCAATTTCTCCAGCCTTGGATATCTGATCTCTGCTCCTCGAAAGGCCTTACTTGTGTAGTAAATTGGCTTTTGTACTCCATTCTCCACTTTGATCAACGCCGAGCTAACTGCATTCTTGGATACTGCAAGGTATAAATACAATTTTTCTCCCATCACCGGCCTGGACAACAGTGGAGGTGCTCCCAAGTATTTCTTCAAGTCTTGAAAAGCCTTCTCGCATTCATCATTCCACTCAAAAGTCTTTCTGAGTGTCTTGAAGAATGGGAGACATCTATCAGTTGCTTGTGACACAAATCTGTTGAGTGCCGCTACTCGTCCTGTGAGACTCTGTACTTCCTTCTTCGTTGTTGGAGATCGCAGCCCTAATAGAGCTTTGACATTTTCAGGATTTGCTTCAATGCCTCGTTGATTGATAATGTACCCGAGAAACATGCTTTCTCGTACTCCAAAGATGCACTTCGTCGGGTTCAGCTTCATTTGATATTTATCTAGTTGATCAAAAGTCTGTCTTAAGTCAACTAGATGATCGGCAACTTTCTTTCTTTTTGTCAGCATATCGTCAACATAGACTTCCATGTTGTCACTGATTTGTTCATCAAAGACCTTGTTCATCAGCCTCTGATATGTCGCACCTGCATTTTTCAAACCAAAAGGCATAACATTATAACAATAAGTTCCCCTAGGGGTAATAAAAGAAGTACTTTCCCTGTCTTCAGGTTTTATTTTAATTTAATTGTAGCCAGACTAAGCATCCATGAAGCTCAGCAACTCGTGTCCCGAGGTAGCATCCACCAGTTGATCAATTCGGGGCAATGGAAAGTGATCCTTTGGGCATGCTTTGTTGAGGTCGGTGAAGTCCACACACATCCTCCACTTGTTGTTTTTCTTCTTTACCGTCACCACATTAGCTAACCAATCTGGATATTTAACATCTTCAATGAAATAAGCTTTCTGGAGCTTCTCGACTTCCTCCTGTATAGCTTGATTCTTCTCGGGACTGAATACTCTTCTTCTCTGTTTCACAGGCTTGATTTCCTTATTCACATTGAGCTCGTGACATAAGAAGTTTGGGTCTATCCCAGGCATATCTTCATGACTCCACGCAAAAGTTTGTCTCCTGCTTCTAAGGAAAGTTATCAATTCTTGTTTTAATGAGGCTTCCAACGATGAACCTATTTGAGTAGTTCGCTCAAGGTGCTCGTCGTCCAGAATGATATTTTCAGTAGCTTCCACCAATTGACCCTTCACGAGTTGCGACTCATCTCGAGGATCCAATGTTTCAATTTCTGCACCTTTCTCCACTTGATAGGTCGTAGTCTTTTTCTTTGATTCTTCCAGTTCTTCTTGCTCGGCGGATGAATAATAGCATTCCCGAGCTACTTTCTGATCACCTTTCACCACTCCTATTCCAAAGTTTGTTGGAAATTTTAGGCACTGATTCACTGTAGATGGCACAACCTCAAATTTCTTCAATCCTACTCTTCCCATGATGATATTGTACGATGATTGGACATTCTTATCCATCACGAAGAAATGTATTCTTTCTGTCCGACAAGCAGGCCACGTATTAATGAATATATCCAACTTGATCGTCCCAAGTGAAAATACTTTCTCGCCAGCAAAACCGATGAGGGGTCTGTGGTAAGGCTCCAGTTGAGATAGCTTTAGGTTTAAACTATCGAAACACGAGTAGAATATGATGTCTGCCGAGCTACCATTGTCAACCAGTACTCTTGAAATCATAACCTCCTTCATCATCATTTTGATCACCAACGGGTCATCATGAGGATATAGAACACCTGCAAGGTCGTTCTTTGAGAACCCAATGACCAACTTCTCCCTGTTCACCTTTCTCGGGCGATCTTCCTCAGCTAAATTTATTCGCTGAATGTACGAGCAAGATTGAGCCTCACCGATAGACCTGTCAATGGGTCGGTTTGGGTCGTGTACGGGTTATGGGTTACGGGTCAAAACAGCCTAACCCATACACGACCCGTTAAGCCAAACGGGTCTAATAACAATACCCAAACACGACCCGTTAATATTAACGGGTACACGACCCAAACCGTTAACACCCGTTAATATTAACGAATCATTTTGGGTCGAAATGGGTAACGGGTTGGGTGACCCTATAATACCGTTAGTCTTTAATACTTTAATAATAATGGGTTTTAATTGTAATTTTTATTGGGTATAGATTGGGTGACCCTATAGCACCCGTTAGTCTTTAAAGATTTAGAAATAATGGGTTTTAATGGTTATTGTTATTGGGTACGGGTTGGGTGACCCTATAGTACCCGTTAGTTTAACGGGGGTTAACGGGTAGAAAGGGGTTAAAACGGGTACAGGTAAATTTCCAAACCCGAACCGTTAGTGTTAACGGGTCTATCGTGTCAACTCGTTAATGACCCAAACCCAATAAGGGTAAACCCATTAACTTATAATTTCGTGTCGGGTCGTGTCGTGTTAACGGATTATCGTGTATTTTGACAGGTCTACTCACCGAGGTAAGCTTTTCTTTCTGCAGTAAGGTCTCCTCCTCCTGCATCTCCCCCTGTAATAACATTACAGTCAAATGACCCAAAGCGTATTGAAAATACCTCTCGTTCTGGCTATCTTGGTTTCTTGGGAAGATCGGGGTCATCCTCTGGATCAACTTCATGGTTTCTCTTCTTGTTCTCCTCTGCTCAACGAGGAGATCTAGATCTCTCTCTAGTTCGATCGTTGTTTCTTCTTTCGCCTCCCCGATCAACATACTTCGATAGCTTTCCTCGTCGGATGAGTGTTTCAATCTCATTCTGAAGAGCTATGCAATTTTTAGTCATATGGCCATGATCCTTGTGGAACTCGTAATATTTCTCCCTATTCCTCGTGTCAGGGTTTGATTTCATTTTCTTTGTCCAGTTTAACTCCTCGCTGTCCTTAATTTCTTCCAGGACGTGGTTGATATTTTCCTTCAAAGGTGTGTAATTATCAAATTTCCTCAAGACTTCCCATGACGACCTATTTTTGGAATGTTTGTCACCACCATTGTTCTTATGCTCTTTCTTCTTAGCTTTATCACCTTCCACCTTGGTTTATTTGGCGTCTATATTCTTCTTCGCAGACATAGCCTCCTCGGTATTCATAATCTTGGACGCTTTTCCCATCAGGTCCGACATGGTTCGAGGTGGATCTTTGGCCAAAGTGTAGTACAACTTGTTTGGCAGTAGTCCACTCATCAAAGCAGTAATAGCTGTCTTCTCCTCGTAATCAATGACTTCGAGTTTCTCATTATTAAAACGAGTTATATAATCTCTAATACTCTCCCCATCTTTTTGTCTAACACTTAACAAATGTGCTACTCGTTTGACTGGCTTTGCTCTAAAGCAGAAATTCCCAATGAATAACTCGGCCAATTGAAGAAAAGTTGAAATCTTACCCCAAGGAAGATTATTATACCATATCTGAGCAGATACGGTAAGAGTTCCCGAGAATGCCCTGCATCTCATCTCGTCTGGGACAGCATAGATGTCGGCAGCAGCTTGATATTGTTCTATATAAAGGACAGGGTCAGTCTTCCCATCATACTTGGGAGTCACAACAGGTGCTTTGAACTTTGAAAGTGTTGGAAAATCAATAATGTCCTGGACAAAAGGTGTTCCTCGAACAAAGGTTCGTTGTAGAGGGTTCTTGGCCTTAGCCATTTCCCCTAATCTATCCTCCATCCTCTGAATAGATCCTTTCCATGCATCATTTCCTTCCTTGGGCCTATTGGTTTGAGCAACTGATTGCGTTGAAGTGGCTTCCTGGGATTTATCTCGACGAGCAGATGGTCGATCATAGGATCCATCTTGACGAGCAGCTGGTCGCGACTGGGCAGATCCTTCCCTTAAATATGATGGTCGTCGAAAGCTCCTTGACGCTGCATTAAAAGGACTTTTGTTCCTCCTAGGGCCTAATCGATCGAAAGGAGAGGCCCTATTTAATCTTTCCAATGCGCTGGCCCTTTCTAGGGAGAGGGTGACATGTTGTTCAGTATCTGTGGCTCGCACAGACGAAGTTCGCCCAGGTTGATAAGGGAAATCATCAGATTCCTCATTGCGATGTGAGTTAGTACGCCTAGTATGTGAATAAGGCACACGGGTATTTCTTTGAACGCTTCGTGGTCCGGAATGGGCTGATGCACTGCCATGGAGGGTTTGGATGAGTTGTCGCATCGTTTCTTGCATGACGGTCTGGCCCTGAGCCAGATTTGCCATTATTCCAGTCAGATCTGGAATAGTTGGTGGTGCAGATGGATTTGAAGGGGTTCCAGCATTTCGATTGTTGGATTCAGGAATATCAGCCATTGGTAATGGATTGTTTTTTATGAGAAAACGATTTTACCAGTCATTTCCCATAGACGGCGCCAATCTGTTGATGTAAAAAATTAGATCATTCTAATTATTCAATCACAGATAAATAAATGAGACAAAGAATTTTAAAGTGGTTCAGCCTTATAAGAATGGCCTACGTTCACTGTTTTGGTATTGCTGTTTGTAAGGGAATTCTCGATTACAAGTTATTTCAAGAAATTTCGGTCTGGGGGTCCTCCTCCAATGAGGATTGTACAATGTATTTATAGCATTGAGGCTGTAATGTGAAAGGGTAATACATTAAATTATATAATCTGTTGATGTAAAAAATTAGATCACTCTAATTATTCAATCACAGATAAATAAATGAGACAAAGAATTTTAAAGTGGTTTAGCCTTATAAGAATAGCCTACGTCCACTGTTTTGGTATTGCTGTTTGTAAGGGAATTCTCGATTACAAGTTATCTCAAGAAATTCCGGTCTGGGGGTCCTCCTCCAATGAGGATTGCACCATGTATTTATAGCATTGAGGCTGTAATGTGAAAGGGTAATACATTAAATGATATGCATATGAAAGGGTAATACATTTAATGCCCTCTTTGCGTGCGCGTCTAAATGATAAGTATTTAATGAATCAGTTGAACTGTTGGTTATCCAGCTATTAATGCTTTGTTCGAGATGCAGCTCGGACCGCCTGAGTTGCTTGGACCGCCTATGCTTCTTGGTATTCAAGAGTTCCTCGGAGAGGTTTGTTCCTCAGAGCGTATGAGTTCCTCGGAGCATGTGAGTTCCTCGGGTAAGCAGTGTTCCTCGGTGAACTATGAGTTCCTCGGGTAAGCAGTTTTGTTCCTCGGAGCGTGGGAGTTCCTCGGAAGTGTTTGTAGTTTCCATGTAGACAGCCACGTGTCTTCATATGATTGGTCCACGTCAGCAGATTAAATTTGGTATCAACAATGCCTATAACGCCATGTTTCTTTGTGAGTACGATTGGTTAGATACTTATCTTGAGAGTGAATGCCCGCAATGAATGTCTCATGCGACCAATCTTGAATGTATGATTTTATGCTGCTAAATTTGGTGTTGCCATAATGAAAACCAAGTACTACTCATAGAAGGCAAGTAATCACGAGCATATATTTGGCAGTTCTCAAGAGGACAAATCTAATGACTATACCCTCAAGGATAAAATTCATATACGACCCTTTGTACAAGTGATTGTTCCATTGAGAAGCAGGAAAGTCTAGAAAAAGTACCATGGTCATACCTAAACTACCTCCTCACTCTCTTGGAGTGATAAAATTCTATGCCTTGATCCAACCAAGTTAAAGATGGTAAAATGCAAGGCAATATGAATACCATCAAATAAATAAATTGAGTAATCTTCACTACTTCAAAATTCACAGGAGGAACGAATGCTTGGGTAATGGGGGAAATTAAGACCAAGTAAAAATGCCCTTAATCTTCCAGCATAAGGTCAAAAATAAAATTCCTCAATATTTTCTAAAAATGGGTTAAGATAAGACTTAAGAGTTTTTTTATGCCATTTGTCAATGAGAGAAGTACTACCAGGTAGCTAGTGAGGCTCTAGGGCTCAACTTAAGAATATCTTGAACATAAATACAATCAAAATTAATGAGTCAGTAAAATTAAATACGTCATAATGCTCATGAGAGCCATATCAACATGTGCTCGATCCAACCAAGTTACATGAATCCCATGTCAATGCAGTTAAAGGCACATTTATTTAGTAAACAAGACGAATGGCTAAACGGAATAGCAGATCACTAGGAGAATCATTGGGCCTACTTGGGAATATAAATCGTGATAGAAAAGTAAAAAAGAAAGCATCAAGATGACCAATGGCTTCGAAACCTGGGCCATCTAGACTCTTAGGAGTTTTTAATTTAATTTCGTCCTTAAACAAGGGTTCAAACTCCCTAAACCAATATCACTTCCATTTAGGAAAATAGTACTTGCTCGTGCTTGTAAGAATAAAACCAACGTAATGCGTGAAAGCACCCAAAGCTTTTTCCAGATCCTCGTACAAAGCTTTCTCCTCAACATTTTGATAACAATCAACAAATATATGACTTCTTAAAATGAGCAAACCAATAAATTTTCAAATATCCTCTAAAGTAATGGTAAATTATCCCCAACCTGTGTCAAAAGTATGTGTTTTCACATTCCAACGAGAGATAAGGGTATTGAGAGCACTCGTAATCTTACTGATAGTATAATTATTCAAATTGTATATAATTCTGCCCAATGCAAGCCTCTCAATAGTCTGACAATAGTTATCCATATACATAACATAATTAACCCAAGAATCCCATTCCTCGGTGTCTCCACCATAAACATCAAAGTTGATGTTACAGAAAGGAAAGTTGTCCATATCCATTTGGATCCTCAGAATGATATTAGGAAAAACTATTAGGGCATCCTCAGACTCTAGAAACCATAAAAATAGTTGCTCGGACACTGTAGCAACATAATTAGCCTCAAATTCTTTGAGTGAAGACATGAAGTTTTCATCATCATAAAAGAAGGGAGCACACCTATAAGAGATAAATTATCTTATTACTCGGTGCTCCAAATACTTCTGTTGTGCCTTAGTAGCAGTAATAGTACCACCTTTCCCACTTTGATTCCCAGAAGAATCGGCTCCACCACCATTGGTGGGGATATCTGAAGAAATGGTGGCAATGGCAGAACCAATGGTTAAAACCTCATAAACGGTATCACCCACCAGTGGTATTTGAATAGGAATGGTGCCTATCAAAGCATCAGTGGTAGCAGTGGTAGTAGTGATGGTAGTAGATGATACATTAACATAAGAAGAATCCATCGAAATGAGAAGATCTCAAGAAGAAGACTTGTTTTCCAAAAAAGATGGGAGCAAAAAGAACTCACAAAACTCTCTCTCTCTCTCTCTATGGCCATATGTAGTGTAGTGATGTAGTGCAAAATGAGGATGTGTAGATGTAAATGTACATTTTTTTTTAGATTGTTGATCCAATTTTTATACTCGGACAATGCAAAATGAGGACGTGGAGGAGATTGGACGTTAAACATTTTACTGCCCAGATCTGGGCGGACAACATTTTACCGCCCAGATTTTGTGAATATTTTTTAGCCGTTACAAAAGTTACTATTTGGATGTTAGTTTTTTTTTTCAAAAATGAGGTTGGACGGACAATATATAGGTGCCCACAAATCTGGGCGGTATTCTTTTTAACGCTCAGTCTAGGTGGATATATGTTTAACGTCCAGAACGTCTGGGGCCACTTACATATTGTGTATCGGCCGTTTAGATTTGCATCCCCCTAACATTTTCTCTCTCCTCCAACTGCACATTTTCTTACCCATTGTAAGGCATAAATGTGTAAAACTACATATTTACACCTTCCATTACAGATGGCCTAATGCGATGAAAATGATAAGGTGAAGTATTTTAAAAGGAGTTTGGGGTCATTTATACTTTCAGAACATAAAAAGGCTCCGCTAATTCAAAAAGACAATAAACGTGCCTCACAAGTCTGAGCAGGATAAAACATTAAATGCGACACAAAATAATGATGATAAATATCCCTCCAAGATTCGAAGGTGAGTGTACAAGTATCTCTTTTCAAATTAATGAGAAACTTTTGTGAATTTGTGTGTGATATTCTCCGAGATCCATTTGATACCCTTTCAATTGTAAGGCAAATTCAGAAAAGTTGAAATTTTTTGGGTTTTTTTAATTTTTAGGTTGTTTGATAGTCTTGATTTGCCTTGGAATTTATTTTCTATGTGTTAACGCAAAAATTCTCCATCTACGAGGACCAATCAGAAAAGGACACATGTCATCCTACGTGGCAATATTCGACACCCGAGGAGAGTTGGTCGGCACCCGAGGAGTGTTAGTCGGCACCCGAGGAGAGTTAGTCAGTACCCGAGGAGAATTAGTAGGCACCCGAGGAGAGTTGGTCGGCCCCCGAGGAGAGTTAGTCGGCACCAGAGGAGATTTGATCGGCATACCAACCAGGAAGATCAAAGGATAACTATGCATTTAATGAGCATTAATGTACATTTATACTGTAGATGATAACACATAGCATACAAAGCAATTCAACAATTAGATTCGTTGAATGTAGACATAATGTATAAATGTCTACATACAATGAATCTCTTTATCTCCCATCACTATAAATACATGTATTCCCTTAGCCAAGAAGAAAGGGGAGAGAGATCCAAGAGAACCTAGAAACCCCATACACAAGATACACATCCTTTCTCTCTCTACACCCTATGGTGCTATTGTAAATCCCTGGGAATAAAATAACAGTGGACGTAGGATTTATTCATAGCCGAACCACTTTAAAAATATTTGTCTCTTATGTGCTTGATTGGATTGCTTTCATCTATTTATCTGTGATCATAAAAACGGGATTCGGTCTAGTTTTCTGCATCAACAGATTCACGTCGTCTGTGGGAACGTGTTACAAGCATTGTTCTCCATCAAAAGCTAAGTTTTTATTTTCTTTATGTATAATAAATTATATATTATACATACATCTGTTGATTCAATCATGATTTTTATGCTTATATACATAAATTAATTGTCCAATTTTTATTTGCAAAATATTGCATATCATGATTTTAAAATCATAACTGTTAAATTAATTCTTATTTAGAAATCTGAAAAATAGTGGATTTCATAAATCATAAATTTTTGCTTGATTCTCAAGTTTCAATTTTATATCATGGAATAAATATTTTAAATGATTAATATATACGATGATGATAAGATTTGATAATTTTCTTTGTTGATTTTGAAATAATTTGTGAAAGATCTTTGATGACTATTCAAATTCCCATTATATTTTTGTTCAAATCATGATTCTCATATGTTTATATCCATAAACTTAGAGATCAAATCAATTATATATTGTGCATACATCTTTTAATTCAATCATGATTTTATATTCACAAATTGTTGAATCTAATTTTATAAATCTGGATAAATGTACATTTCAGAAACACAAAGTTTGAGAAATTTGTGTACATATTATATTATTGCTTCTTTAAGGAGATAAAATAATTTCTCTATATTCATAAATCTCTTTTATATGAGTATATACAAATTTGATTCATTTGTAAATATTTTAATTTAGTCATAATTTTTATATGCACTAACTGTGTGATCGATTTCAATTTGGGGATCTGGTGAATTTTAGACTCATAAATATTATACAAATCCTTGCATCTATGGATCCACTTGAAGATTTTCTGAACAAATATGTTAGGATATGGATAAGCATTAAGAACGATTATGTATTTTCCATTCCGATATTAACATAAATTGAATCAGACCCATTTTCTCTCTCTTCAAGAAAACTATGTTCTCTGCACAAATAATCATATTATGTAATTGTATTGATACGATCAATTTTATCAATATATGAATAATCAATTATATGTTGTACATACATACATACATCTTTTGATTCAGTCATGCTTTTTATGATTATAAACATAAATTAGTTGTCCAATTTTTCATTTATCAAATCTGCAAAATATTGCAAATCACGATTTTATTAAATTAGTGGATCGGTTTTTATTTCAAATATGAACAAAAAATTTCATACATCACAAGTCCGTTAAATATTTTTATGGAGACACGTTTATGTACATCATATTTTTATGAGAACACGAGATATTTTGATTGTTATCTCTCATATTATTATCTGGAAATTTAAATTATCCAATAATGAAGCCAATGCACACTATATATTGGTCGACTGAATAATTATTCTAATCGTAATTTTTATATGATTCAGCCTCAACAAGTGCTCAGGAAAAATTATCTGCCCAGTACAATTCTTGGATGCTCATCAACAGCACATAAAGACCTTAAAAGGACAATATCGAACAAAAACAACGCAGCTAGACTGCACACAACAAAGCAGCAAGACTGCAAACAACAATTCAATTGGCACCATCAGATTCATTTCATACATGCCCCAATCCTAGGCATAGAGCTTCATACTTGACTTAATCGAGTTAAGAGTAGGATTGAAGAAGTTCGAGGCAGTGCCATCTACAGTACATCAGTACCTAAAATTTTCAAAAAATTTTGGAGTAGGAGTTGTGAAAGGTGATCAAAAAGTAGCTCGAGAATTTTATTATTCATTTGCCGAGCAAGAGGAGCTGGAGGAGTCGAGGAAAAAGACTACTACTTATCAAGTAAATGAAGGTGCAGAAATTAAAACATTGGATCCTAGAGATGAGTCGCAACTCGTGAAGGGTCAAGTGGTGGAAGCTACTGAAAATATCATTCGGGATGACGAGCACCCTGAATGAACTACTCAAATATGTTCGTCGTTGGAAGCCTCAATAAAACAAGAATTGATAACTTTCCTTAGAAGTAGAAGACAAACTTTTGCATGGAGTCGTGAAGATATGCCAGGGATAGACCCAAACTTCTTATGTCACGAACTCAATGTGAATAAGGAGATCAAGCCTGTGAAGCAGAGAAGAAGAGTATTCAGTCCTGAGAAGAATCAAGCTATACAGGAGGAAGTCGAGAAACTCTAGAAAGCTTGTTTCATTGAAGATGTTAAATATCCAGACTGGTTAGCAAATATGGTGATGGTAAAAAAGAAGAATAACAAGTGGAGGATGTGTTTAGACTTCACCGACCTCAATAAAGCATGCCCAAAGGATCACTTTCCACTGCCCTGAATTGATCAACTAGTCGATGCTACCTCGGGACACGAGCTGCTGAGCTTCATGGATGTTTATTCTGGTTACAACCAGATTAAAATGAAACCTGAAGACAGGGAGAGTACTTCTTTCATTACCCCTAGGGGAACTTATTATTATAATGTTATGCCTTTTGGTTTGAAAAATGCAGGTGCGACATATCAGCGACTGATGAACAAGGTCTTTGCTGAACAAATCAGTTGCAATATGGAAGTCCATGTTGACGATATGCTGACAAAGAGCAAGAAAGCTTTCGATCATCTAGTTGACTTAGGCCAGACCTTTGATCAACTGGATAAATATCAAATGAAGTTGAACCCGATGAAGTGCATATTTGGAGTTCGAGAAGGCATGTTTCTCGGGTACATTGTCAATCAACGAGGCATTGAAGAAAATCCTGAAAAGATCAAAGCCCTATTAGGGTTGCGATCTCCAACGACGAAGAAAGAAGTACAGAGTCTCATAGGACGAGTAGCAGCACTCAACAGATTTGTATCGCGAGCAACTGATAGATGTCTCCCATTCTTCATAACGCTCCGAAAGACTTTTGAGTGGAATGATGAATGTGAGAGGGCCTTTCATGACTTGAAGAAATACCTGGGAGGACCTCCACTGTTGTCCAGGCCGGTGATGGAAAAAATTGTACTTGTATCTAGCAGTATCGGAGAATGTAGTTAGCTCGGTGTTGATCAGAGTGGAGAATGGAGTGCAAAAACTAATTTATTACACGAGTAAGGCCTTCCGAGGAGCAAAAATCAGATATCCGAGGCTGGAAAAATTGGCACTGGCGTTGATTGAGGCAAGTAGGAGAATGAGGCCATACTTCCAGGCTCATACCATAGTAGTATATACTGATATGCCGTTGAGGCAAGCCCTTCATAAACCAGAAAAATCAGGGAGATTGATGTATTGGGCAATAGAGCTCGGTGAATATGATATAGTTTATGAACCCAGATCATCGCTAAAAGGGCAGGCTGTAGCAGATTTTATAGCAGAGTTCACCTATCCTGATACCCCCGAGGAGAAAAAGTTGCTCGCTGATCAACCTGTGGATGTTACAGAATCAACAGACATAAGCTCAGACTAACTCCGATTGGGAAAAGGGCGAGTGGATGTTACAGGATCATCAATTTCGAGCTCAGACCAACTCCGGTTGGTAAAAGGGAAAGAAAAGATGATCGACGAGGAGCAAAAAATATCAGGGAAGGATGAAAGGAAGAAAAAAAATATTTCACCGAGGAACTCTGTTAGATCAGAAATTTGAAGACGAGTTAGCTATATGGAGGCTATATGTAGATGGCTCATCTTGCACAACAGGCTGTGGGGCAGGGATCATTTTGAACAGCCTGGACGAGGTTGACATGGAATACGCCCTATGATTCAAATTCAAAGCTTCCAATAATGAGGTTGAGTATGAGGCCATGATTGCAGGTCTTAATTTGGAAAAAAATATGGAGGCGCAACAGGTTATTATCTTCAGTGATTCTCAATTGATCGTAAATCAAATGTTGGGAATATATGCAGCCAAAGGAGAATCAATGATTCGGTATCATGCAAAGGTGATGGAGTTGGTATCAGAATTTGTTTCTATTCAGCTGGTCAGAATACCAAGAATGGAGAATGCGAGAGTGGACGCCTTAGCTCGATTAACATCAGCTACTCGTACCGAGCTACGAAGAACAATCCCAATTGAAGTTTTAGTTGGTCGGAGTATAGATGAAGATCTGACGATGAATTTTATTACCCTTGATTTAGGACCATCTTGGATGGATCCCATCAGGGAATATATTGAGGAGGGAGAATTACCAATTGACAAGATCGCAACCAAGAAATTGAAGTTTAAAGCTGCTCTGTATTTATTAATTAACGGTATTCTATATAGACGAGGAATTATGGAAGGTTTGCAAAGATGTGTGCGTCCCATCGAGGTGAAAGATTTGATTGAAGAGGTCCATGAAGGGTCTTGTGGAGCCCATGTAGCCGGTCGGACGCTTTTGCAAAGGATGATGACGCAGGGATACTACTTGCCAACGATGAGAGCTGATTGTATAGCCTATGCCAAGAAATGTGACAAGTGCCAGCGCTTTTCCTCCATCCGAAGAACTCTACAAGCATTGTTGACACCCATCACTTCCCCTTGGGCATTTTCCATGTGGGGAGTAGATCTGGTCGGGCCACTGCCAACGACCAGGGGAAGGTTCAAATACCTCGTCGTCGCAGTGAATTATTTTACTAAGTGGGTAGAAGCGGAGCCTCTCATTGATATGACGTACGACAAGGTGTACCAATTTATCTGGAAGAATATCATCTGTCGATATAGTCTTCTTCATGCCTTCATCATAGACCATGGAACACAATTTGACAACGAGGAATTCGCTGCCTATTGCCATCAGTCCAATATCTTAAAGATCCACTCGGCACCAGGACATCCTCAAAGCAACGGACAGACTAAAGTGATGAACATAACACTGCTAAATGGATTGAAGAAAAGACTAAGTGACGTAAAAGCAAACTGGATCAACGAGTTACAGTCAGTACTGTGGGCTTATCGTATTACTCCCCGAGCAGTAACTGGAGAATCACTATATATGCTGGCATTTGGAAGTGAAGTTGTTATGCCTGCTCCTTTTATTGAAAATTTTTCGGGGAATACTAGTGCTACACACTACTCGGCAAAACTCGGCAAAGCTCAAACTACTCAGCAAAAATATTCCTAAAAATGCCAACCTCGGTTGGTTAGGAAACAAAATATTCCTAAAAATGCCAACCTGTTTGGCTAGGAAACAAAATATTCCTAAAAATGCCAACCTCGGTTGGTTAGGAAACAAACTATTCCTAAAAATGCCAACCTATTTGGCTAGGAAACAAAATATGCCAACCTGTTTGCCTAGGAAACAAAATATTCCTAAAAATGCCAACCTGTTTGGTTAGGAAACAAAATATTCCTAAAAATGCCAACCTGTTTTGTTAGGAAACAAAATATTCCTAAAAATGCCAACCTGTTTGGTTAGGAAACAAAATATTCCTAAAAATGCCAACTTATGTTGGTTAGGAAGTACATATATTCTCGAAAATGCCAACTTATGTTGGTCGGGAGGTAAATATATTCTCGGAAATTCCAACTTATGTTGGTCGGGAGGTAAGATTATTCCAGAAAGTGCTAAAGTTGCTCGTAGAGGAAAAATCCACTAACTATGGCTGGTCGGGGATAAAAACCCACTAACTGTAGTTGGTCGAAAAGGAAAATTTACCGACCTTGGTTGGTCGGAAACATTTTATGAAAACGAGAAAGTGATCGACCAACATTTTTGATACTCGTAACTTTTTTACTAAGTTGGTCGACAAACAAAACATCATTTTTTATCAAATGGTTACCACAAATTCAAACTAGTCGACAATAAGTTGATCGACAAACAACACAATATTGTTATCTTTTAACAAATACATATGCACAGATGTAAAGTATTTTACAAGACAATAACAATTAAGATTGCGAACAAAAATGAAAGTCTTTCATTAAAATCAAAAACAAAATACATCAGGAATGAAATACAAATTTATTACATCAATATTCCCATTCTATTGGTTTCTTCCCCTCTGCTTTTGAAACAGGTTCCTCGCCAGCAGGTGGATCATTTAAAACAAGAGGATAATTTATGAAGTTAAGATCTTTGAGCATCCTGATATTCATCACGGATGGTCGATCTAGGAGGTGCTCGATAAAGTATTTGTTCATTTGGGGGCTTCTATTACAGATATATTTGTTCATTTGGTGGCACATTCTTATAACATCATGCAGTCGAGCACCAAATTCAACTTCACAAACTCACACGGAGGCGTATTCAGAAGTTCAGGAGGTACATTCAGAAGTTCGGGAGGCATATTCAGGAGTTATTATGCACATACTATTGAAGTTCAGAAGTCAAATTTAGCATCTACAGCACTGAGATCTTTACAACTACTATCCCGACCAATATTAAAGAAGAAGTTGTATGAAAATGTTTCGAAGTCCACCACTAGCTTGGTACTAATCAGATTGAAGAGTTGGGTTCAAAAGCTAGTATGTTACTCGACAAAGTATTCAGAGGATCATAAATCAGAAGAATCAAGCACGTGAAGTTAGCATTTAATGGCTCGGCACAGGAGGCAGTTGGTCGGCTAGTGAACCAATCAACATACTTGAAGATTATGACAAGCTACAAGCTGCATACTATGGCATGGCTACATCCAAATCCCCAGGGGTGATACATAGCACATGGAGTTCCTCAAAAGAAAGATTAGCAACCGTCGATCAGCCTGCATCATATGTCGTCTAGGAGATAATGCACTTTATGTTGAACAAATCAAGAAGGTAGATCAAGAATTTCACGAGCACGGAGCAACACTGCAGAATAAAAACTCCATCCTTTCAAGTAAACCATCAAGCATGGAGCATTGGGGGCTTCTGTTAACGCAAAAATTCTCCATCTACGAGGACCAATCAGAAAAGGACACATGTCATCCTATGTGGAAATATTCGACACCCGAGGAGAGTTGGTCAGCATCCGAGGAGAGTTGGTCGGCACCCGAGGAGTGTTAGTCGGCACCCGAGGAGAGTTGGTCGGCCCCCGAGGAGAGTTAGTCGGCACCCGAGGAGAGTTGATCGGCATACCAACCAGGAAGATCAAAGGATAACTATGCATTTAATGAGCATTAATGTACATTTATACTGTAGATGACAACACATAGCATACCAAGCAATTCAACAATTAGATTCGTTGAATGTAGACATAATGTATAAATGTCTACATACAATGAATTTCTTTATCTCCCATCACTATAAATACATGTATTCCCTTAGCCAAGAAGAAAGGGGAGAGAGATCCAAGAGAACCTAGAAACCCCATACACAAGATACACATCCTTTCTCTCTCTACACCCTATGGTGCTATTGTAAACCCCTGAGAATAAAATAACAGTGGACGTAGGCTTTATTCATAGCCGAACCACTTTAAAAATCTTTGTCTCTTATGTGCTTGATTGGATTGCTTTCATCTATTTATCTGTGATCATAAAAAGGAGATTCGGTCCAGTTTTTTGCATCAACACTATGTACAACTCCTCTTAAGCACAATTTGTCACCCTAGGGTGGAATTCAATTCTTTGGGGGCTGGTTTTTGTTTGCCACATTTGGGTGATAAATCACTCAAAACCATTTTTTTTAAAACTCTATATATTTGATAAATATATAAATACATGTTGTTAATAAATATGTAAAATATTCATATATTTTATAAATATTCCTTATATTTATATATTTCGTACATTTAATATATTCCGTATACTCATATATTTTGTATGATTACTATATTTCATATATTTTGTATAGTTTTTTAAAAATAATTCATTTATTTTGTATATGAATATATATTATTTACAGAATATATATACACACACACGCACGTATATTATATATATACTGAATATATATTATTTACAGAATATATACAATATATTATTTATAGAATATATACAATATATTATTTACAGAATATATATACACAAACAACGAACAAAATAAAATATACAGAATATATACATATATTATGTAAATAATGTATATTTATTATATTCAGTATATAATATAATATATATTCATATATTCCATAAATAATATAATAATTATTATTATATATATATATTCCATAAATAAATTTTTCACAATTATATTTATTTTCCATCTTTTGCATCTGATAGAAAATGTGGAAAATTGATGATTTTCCAACTTGTATCAAACAGACACAAGTTGGAAAATATTCATTTGCCTTGGAATTGTTTGCCCTGGAATCAAATGTCCTAGAATCATTTGTATTTTTCCAGTTTTCTATCAAACGGACCCTAATAGTAATTGAGATTTTTTATGATATGCTCTTAAATCAATTTAGGAGTGTGTCAAATACGTGAGTAGAACACCTAAAACAAACCTTGAGGGGTGAATAGGTTTGAAGACATCTCATGATCAATTTTTATTTCAAAAAATTTGGCTTGCACATTCAAGTTACTCTGCACAAGTTTTACTAAATTAATTTGATTAACGAACATAACAATTTAATTACGTAAATCTAGATGAACAAAACTAGATCTAACACACCTAACTTAATTTTAATGTAATCGCTAAATGAAAATTAAATTAAAGTGGTGTGTATGATCAAATGTGTGAATATAAGTATAAAGCATTCTTAATTAAGCACAATACAAGGTTTGTGAGAAAAAAATCCACTAGGGGGTAAAATATCTTGACGCACTCCAATTTTTATTTCGACAAAAAAAAAAACAATTTTACACAAGGCAAGAAAACACCTCTCACACAAGAACTCTCGTGTAGTTACCTATGAACCTTGTAATTCATCCACAAAAATAATAAAAATTCGAAAGGAGCTCCACACTGCGAATGAAGAAGTCCACTCTCTTCCTTGGAAGTCACGCCACACTGTGATTTATCCATTAAATTATAGTGCCTCCTCTTTTAGATCTAGGAGTAGATGATCATACAATTCAAAGATATATTGATTTGAACTGAATAGGCTATGTGAAATATGAACCAAAACACTCTCAATTCTCACTTAAAAGTATGGATATAAGTTTTATCAATTTTGGAGGGAACAAGTGAAAATGAAAAGATAAGTAAAGACAAAATGCTCTCAACCTTGAAAATGCTCTCAAAAAAGTATTTGAGTTATGAGGTTTTCAAATCTAAAATAGGATAAATATTTTATATAATATTGGGCAATCCCATGAAAACCTAGCGTTTGCTGCATCTCGTCTTCTTTTTGATCCATTGATGCTTTCTACGATAATGTTTTCTTTATATTTTATGAATGAGTGGATAATTTACAATTTAGTTGATCCTCAAATCAAATTTTCTCCGGTGTCACATATTTAGGCGATGATTTGATGTTTTCTCAAGCGATTTCAGGTGGGTAAGTATTTAAATCTAATGGTTTATTGATGGTAGTAGGCAATTCATATCTGGGCCAATAAGTGGCGGAAGATCTGATATTGAATATGAGTCGGTTATAGTTTATTTCCATTACGGGATCAAACACATGAGATGACATGCATCACGTTGCGATTACAAGTTAAAACACGTTTAATTTATTATTGATTGCATCAACAATTCTTTGTCCACAAAAACTTATTTTTTATTTTAGCATTTAGGTAGACCTACCAAAAAACATGATAACCCGTTAATACGACACGACCCAACATGAAATTAGAAGTTAATGGGTTTACTTTTATTGGGTTTGGGTTATTAACGGGTCAACACGGTAGACCCGTTAACACTAATGGTTCGGGTTTGAAAATTTACTTGTACCCATTTTTACCTGTTTTTACCCATTAATATCCGTTAACACTAACGGGTAGTATCGGGTCACCCAACCCTACCCAATAAATATAACCATTAAAACTCATTATTTCTAAATATTTAAAAACTAAGGGGTACTATAGGGTCACCCAACCTATACTCAATAAGAATAATAATTAAAACCCATTATTTTTTAAACTAATGAATATTAACGTGTACTATAAGGTCACCCAACCTGTTACCCGTTTAGACCCAAACTGATTCGTTAATATTAGCGGGTACTAACGGTTCAGGTCATGTACCCGCTAATATTAACGAATCGTGTTTAGTTATTGTCATTAGACCCTTTAGTCTTAACAGGTCATGTATGGATCAAGGATGTTTTGATCCGTTAACCCGCCTCGTACACGACCGACACGACTGGTTAATAGGTCTACATTTAAGTGTATGGATTTTCAATTGTCGTTTTTCATTGATAATAGATTCTTATAGGGAGATATATTTGATCCCCATTTTCTAACCGAATCAATGCGTAGTTGGCTTTTAATGTGGGTTATTAGTTGGGATCACATGATGGATAGCAATGGTGATTTCATCAACATATGGTATTTTTAATTTGTTCTCATAATAATGTTTGGACATATGTTCACTGTTTTGTGGGTATGTTTTTTTTAACAAAAACAGGAAGCTTAAAATTAACCTATGGAAATATTACAAGTAATGCTATAAACTGCAAAACCTACCATCGTAAAATTACATAGATCGCGTCGAAAAGCTGGAAGTAAAAAACACGAAATCTGAACATACACAATAGAGCGAAACAATTGTGAAATCGAGTGAGAAGCAAGAACATCAGCACAAGCATTAGCTTCCCTGAAGCATAAACATAAGGTAACATGTTAAAATCTCTTGAAGCCGTCATGTATGGCCTGGATCAAATTCATGTGGTCTGAATTCTGGGATTGGTTCTGTGGATCATATTAAAGACAATTTGACAATCGGTTTCCACTTCAATGCAAGTAATACACTGAGCAGAAGCAAGATCCAAACCAATTTTAATGGCCCAAATCTCTACTAGAACTGATGATGCAAAGCTGATATGGTGGGTAAAAGCACATACAAACTTTCCTTGAGCATCGTGGATAATTCCTCCACCTGCAGCCTGACCCGTAAGATGTGATTTGGCTCCATCCGTATTACATTTGAAAAATGTAGGCGCATGTTTTGACCAAGCAATAGAAAAAGCAAAAGAGGGGGTGATACAGTGGGCTGTATTAATTGACGAGCCTGGTAATAGCTACGAAGGCGTTGAGATAAGTTGGACTTGAAAGATGACAAAGTTATGGGTAGATGTTGAAAGATCGCCTCATTGCGCATGATCCAAAATAACCAAAGAAGGAAAAATGGTTGAAATTGATTAACTCCAACTCGAGTTGTAGACTGGATGTGGGGTAGGGAAGTAAAGATGGATGTCGAACTAAGGTCCAATAGAGGCATCGAATATCGGAGTTGGAACAACGCAGAATTGTTATAGTATATATGTGTATTACAGTCAATCAACTCACAAAGAGAGCACAGAGGAGTCGATAATTTATGGTAATGAAAAAGCAAGTCGGCAGTTGGTAAGGCTCTATGAATGAGAAACCACAATAAAAACTGAAGCTTATGGGGTAAGGTACTTTTCCATAAAAATTTCCAAGGAAGCGCAGGAATGTGTTGGGTATATAATTGAATGTGAAGCAAATGATAAGCTGATTTAAGAGTAAAATTACCAGTAGAACTAGGCCACCAATATGAAACATCCAGTGATTCTTGAGAGGGAACATACAGGGCACGAATTCGATGTATAGCATCCAGTGACAACCACTGAGCTAAAGTCGATATCCCATTGGCCATTAGAAAAGAACGTGTGGAGGGGGCAGCTAATATATGAGGAGGAATATGCGGATAAAGATGATTAAAAGAATCCTACCAGAGCTAAATATGATTGCCAAATGAAATAGAGTCGGAACCAATTCTCCATTTGATCCCAGTGGCGAAGGAAGTGATTAAAGCTTAAACTTTTTTCCAAAACCACGATCTGTAGCCTTATTATGAGACTCCAACAAATTGGTGTGAAAAAATATTTATGTTTCATAGTTTGAGTCCAAAGGTTGTGTGGATCGGTAAAAGCTTCCAAAGTAATTTAATCATGCACTCTTTATTTAAAGAGTGTAAGTTTTGTATGCCCAAATCACCATACTGTTTGGGAAGGGTAATCGTATCCCAGGGGACGGTGGCTGTTTTATGAGAAAGTTTGGAAGCATTCTAGAAAAATGATTTAATTTTCTAGGATAACGTTGTAAGAATATGTGGAGGAATCGGATAGGCGAACATGTAATAAGATGGAAGGGATGTACACACTGTGTTAATTAAAGTGGTTCGACCAGTATAGGAAAAGAAATTATTATACCACACATGTAAGCGTCGGTCCAGAGTTATCGTAATTATAGAGAACATTTGATGCATAACTCGACCTATAATAAGAGGTAATCCAAGGTGTTTATCCTGCCCTTGAGACCTATGAATTCCCAGTTGTTGCAAAGTAGCTTGTTTAACGGCACGCGGTGTAGAAGGGCCAAAAATAACTGTAGATTTGTCCTTGTTAACGATCTAACCCAAAAAACAACCAAAAATAGTTAAAATTTGATGGAAGTGATCCACTGAAGTTGACGTAGGTTGGAGGAAAAAAAATACAGTCGTCAGCAAAAGCAAGCCCAAGAATAGGAGGACCCTTGCGAGAGGCTCGGAGAGGCGTTATATGTTTTAAAAGACAATCTCACTCCACACATCGTAAAAGGTCATTTAACGCTAAGATAAATAAGTAAGGTGAGAGGGTATCCCCTTGGCGGAGTCCTCTAGTTAGATAAAAAATGGATCCCATTTGGCTATTAATGAGCGTAGTGAACGACGTAGAAGAAATACATTCCATTAGGTATCCTATCCAAACCTCTGGAAACTCAAGGTTTGGAGAACCCTTTGGATAAAAGGCCATTCCATTTGATCGTAGGCTTTAGATAGATCAATTTTAATGGAACAACTACCTTTTGTAGATTTAGATTTACACATGGTATGTAAAATCTCTTTGGCGATCAGGATATTATCCCGAATATGACGAGAAGCATACATGATTAAATTACTTTGGAAGATTTTTACCGAGCCACACAACCTTTGGAATCAAACTATGAAGCATAAATATTTTTTTCACACCAATTTGTTAGAGTCTCATAGTAAGGCTACAGACTCGTGGTTTTGGAAAAAAGTTTCAACTTTAATCCCTTCCTTCGCCACTGGGATTAAATGGAGAATTGGTTTCGGCTCTATTTCATTTGGCAATCATATTTAGCTCTGGCAGGATTCCTTCAATCATCTTTACCCGCATATTCCTCATCATATTTTAGCTTCCCCCTCCACACGTTCATTTTAATGGCCAATGGGATATACCGACTTTAGCTCACTGGTTGCCATTGGATGCTATACACCGAATTCGTGACCTGTATGTTTCCTTTCAAGAATCACCGGATGTTCCTTAATGGTGGCCTAGTTCTACTAGTAATTTTACTCTTAAATCGGCTTATTATTTGCTTCGCATTCAATTATATACCAAGCACATTCCTGTGCTTCCTTGGAAATTTTTATGGAAAAGTACCTTACCCCCTAAGCTTTAGTTCTTCCTGTGGTTTCTCATTCATAGGGCATTACTAACTGCGGACTTGCTTTTTCATTACCATAAATTATCAACTCCTCGGTGCTCTCTTTGTGAGTGTATTGTGGGTATGTTGGTGCCTTACTATTAAAGCAGTGGAAACTTGCAATTATTCTATTAGCCTTTGTCAGGTGGTTATAATACACTACAACAAAATGGCTAAAATGTCACCTTTCAGCCGGCCACCCTTGTCAAGGTCATTGATCGTGATAAGAAACACGAGTTTTATATCACGGTCAATGACCGTGACAAGTCCGTGACAACTACATTTGTCACGGACTTATCACGGTCATTGATCGTGACAATTCTTAAAATAATTATCACGGTCAAGGACCTTGACACGATCGTGACAATATCTTCAGTAAAAAAACCCTAGGCTCTTTTTTTCCCACCGTTTTTTGGTTTCCCTCTTTCTCTCTCTCTACAAACGATTTCAATGCTCTCTCTCTCTTTCTCTCTCTCTAAGGTATATTTTTTTCCTCTCTTTCTCTTTCATTTCTATATATGTGTGTATGTGTGTATATGTATGTGTGTATATGTATATGTATATGTATGTGTATATGTGTGTGTATGTGTGTGTATATATGTGTGTGGTGGTGTGTGGTGGGTGAGGGGGGCAGGGGGTGGGTGGTGGGTTGTGTGTGTGTGCAGTTGTGGTGGGAGTGGGGTGAGGGGGTGGTGGGGCAGGGGTGGGGGCTGCGTGTGTGTCTATGTGTGTGTGCGCGTAGTGTCCCTTGTAAAGAATTGATTGATTATTAATTTTTTTAGTAAATTAATATATGATTTCCCCTTATTGTAAATTAGTAAATAAATATATACTATATATAATTATTAATAATTGAATTTGAATATAAATAAGACATAATTAAATAAGACATACTAGATATAATTATTAATAATTAAATTTGAATATAAATAAGACATAATGAAATGAAACATAGTATATATAATTATTAATCATTATTGGATTATTGTGTGTGTGGTGGGGGGCATGGGGTGGTGTGTGTACGTGTACGTGTGCGTGTGTGTGGTGGGGGTGGGGGTGGGGTGGGGGCAGGGATGGGAGAAGGAGGTGGGGCAAGGTAGTTTAATTGAGTAGATGAATTAATTGAGTATATGAATTAGAAGGAGTACGGGATACACATTTGTTGTAGACATTGCTGTTGGATTATTGTATTTAGTAAATGTTGGGTTGGTTAGTTTTAAAAGTGGCATGACCACTAGATTATTGTCCATATGGGGGTGGGATTTTCAACTTTTGAATAATTGAATATGAATATAAATAAGACATAATTAAATGAAACATACTATATATAATTATTAATAATTGAATTTGAATATAAATAAGACATAATTAAATGAAACATACTATATACGATTACGTGTACGTGTGCGTGTGTGTGGTGGGGGAGGGGAGGGGGTGGTTTGTAGTAATTGTACATATTTGCATGTCTTCTTCTATTTTTTTTTATCTGTACTAATAGCATTTTTTTACAACAAATGCCTCCTTCAGGTATTAAGGCGAGGATGATGATGCTGGTTATGATGATGTCGTCTAGGCTCGGTGGTAGCGAAGGCGACGAGGGCTCCTCGGCCCCTAGGCTCCCCAAAGATGGCAAATTTTGGATTACCATCGAGAACAAGTCGGAGTTATTAGCGAGACCCCTCGAGCTGCTAAAGACGGTCATCGGCCTGGGGTTTATGAGTTGGAAGGAGGTGCCATATGAGCTCAAGTTAGCTGTTTGGGCGGCACTACATGTAATATATTTATATTTATATGAATATTTCAATTTCAATTTCAATTTCAATTTCATTTTATATTTATATTTATATTTATTCGCAACTAACATTGTATTTGTTGGACATGAACAATTTAACTTGGATCCAAAGCTATGCGATTCCGTCTTGGAGCAGTTGAGGGAGCAACACAAGACGTGGAAGAAAAATATGCGGACACGGTACTTTGAGAAAACACAAGAGTCCATTATACAATGGCGTGGATCCGTCTGGCCCAAGGAGCCGATCTCATTGGTACAATGGAAAAAGTTCATTGACAATGAGATCGAGGAGCGACAATTGGCATCTCGCCAATCGGGGAGGGAAAATTGGGCAAAAAAGACGGACGTGCACTACTCCGTCCGGACGTCTTACGCCGAGGTGGAGCATAGGATGAAGGTAAGATTTAATTTTTCTATAACTACAGAAATATATTATTCTTCATTATTTTACTTTGCGGGGCCGATACTAATTTTACTTTATTTTATTTCAGGGGGTAGGGGGTAAGCCACATAGGCTCGAAACTTATGTGGCTCTTCGGACGAAGAAGGGGAAGGACAAGGAGGTGTCCCCGAGCATCACGGCCACGATTGTAAGTAATCCGATAGTTTAATTTTTGTTAATTACGTTATAATTTTTTAGTTTACTTATGTTACTAATCATCTGCTTTTTGTCATTTCAGGCAAAGCTTAAGGAAGTGCATGAGTCGCAGTCTGATGCTGACAAGGCGTCTTTGTCCACAGACGCACTCAGCTAAGTGCTTGGCTCTGATCATAAGGGGAGGACAAGGGGGGTCAACTCACGGGTGGCCAAATATAGGATCATCGGATTGGAGACGAGCGACACCGAGTTGGCTTGAACGGTGAATTCACATGACGCGAAGCTGTCCTTTTTGGAGGCGAAGGTCCAAGATATGTACTCATTCATGAAGCGTACGTTGGGCGAAGATCGTAAGGGGAAAGGGAAGGAGAAGGAGGTGGAGGAGGAGGAGGTGTGGGAGAAATAGGTGCAGGATGACGAGGATGTGGACCTCGCTGCTTCATCACCGACACGTGCGTACTTCGATGATTGGTTGTTCGAACGTGTTCATATTGAACGTATTTGATGGCCAGCGGATAGGGCGGGGGTTGAGGGACCCGAATATCGTCCAGGGTGGAATAGTTCATGGACGTGCGCTTCAAGAGATCGAGTCCAAAGTGCTCGTCACGCATGTGATACCCGGGAAGGAGAACTCCCTATTGTGGTTATGCGAACAATGCGACACAATGTATATTAGTGGGTGTGTCAATTCGTATATTGTGTGGCCTACTCACCTCCTCACATTTACCCCAGACATGTAGTGACATTATTTTTAAGTTGGTACATTTGAATTATATTTAGATTATATCGTCATGTATATTGTTTCTATTTTGAATATATATTTGCATTATCTTTAGTTTGTTTGGATATATGATGTTTGAACATGTACAACATTGCTATAACGGGTACAAATATAATGCTGGGCAGTGGCCATACTGCCCAGCAGATTTTTTTTAAATTCTTCCCAGAATTGTCACGGTCGTTGACCGTGATTTTTTTTAAAAAAAAGGTTAATGATTTGTCACGGTTAATAACCGTGACTAAACATGTCAGGGTCATGGCCTGTGACATGACCTTGACAATTCTAAATAACTTGTCACGGTCATTGACTGTGACACGACCGTGACAAAAAAAGTTGTCTCTCCCCGAATTGTCACGGTCATTGACCTTGACAATTAGGCGAATTTGGTGTAGTGATAGCAATTTCATATGACTCTCGAGTTTTGAATCAAATGGGTTATTTAGCTGGGCCCCATGGTAATAATTTGTTTTGGATCTCAATCCTACGTATGGATTTCTCATTAAATAGTTATGTGGATCAAATGATTCAGGCTCAAATTAAGGTTATATTTTTCTAAATCATTATATTCTTATTGATTGAGTTGGGTTGAATGTAAATAACCATGAATTTGATACATGGATTTAATTTGGACTTCCATGAACAGTCATTAGTTCATTGATTGTTATATTTTTATAAACCAGTTGTCTCATTTTTGCACGCATAACGATTATTTCTAAAAGACACTTGATTTTTTGGATGCATTCTGCACGTTGGCTATGGGTGACATTTAATTTTTACGTTCTTAATTTTAATTTGAGGTGTTAATTTTTGTTGCTTTTTTTGCTAATAGTTATTTTTACTGCCTTCTTATGGATTTGTTTTGGGGTGTCCTTTGGTTTCACGGGACTTATTTATGATATTTTTCTTGATGTATATGTAGGGGGTGATTGTGCGGGCCTACAGTCTAACCCCATATCCATGGACTAAGAACAAAAGGTTGCTTGTGTAAGTTATATTTTATACATGATTCCCAAAATCTTTGAACAATATGATAATCACGTCAATAGACATGTGAAAAGAGAAATTTTATTTACCTCCTTTCGATGCCATGGATTCAGTCCCGCTATTAAACGTTGCCGGTATGATCGCCCTAGCAATCCTTTAAGGGAGAATTTGTCTTCTCTCTCTTTGCCTATAAACCTTTAAATATTTATTTTGTGTGGATGTATTGGATGCTCTTTTGATGGAGGAAATGCATCTATTTATAGGTGGACAGAGGCCCAGAATTCCAAAGTTCAATTAATCTAAACCGTCCATCAAGGTAGAGATTAAGTGGAATTTAACTCCTTTTTATTCTTTATTTCATGTGGAATACGAACCATTTATACAGGATATAACATGTATTCTTTATTAAAATGGATTAATAAAGATCACATTTCGAGGAAGGAAATAAACCAAAGGTTAATTTAATAATTTCCTTACTACTTGTAGTTTAGTTTTTACTGCCTTTGGTTATTTGTTTGGTGCCTTTGGTCCCCAAACCATTGGGTAAGACTAAAGGTATACTTGAACGAGTTATTTGCTAGGCGTGTTGATGTGGTAAGTGACAGGGGGGGATTTTAACCCATTTCAGAGCTATAATTAAATGACCCTTTTAGTGGTACTGGCCTATGTTGTTTTCTAAAGAGGATATTGAGTATTTTTAGTTGCATGCGATCATTAGATCGATGTCTTTGACATGAGAGGTGACATGGAGGACAGTCTAACCCTAGTTCATTGGCTAAATTAAAATGATCACTTATATGGATTTCATGGTTGGTGTTTGAAAATTGTTCTATGTTTGGAAGCTAAGCCCATTGAGTCATTTTTACCACTTTCTCTTTATCCTGCGATGACAATTCTATAATATTGCGGTTTAACTTACTATATGCTTATTTGTTCCCCTTTAATTGGACTTTAAGTAACTATCATATTAAAGACTTTTTCTCATAGATCTTTTATAGCTTTGGTTGACTAAGAGATTAAGTTTTTTGTGAGTTAGTGTGTGCCTTGTTTTTATATTTTGGTCTATTGTATACCTTGAGGAAAACTCATAATTCCTCATTATTCTCTTTTCCATTTAATAAAACATCACTCTTGTCTAGGTTCCCTAGGCTCGAGTTTTTATATAAAAAAAAGGATCTAAATGGGTGGGAAATTCGCCTCTCCATAGAAAATTTTCAAAATCTTACGTCGTCATGTGCATGGTTAGATCTAACTGTGCGCACGATTCCAAATAGTGTGGAACCCTCACCTTGATCATGCTCATGGGCATATATTAGTGTCGTTTAATTACCTCCTTGCGCACGGGCCTAAAATAATATTGTGCGGACAGTTAAGGCAGCACAACATACAAACAAACTAAAACTGTTCTCAAAAGCAAGGACTAACTCCCAAATTCATGTTCTTAAAGGTTATGAGATAGTTTTAAAAAATTTAAAAACTCGTTCCATTAATTTTTACAATCCTCAAAATATTTTAAAAAAATGCTTTCGGCACGTGTGCGTGTTTAGGCATAATTAATTCATAATCTACTAAAATGATATAATATTCACTTCAATCTGAATGTATGGAAAATAAAGTCTTCAATAAGCATCTTGAAAAATATTCAATCTTAAAGGTTCATTCTCACTCAAATAACCGCGACTCACTCATATTGAATCAGGTCTACGTCACTAAAATGACTCAATAATTCAATTGTTTTGACACGAGAATAAGCCAACTAATATTAACTACAAAATTACATTTACATTCATCACGAGGGGGATAATGTAGATGGTACACGAGTAACCCCTCAGCTACTTCAGGATTATGCTAACAATATCAAAGATTTAGGAAATTTGCACGAGCATCTTCTCATCTGCAAGAGAAAACACGAGCACTTCCTCAATAGTAAATATACGTAAGTGCACGAGAAACCAATACCAAAGAAAAGTAGGAACACATGAGTAGTTCCTCAGCAACACAAAATCAAGTGTGCAATCACTTCCCCCCACTAACACTTATTTTTGTTGTCTTTGACATGTTAACTTAGCAACAGGTTTTAGTCGATCAAGCAAGGATCGAGCGATTATCTAGTTTGGGACCTTTTGACAGTTTTGGTTTTGAGGATGAGAGATAAATCTTGTTGGTCAAGCTAAGTCTCAACCACTTCAATATATAAGAGATGAGAGAATATTGGTGTGAGGGACCCAAGGGGTCTCTCGCAAAGACACACACACACGCACACACACACACACTACACAATAACATTTACACAACATGGTGAGAAATCATAAAAGGTTCCCAGAAGATAACTTTTTAATGCCAGGATACCTATAAAGTTTTCAAAATTTGTTCGCCAAGTATTTTCAACAAAAGATAAAATAGCACCTTTTTGGCATACTGGACGATGAGATCACCTTTTTGTCCATTATTATACGAGATGTGACACCAGAAAAGGACAAATCGTGATTGATAATGACAAACAATGATAAAGACAAAAATTCTTTAAGATATATATCACAAAAAATATTCATGGGCACACAATAGTCACTTCAACCCTAAAAGTTTTACTATAAATAGAGTACTAAGTGGACATTTACTAACAACATCATTACAAGCATTTTTATGTTTCACAAACTCCCACAAAAGTCAAAGGATATTCTCTCCCTAATCTCTCTAATTTATTAAAGTGGTTACTTCTCCTCCCTCAAAGAATCATGAATTCCAAGTGTTATATTCCTCATTTATTGCTGAAAGGTTCGTTTGTGTAATAAAAAAGTTGTGTATTCAATCATTAGTTGATTTATCTTGTAACCATAATCTCATTTATCATAATATAAAAGTTTGATTATATCTATATTATATCTCTTGAATATTATTATCTTGGAAATTTTTTCCATTTGTTTGCGTCACGCCACACCCTCTCAAAAAACATATATACCTAAGTACCACCACCCTCCTATACAACTAAAAGGAGTAAGGATCACTTGCCCACTATGGATTAACAAAATAAATAAATTGCATGTATCAAATCACATTTAATTAGTCATAACCCTTTGATACCAAACATAAAAAATAAAGAGTTCAACCCCAACTATGAAAGATTAGAATATCAATCAGTTATATTGAGAAATGGGTTGAGTTTGTAGTAAAGCTTCTAACAATAACTTTTCTTGATAGTGGAAGTTAATAAGCTAAGATACTCCAATATCAACACACAAGTTTCAATTAATTATTTCAAAACCAAGCCCTATCTTGAAGATCAAATATCCTAGGTGGGTTTATGATCCTAACCCATTTAACTAGATACAAATCATGGAAAATTAACTAAAATAATAAAGCAAGGAGACAGGTATAAAGATAAATTTCACCAACTAATTGACTTTAATTCAAATGAGTCTTATGTCTACAAAGCATTCAAACTAGTTACAAAGCATGTAAAGAGAGAGAGAGAGAGAGAGAGAGAGAGAGAGAGGGAAGGAATAAAATCGAGGAGATATAAGCTCTAAAAAAAAACATAAATAAAAGAAAAAACCTCCACAAAGCGAAGGAAGAAACCTATATATACCAAAACCTTACGATAAACTTGTAATAAGAAGAAAAACGCTCTCAACATGGGATAATCGATTATCTAAGGGGGATAATCGATTATCTAAGGGTGATAATCGATTCTCTTCACAAAAATATGCAATATAGTGATGTTGAACAATGATGAGAATCGATTCTCTAAAGAGAGAATCAAGTATCCAATCTCGGAAGTCATTTTTCTTCTTTGGATCTCGATTCTTTCACGGATAATCAGATGAGAATTGACGTAACTTCTTTATCCAAACTCGGAATTACACACAATTAGTGTCCACATTAAGTTAATTCAATGAGATAAAACACCATGTATTCTAAGTATCTAAATTCTTAAGTATGAAATTTTGAATATTTCTCTGAAGTGGAATCATTTGAATGAAATTTACTCTTAATGCAACCAAACTTCACGCTTAGTATTTCCAATACTTATAAAGAACAAATAACCTTTCTAGGATATATACAATGAAAATAGAGGTCATCCAGTATAAGAGCATAATTATAGGAATTAATGAACTTGACAATGCTAGAATGCCTAAATATAATGGGTTATGTATGCAATATTCGTGAGTAATAACTCTTGATATCATATACGTTAGTTTGTATAGTATGGAGTATTTAAGATGCCCTCTAAACGGATTCAAATGTATGTTTTATTTATTTTAGATTGAGCACAAATTTTACCTTTATTATAATGTTCAATTTTGCAATAAAAAATAAGTCATATATTAGTGATATTTTAAACTTCTATAATTAACATAACCTAATACATTGTTCCATAAATAAATATAATCAACCATATTAGCATAACTTATATAATTTATGACTTTTTTACTTTAATATGTTACGATTATTGATGATTGACTTTAATACATTTTAATTAGTTTATTAGATTTTAGCAAGGTTCTAAAAAACTCGGGCGTGACCGAGGCAACGAGGCCAATGATTCAGCCTTAGAAGCCTAAGCGGGTCTTAGGCGTAAAAAGGCGTTTTGGACTTATTTAATATATTTTAAAATTTTTGACTATAACAATGCTATTAAAAATTCTAAAATGGTACATATCTTAAAATATGTTTGAATATATACAAACTAAAATACTATTTTTTTAAATTCTAAGAAGAAAAAAAAAAGAAAAAACGCGCATTTTTTTGGACGACAAGTAGAGAGGTTTGGGATACCATTTGTCTTTTGGTTATTTTGAATGAGTTATTGGTCCGTTTTTTTTTTAAAAAAGTCTTTAAAAGGCGATATCGTTTCACTAAAGTGTTTTTATTTTTAAAAAAAATACGCCTTAAGCTTTCACCAAGAGTAAAGCGTAAAAGACTTAAGGCGGAGCGTTTCTCCAAAGCCCCGAAGCCTAGGCACGCCTTTGAGAACACTGGATTTTAGTAAATTTTTCATTGCTAAATGTGAAAATTTCACCACTAGAAGCGATCTTTAGCGACATTTAATGATGAAAATGTAATAAATTCTAATAAATTGATTAAAATGTATTAAATTCCAATTTATAAAATTAATAAATTCTAATAAATTGATGAAAATTAATAAATTCTAATAAATTGATGAAAATTAATAAATTCAGATAAATTGATGAAAATTAATAAATTCTAATAAATTGATGAAAATTTAATATATTAAATTTGATCATGCCATTATAAGATTACCATTTGCCAAAGAATTCACCATTATTACATAACATAAACTTCTTTGACTCATACGCAATTTTGAAACCTCTCTTATTGAGAAGGTATCGAGACAAAAGATTTTTACGCATATCCAGTACATGAAGTACATCATCAAAGTAAGAACCTTTATAAACATCAATTTCAATTCCACTATTACCCCGAATTCGTTTCCCACTTTCACTTCTTTTCTATTGACCTCTTAACACTTTTTGACGAAGAGAGGACAATTTTTGCAAATATGAATGGTTGTGTTGATTTCAACCACAATTTATTTTCGTTATCCACAAAATTCTCTTTGTGCACCATTGCAATAAGATCTTGAACATTATTGGCTTTCTTGTCACTTGTTTTCCCTTAAATTCCTTATTTTTAAATCGAAACTCTCGAGAAAAATGACCAGATGTTTCATAAAAGTAGCTTTTCCTCTTGTTCTTTATTGCACTTTGGTGCTTGAATAAGAATCATTCCTCACTTTAAGTTTTAAGTTTGGAATCTTTAGTGTCATTGGATTTTTTATCCTCAACCATATATTCCTTGGAATGATTTTCACATTGTTCTTACTTCTTCTCCCTAATGTGAGAATCTTATTCAATATGAAGGTGGGGAATAAGGAATCTAATTATGTATGTATTTTCATCACGATCGAAATTCTTCTTAAAGATAATACAAGAGAAAGGAATTTTAGAAACAATAACTCCTACTTGAAATTCATCTTATAGATCTATTCCAGGGGATTCAGATCATAAACTATTTTTTGGAGTTCATAGGATTGTGCAACGATAAATTTATCATTAAAATTTTATAATTCATCTAATTAAAAATAAGAAACTTATGCTTAGTCACTTCCTCATTTGGATGTTTTTTTTCTAGTGCTTTCCACGACTCATTTCCCTAGGAATAATTTGATGTACACCGTAGAACAAATGGGATAACGAATTGAGAATTTGTACTCGGCGCATAAATTCGCCTTTTTCCTCTTTATATGTTTTTCGGTGTTTTTTGGTGTGGGTTTGGGAAATTATTCAAGTCCATCATCACAAATGTAATAAATTTTTAAATATATGAGAAAGAACATGGTTTTCTTTTTCCATCAGGTGAAATGTTTTCCATCAAAATGATTCAGTTGAACCAAGTACTAACTCATAACTTCGATATATTGTGCCACAGTTCCTTCCATTTTTTCAAAAACAAATACTTCTTAAAAAATTGGGAATTTAGTGAAAGGAAGATAGAACAAAATTAAATCCAAGTTACTACAAGACACGTTCAAGGAAGAATGTCTTTTAAGGAATATTTTCCCCCATCCAGTTTATCTTATAAATTTCCCCACTTAGGTGAAATTCAGTAATAGTTGGATCGTGTTTGTTCATATTAATCTCAATCTCACAGTCTATATTTGGTATATCATCGATATAAATCAAACCATCTGGTCAAATCAAATCGTCTGGATTATAATGGCATTTGATCAGATCGTTTCTCACATTGAAGTGCGCCATCGAAGTGATCTAAGTTACCCAATCTCCTTTTCGTACATCACATGAACACGCGCCACATATCACACCCATATCATAGCTTATTTGACTATAAGACAAATAGTCTACTTCATCATTTTGTTATACACCCTTACACTTTTGTGTAAAGTATCTATGTGGAACTTTAAAAACCACACCAATTTCCTTAAGTTCTCAATACAAGAAGATGCAAACTAAAAATATGTAGGTTCCAAATCCCACAATGAATAATTCCAAACAAATATAACCTAACAAGAAAAATAAATCACATAATCTCACAACATAAATATATATGTGGTTAAAAAAGGTGCCTATATCCACAGGGTGTTTCTTTCTTCTTTATTAATCAATTTGTAATAATAAGAATTACATGCCACCTTTCCCAAGGGTGAGAGTCATATTTAAAAGGAACAAAAGGCGAATTAGTCATGTAGGACTCTAGGAGATATGGATGTAGTTACAACTTGATCGAATTAATCTTGGCCTGGAGACTCCTCTTGATCGGACTCCCATTTGTTCGTATTGCTAAGCCGAGATCCTTATATGTGTTATTGAGAAGGTGCCAAATAACTCATATTTCCAGATAATTCCCCCAAATCTCTATAGCTTGAAAAGGGGTGGAGAGGCTTGATTGATGGTGAGCATTGATTCTGGTCGTTACTTGCTCTTGATTTTCAACTGGGATTAGTTTATTGATATGCCCCAAGTGTAACCTCGGCCTAGAGACACCAACCTCGGCCTAGAGACACCAACGTTGGACGAGTCTTGGGCACGCGATATCAGACCTCGGCCATAGCAAGGTTGGCAGGGGCCGACACTACCATGAGCCTCTCCAAGGGACGTCACACGGATCGGCAGCATTCTCGTATACCTTGGAATGGAAACCTCGGCCAGATGTAGGTCAAGCTCGCAGGAGTCCACCAGCTACCTCATCAAGCCACCAGTTCAACCTCGTCTCAGGCCGACCTTGTCCATTGTCTCGGCCAGGGTTAGGCCGAGACCTCATGGAATACTCGGACTGAACAGGTATCTAGACTCACCAACCTCAGCCTCACCAAGGCCGAGGTCATACACCAGACGCGATAGCCGAGCACCTACTGACATTTAGATAAGGACACGTGGACACAAATCAGTTATAACAAGATTATTCCCCACACGTGGGGAGAATATTGCATCATCATTCTCTACATATGACAGGGACAGATGGCACTCCCATATTGGTGAGGTAACCACACACATGCTCATTGCATGCATGGAGGGTACATTACACCCCCTAGGTACTATATATAGAGATCATCCTCTACCTTGCAAAAGGGATCCCAGATATACAACCCTACCTGAAACTATGTCTAGATACACAGTAGAGAGAGAAAGCTTGAGAGATTGTATCCATGGCCATTAGTGCCTTATTGCAGTAAGGTTATTCACACACAGTGGACGTAGGCCAATTTAGGCTGAACCACTCATATCCTGGAGTACTCTCCCCTTCTCCTCATCTCATTCTCTTACCTTTTACATAACTACGCTGCCATTGTTGTTCTTAGAATGAGCTTGAAAACACCTTATCTGGTGGTGCTAATTCCAGCATCATCATTTTGGCGCCATCTGTGGGAACGAGAAGCTATCTCTTCCTCTTTTTCAGATTAACCTCACCGGAGACTCTGGTGGTGAACCAGGCCTCCCCCTAGCGCGGAGCTGTTTCACCATTGAAAGAGGTCCTGTAAGGTACTAAGCTCATCTGCTACTCAAGCTCTATAGTGTTAACATATGGCACCAGACTTACCACCGCCTCTTCCGCCGCCCGGGGGCGGGGGGCCTAGTTCCAGTCAGGCGCCTCCCTAGTCCTAAATGGCAGAGGTAGTTGCAGCCTTGAGATCTTTAGTTGCAACACAAGCAGCCATGCAAGAGCAATTTGCACAGCTCAGTCAAACTATGATGAGGCCACCTGGAGTCTCACCGGACATGATCACTCCGGCGGAAATTCAGCCTCATCCTGATGCCAGGGGACCACCCCAGGAACCAATGAAGGACCAGCCTGCACCCCCGCGAAGAAGGGACGTTGCTGACCCTAGGCGCTTGCACCTGGGGAGGCAGGGAAACCCTTGCCCAGAGGACATGTATGATGATCTAGAGGCGAAAGAAGCCCCGGAAGACTGCTGGGAGCCCTATGAGGTGTCAAATAACACTGTACGGCCTCTTAGGCAAAGTCAAGATTGTGTCGGCCGAAGAGGTGAAGAGGCCCAACAAAGAGGTTCTGCCTTTGATAGGTTGAGCAGAAAGTCAACCTTCGAGAGATTGGGCCCGATAAATGACCTAAGACAGAGACTGTCGAGATCAAGGAGCGCAGCAGGCTCTCAGAGAGGGAACAGGCATGGTCGGCCAGACCAAGGCCGACACGGTGAAAGAAGAGGCAGGGAACAAGAAGAGGTCAACAGCCAACGTGTCTTGGAAGGGGAACCCTCGGTCCATCCTAGGGAGATGGCAGGGGATATCCTCGGCTAAGTCGATGGCCGAAGACCATGGAATGATTCTATCCAACGCCTTGAGGAGAAGATAGGAAACCTCATTAAAAGCAGGGACCCATTGTAAATGGGTTACTCAGAGGGCTCCCCATTTGTGGCTAGGATAGTGGGGTTCCCAACCCCAGCTAAGTTCAAGCCTCGTACGGTGTCTCCCAAGTATGATGGCAGCATTAACCCTGTGCATCCTATCGAGATGTATCAATCGGCAGCAGACATCTACTCGATACCCGATGAGATGAAGTGTAGAGCCTTCTCTGGGACCTTAACAGGGGCTGCACACAGTTGGTTCACCTCCCTTCCGAAGAACTCAATTGAGAACTTCAAAGGCTTGGCTGAGCGATTCATCCACAACTTCTGCTTTGGGGTGAGTCCTCAAAAGAAGACTACCCACCTGCTGTATGTCAAGCAGGCCAAGGGTGAGAGCCTAAGATACTACACAGCAATATTCAACAAAGAAAAGTTGGAGGTCAAAGATTATGAAGAGAACATAGCCATAACCGCCCTTATAGGAGGTCTCCAGAAGGGGAAACTATTGTGGAAACTGGCGGAAGAGCCCCCTAGGTCTATGGCAGAGCTGCTGGAAATCGCAGGGAAAGTAATGAATGCGAAAGAGGCAATGGCCGCCAAGTATGAGGATGAGAACCGCGGTGGCAGTGGAAATCCCCAAGGCAAGAAAGATGGGAAGAAGAGATCAGGTGATGACAAGTTCGCTCACTATACTCCTCTGACTGTGAGCTGTGAGCACATCCTCAATGAGATTAAGAGTGACAGGGCTCTGAGATGGACAGAGAAGCTGAAAGCCCCACCACATAAGAGGAACAAAAACCTATGGTGTGAGTTCCACCAAGATTATGGTCACGTCACAGATAGATGCTTCGCTTTGAAGGATGAGATTCAGAAGATGTTAAAATCTAGGAAATTAAGAAAATATGTAGACGGTAAGGCTCCTAAGAGTGGAGGAGATGACCATAAGAAAATGAGGGATGACAGATGCCGTGACAACATCCCGGCCCGAAGAGATGATGATTCAGAAGGTGATAATGAAGATGATCTAGATCTCCCACCAAAGGATGACAGCACCCCGATGAAGAGGGTTGGTATGATCTCTTTCGGTGTTGGCACAATATGCAGAGGATTTACAGGTGGTGGATCTGAAGTAGTTGATAGGAAGGCTCATGTAGCCGAGGCCAAATCAGTGGCCAAGCTTGAAGTTTTGAATCTAACGTCTTTCGATACAGTACAGAAGAGGAAGAAAGTAGACATGAACACCCTCGTAGTTGGGTTCTCTAGGCTCGACTTCAGAGGTATCTTAGCCCCCCATAATGACCCTTTGCCTTTGGTCATAACGACAAGGGTGCATGGGTATGAGGTGCAGAGGATCCTCGTGGATGGGGGGAGCTCGGCAGATGTGATGTTTTGGCCTTGCTTCAAGAGCTTAGGCCTTAGTAGAGCAAGACTGGTCCCCTATCACCACCCCCTGATAGGCTTCAGTGGTGAAAAGGTTCACCCCTTGGGCATGTATGAGATGGACGTACGGATAGGTGACGAATGGCCTAAGAGGTTGACCACGAGGATTAATTTCTTCGTGATGGACGAGAGTGTCTTCTCGGCCTATAACCTCATCATAGGAAGGGTGGCCCTTAGGGAGTTCGAGGTTGTGCTGTCAACGGCCCATCAGATGCTAAAATTCTAGACTCCTTATGGAGTAGGGGAAGTGCAAGGTGACCAGACCACAGCGCGAGAATGTTACTTCAACTCGGCCGAAGAGAGATAAGCCCATAAGAGGGCCACCACCACTTATAGCATTGATATTCTTGATCCAAGAGATGAAACAAAATTGAAGAAGAGAGAGGCCGCGGAAGAGGTAGAATCCATCGTCCTCGATGAGGACGAGCCAAAAAAAACCATCCAGGTCGGCAAAGCCCTTAATTCGGAAATCAAGGAAGAGCTGATAAACTTCCTCAGGAAGAGGCAGAGTGCCTTCGCATGGAGTCACGCAGACATGCCTGGCATCAATACTGAAGTGATGAGTCACAAGCTCAACGTAGCCAAAGATGCCAGGCCTATCAAGCAGAGATGAAGAGTATGCTCCAGGGAAAAATACGACATCATCCGTTAAGAGGTGAAAAAGTTAGAAGAGGTTGACTTTATAAGAGAAGTTACCTATCCGGAGTGGCTATCGAATGCGGTCATCGTGCCCAAGGCCAATGGAAAGTGGAGAATGTGTGTGGATTTCACTGACCTAAATAGATCTTGCCCAAAAGACAGCTACCCCTTAACCCGGATAGATCAGATGGTGGATGCTACAGCAGGACATGAGCTCATGAGCTTCATGGATGCGTATTCCGGATATAACCAAATCTTCATGGATGCGGAAGACTCAGAGAAGACAGCTTTCATTACCGACAAAGGGACGTACTACTATAAAGTGATGCCCTTCGGTCTGAAAAATACAGGGGCAACATACCAACGTCTTGTCAATAAGATGTTCGAGGAGAAAATAGGGAAGACCATGGAAGTGTATGTAGATGATATGCTGACAAAAAGCTTGAAAGCTTGCACTCATGTAGCAGACCTTGAGAATACCTTCGATGTGATAGACTCATACAAGATGAAACTCAACCCAGCGAAATGTGTCTTCGGAGTAGGAGCCGGGAAGTTCTTGGGATTCATCGTCAACCAGAGAGGGATCGAAGCGAACCCTGAAAAAATTAAGGCTTTGCTTGAAATGAAGACTCCTAGGAGTATCAAAGATATCCAAAGACTTACAGGGAGAGTGGTTGCGCTTAACAGATTCGTCTCTAGGGCGATGGACAAGTGTCTCCCATTCTTTAAAGTTTTAAGAAAGGCCTTCCAATGGGGTGAAGAGTGTGAAAAATCCTTCAACCAACTCAATTCCTACTTAGGGTCTCTCTTATTGCTGTCTCGTCCCATCACAGGAGAAAGGTTGTTTGTGTATCTGGCAGTCTCTGAATCAGCTATCAGCGCGGCCATCATACGGGAAGAGGATGGGATCCAAAGGCCTGTATACTTCAACAGTAAGGACCTTAAAGGGTCTAAGAAAAATTATCCCCGTATGGAAAAGTTGGCTTATGCCTTAATACAAACCTCAAGAAAAATGAAGCCTTACTTCCAAACTCACTCCATGGTAGTCCTCACTGACTCCCCACTAAGGCGGGTCCTGCATAAACCTGAGAAGTCCAGGATATTGATGACCTGGGCCATCGAATTAGGAGAATATGATCTTACCTACTAGCCTAGGACAGCCATCAAAGGGCAGGCCCTCACGGACTTTGTTGCAGAATTCACCTGGGAAGAGGTCGAGACGGAGAAAGGCCTGGAGGACGCCGAAGAGACAAACTGTAGTGTCTTCTAAAATTCGGAAGAGACGGCACCAAACGTCTTTCGAGGTCGGGAAGAGGTCATCTCAGGCAAAACTCGGGGCAGAATAGAAGAGAACGAAGAGGATCGATACCTCTTCAAGCAAGGAGTTATGACAGAAGGGGTCTTCTCATTAGATACAGACGTTTGGAGCCTCTTCGTTGATAGCTCTTCCTGTAATAGTGGAAGCGGTGCGAGGCTAATACTCTCGAATCCAGATGGCGCCAACATTGAATACGCCTTGAGATTCAACTTCCAGGCCTCAAACAACGAGTCCGAATATGAGGCCATGATAGCAGGCCTCTTATTGGCAAAGACTCTTCGCGTAAGATGTCTCCTGCTCCACAGCGACTCAAGGTTAGTTGTCAATCAAGTGCTGGGAGCCTATGAGGCCAAGAATGAGAGGATGGCGAAGTACCTGGAGAGAGTTAGAAAGATGTTGGAATATTTTGAAGAGGCAAAACTGAAGAGAGTGCTTCGATAAAGTAACAGCCACGCAGATGCATTGGCAAGGTTGGCCTCAGCAACGAAGACAGAGGTTAGAAGGACCGTTCCGATCGAGGTCTTAGGAAAGGCAACCATCGAGGAAGAAGAGGTATGTAACCCTTGTCGCAATTTGAACCTAGGAGACTCATGGATCGACCCGCTCGTCAGATACATAAGAGAGGGAGAGCTGCCTGAGTCCAAAGTAGAAAGGAGAAGATTGAGATATAGAGCTGCCAAGTTCTTGATGATAGGAGACGTCTTATACAAAAAGGGATTTCTATTGCCTCTCCTTAGGTGCGTGCATCCCGCGGAAGTCTCCAGGGTCTTACAGGAAGTCCATGAGGGTTCTTGCTCTAGCCACATAGGAATCTCAAATGGATCTTTCTTAGCATCAATTGCTAAATCTAAATAAAATATGACTAACCACCCAATAAAATAAATGAATGCCAATTTTTTTTTCCATAAACAGACAAAGAACTACAAACCAACATGTATAAGGACCACAAAACATAAAAATATATACATGTGTACAACAAAAGATACACCGGAATATACTGTCGGATCATAGAGAATACAATATCTAGTGGAAAAAACATGAAAGAGATACAAATACACAACCCTTGGGTATACAAACTCGATGTACAAAATGGATCCTTAACTAGATTTACGAAAATAGAAAGCGTCTACAACAAAATCTTGTAACACTCTGCATCTGCTATAGCTCCAAGAACTCTGGACATAATAGACATCATTGGCATCCTTACGGAGGGACACCTAAAATATAATACAACATATGTAGCAAGAGAAAAGATATAAACAAGGTCAGAGCCCCAGGTTTGAAAATAATTTTTGCAAGTGAATTAAACTGCATAATAATTATGAATGCACAAATTTCATAATTAAAGTGGTGTCGCACTCTCTTGGGAACTTAACCTCATCCCTCAACTATAGCGCACGCCTAGTCATGAGCATATAAACCTCAAATAAGCTACATTATACATCTAGGGATAATTCATCTTAAATCTACGCATAAACCACATCCGCGTAACTCACGAAATCTAAAACATAACCATATAACTACTTCTTCTATCGTCTCGTAAGTTTACGCCCAAATTAGTACATTAATATAACTCAATTATATATATATTCTCGGTTCCTAGTTATTAACTTCACAAGTTATTAGCATAAAATATCACACATCATCGTTAATGCTAGTAATACACTCCCACTATTTCACCTATATTTAAGAACTCAGGACCAAACATCTCTCCATGCCCAACATTATGTTAAGTTTCATGTGTGGTAAGTCTCGAAAATAGAAATCCAAATAAGGAACCCCCCAATACACTAATACTTAACACTGTTAGTTTTGAAAATCTGCTAGTAGGCCCTCAGTCCAAAGTACGCACCCTTTACTTCCCATCTATCGGCATAAGAGTGTACTCATCCACTCTCATGCTACAAAAAACAAAACATAATATACATCTTTATAACTTTCTCTAGTTATAATATTAAGATATCACACACTATCTATTAGGCTTGTATGATATTACACGCACGTATTATACATGATTTATCATTCTCTAACAAGTACACATACATAACACACATAATATATGTATACTAACAGTATTTACATTGCTATCATCTTCCAGGAAATTACTCATATATCATCATGGGTTACCAGCGGTAAACGTATGGGAAGCGGCCATGATTCCTCACCTAAAGGCAACACGAATCATACCCAAGACATCTTACCCCTACCTCACGCATAGTAAAATACTGGACGCTATGACCTGGGGATTATACTCTCCCTACTCCTCAAGCCAGGGGGATTCACCCACATCGCGCAACTTTCCATTATAGCATTAGAGGGGTATGCATCACATAATATATATCATACACACAATATATATATATATACACATGCACATCATATTTATATAAACCATCACATGAGGTGTATACATTCACACCATAAATACATACATATATATATATATATATATATATATATACACACACACACACATACTATCTCACGTTCACATGTATAAAAGTAATGAATTCGGGTATATGTATATAGCTCTCATTATACTAACCAATACACTCTCGCATCCTCCTAATTCATTTTATTACATGTCCCCTCACTTGAAACTTACTAATCCATCACACTTATGATATTAATAGTCACCCAATTTAATTGACACTTAAAACACACGATAATTCCACTCTCATCCATACCATATTCCGTGTTAAGTAAATTCCTACTACTCAAAGAATTTACGAAAGGAATCGTTATACTCCCAAATATACCTCCACAATAGCCCGTAATTATCCTCAAAATAATCTTCATTCCTTGGTGGATTTACTAAAAGAAAACAACACAATTTACTCTTATATATACCTCTATTATAAGCTACAATAGAGGTATATAATTTATAGCCCTAAAGTGTCCCCTCTATAATAACCTAATATGAACCTCATAATATCTTATAAACATGTTTACTACACTATATTAGAGGGTCCCTAAGTAATAAAACCAATTGAGAAGAGTTAAAACAATAACTGGCAAAATGTAGTAATCGGACCGAACAGAGGGTCCCCAAAAACAAATAGGTTCGGCTCCTAATTTTCTACAGATGACTTTTAATGACCAGACCGATCCGATACCTCTTAGAAACAAACCGGTCTGGTGCTGTACGGATTTATACCCACGAGATTCATACCCAAAACCTTACTCTACACTTTACAAAAATCTACTCTACAACCTTAAAACCCAATTTTACTTTACTCCAACCATATCCTAAATCCAAAATCCATCCCATATATAATCCCCATCATTTTCATCATCAAATCCACAAACAGAACACTAAATGCAAGATTTACTCATCAAATCCTAGGGTTTAACCATTAAAGCTCAAAATTAACTAAATCGCCAACAAAAATTATGAGATAACTCACACACACAATTATTTAGCAAGTTTAATCACTTGTCTCAAAGTTGTAGAAGTTTAATCCTCTCTAAATCCGCATATTTGAGTATAAAATCTCCAAAGCTCCAAGTTTTTCCTCTTTTCTTCTCTTCTTCTTTTTCTTCTTCCTTTGCTCTCTCTCTCTCTCTCTCTCTCTCTAGGTGTTTTCTCACAAAAAATGAGAAAAAATTACCTCTCCCAAGCCTAAATAGCCCTTATTTCCAATAACTCCCAACTTTAAATAATAATACACACTTAAAATGACTAGTATACCCCAATTCGAGTCTAATTAGCCCAAAAATATCCCGAAACCTAATATAAAATATGGGCAGTCATTTTGACTTTCTCGACCCATCTCGAATCAACTGTGCACTCTAAATTTTCACTCGAGACTCCTAATAAAATAAATTCGTTTGATCACTAAAAATTAAATTCCTATGTCCTCGAACACACGGGGTGTTACAATCTCCCCTCCTTATAAAGAATTTTTCCCCCGAAATTCGGATAAGTCCATTTATTTGAATATCCAAATTACTTCCATGATCATTACACCGATCTCTACCACTTCCAATCGTGAATTCTTTAAAACAATATACAACCAGGGCGCCCATACACCCTATAACCGTGCTCAACTGCATGATCATTACTCGACTCCACTATACTTAAATTGTAACATAACTTCCACTCACCGTTACAATTATATGCCTGAAATAACCAAAGCACCAACCCGTGAACTAATCTCAGGACCATAACGCCACAGGGATATGCTAACTCCTAGCAGTTTAATACAATAACTCATACTAAAAATATAATAATAATAATTTTAAAAATGTCCGAAGATCTAACCTTTCTCAACTCCCGACATTCGCTACTTTCATGCGGGGGAGGTCTCGTATGAGAAATCCAAACAGGGAACTCTCCCAATACACTATTGTGCAGCTCTATCGGGGATGGAGATCGGTCAGACTAGGACTAACGTTTTAATAAAGATTTTTAAATCAATTTATATGGCTCCATAGCCCTAATATAGATAATGTAAAAAATAATTTTATGTCTTCTGACACAAAAAATTTAAATAATATGCCCAAGACATAAGGCGTTAATCAATCCTATGTTCTCACCAACCTTAAGTTCTCAACACGTACCCAACCATGAGCTAAAACTCTTCTCTCAACAATGAACCCGCTAAGCCCTGAATCTCATCAGTAAAAACCCATTACATCATCTCAAAATATCACCATAAGATAGACCCGTTCATAACTAAGACATATCAATTACATTCATCTTACCAAATAACAAAACGATGATCTTACCATTACCACTCGACACGTCTCAACGATTGCACTAAAAACTATAAATCTACTAGCACATCTCAAAACAAATTATTCTCCCAAAAGATACTATCTAAGTGGCACACTTACCCGCCTAAAGGTAATTATATATACACAACCTGGTTATAACGGCCAACCACTCACTAAATTCGACCCACTCGCGAATTCTAGACCTAATAATCTTATATGGGACATTCCCAATATCACTCAAAGCATCCTCTATACTTAATAGAAAAATGTAATTCATATATCACCTCCATAATCTAACTATCTTACCTCAAAATGGGTCCCTGATCAAAGTTCTCTTGTCCAAACTGGCCCATAAATTGCTGTAGGAGTTTTGCATTCAAAACCTCTTCAAAACGTTACCCTCTTCCTCTCTCAGGACAATCCCTCTTCCTATGGCCTATCTCCCCACTAAAGAAACATTTCCTAGTACATCGTTCATGTCCACCCTGAGGAATAAAACGCTGCTGCTTCCGTTGATCAGGGACGAAGCCAGCCATTTCTAAAGGGGGCCATGACCCCCCTTAACTTCTTGAAAACTTCAAATAATAGCCCTGGAATTTTTATAATATAAAACTTTTATTGTCTAGAAATTATTAAATATCTATATATGGCCCCCTTAACTTCAATTCCTAGCTTCGTTACTGCCCTTGATAATCCTTTCTAGAGCCACTACCATCAAATATAAAACCTCATGAACGGTGCCTTTTACCTGACGCCCCTAAATGGAGATCCTGCTCCTTCTGCCTATTCCTTAGATGTTGTGATGATTGTGCCCCACTAGCACCACCTTTTCCCTACTTACTGGCCATGTCCATGTCCCCAAACTCCTTCTTCCCTTTTAAATGAAGACGGTGGTCCTGACAATATAACAATACCTCATTCATCATATTGGTAAAAGTCAATAATGTCAGGTTTCCCAACAAATGCTGTCGAATTCATCAATTTAAACCTTCCAAGAACTTTGATATATGTTTCTCCTCCATATTTACCTCATCGAGCATAAAGTTCGTCAATCGAGTAAATTCCTCTTCATACTCTGCCACCGGTCTATCCCCTTGATTCACCTCTAACAATCTTCTCCTCACTTTTGTTTGAATTTATGAAGGGAAATACTCACGATCAAATCGAACCCAAAAATCTGATATATGCATCGTATCCCTCTGCTCAGACGTAGTAACTGACTTCCACCACTGAAGAGCTGCACTCACTAACTTAAAGGTGGTAAGTATATGCTACTGAACATCACTACATTCCACCATACGAAGGTGACGTTGAATATCCTTCTTCCACTGATTTGCTATAACCACATTGACTCCGTCTTGAAATTCTAGAGGATGACTTTTCTGAAAATCTTCTCCAACTCTCTCCCACACAGACAACCCCGTGTGAGTTTGAGCTACCGGCGCTACAGGTTGTCACTGAACCTGAGAAAATTGTTGAGCCATGGTGTTCATGGCCGCATTAACTGCTTGTGATACACTATTGACAACCTTCACTATAGTTATAGTCCCCTCAGTCACTTTGGTTTCCACATTATCTGGCCTTCCATTTACTCTAGCCGAGAGACCTCTTTTCCACGGCATCTGAAGTAAAATCGAACCGTATCAACATACAGTTCAAGCAATTACGCATCGCAAAAGATCATAAACACAATATGAGCACAACAATCCTAATAATAGGGATCTATGTCAATAAAGCTTATGAAAGAATGTATAAAACTCGCACATATTCGAAGACACTAGAACCTGATACTCTAATAACACCTGTGACACCCCGCTTAAATTAATAATGGGTGGCCAGCCCAATACTAAGATAAAAGAGGAATCTCAAGTGGATATTTCTTAGGATCAACTGCTAAATCTAAATAAAACATGACTAACCACACAATAAAATAAACGGATGCCAAAAAATTTCCATAAACATATAAAGAACTAGAAACCAAAATGTATAAGGACTACAAAACATGATAATATATACACGTGTACAATAAAAGATATACCCGAATATGCTGTCGGATCACAAACAATACAACATCTAGTGGTTAAAATATGAAATAGCTACAAATAAACAACCCTTGGGTATACATACCCGATGTACAAAATGGATCCTTAACTAGATTTACAAAAATAGGAAGCGGCTACAACAAAATCCTGTAACACTCTGCATCTACTATAGCTCCAAGAACTCTGGACTAAATAGACATCATTGGCGTCCTTACGTAGGAACACCTAAAATATAATACAATATATGTAGCTAGAGAAAAGATATAAACGGGTCAAAGCCCGAGGTTTGAAAATAATTTTAGCAAGTGAATTAAAATGCATAATAATTATTAATGCACAAATTTCATAATTAAAGTGGTGTCGCACTCTCTTAGGAACTTAACCTCACCCCTCAACTATAACGCTCGCCTAAGCATAGGCATATAAGCCTCAAATAAGCTACATTATATATCTAGTGATAATTCATATTAAATCTACACATAAACCTCATCCGCATAACTCACTAAATCTAAAACATAATCATATAACTACTTCTTCTATCGTCTCCTAAGTTTACTCCCAAATTAATACATTAATATAACTCAATTATATATATTTTTTCGGTTTCTAATTATTAACTTCACAAGTTATTAGCATAAGATATCACACATCATCGTTAATTCTAGTAACACACTCCCACTATTTCACCTATACCTAAGAACTAAGGACCAAACATCTCCCCATGCCCAACATTGTGCTAAGTTTCGTGCGTGGGACATCTCGCAAAGAGAAATCCAAACAAGAACCCCCCCCCCCCCCCACCAATACACTACTACCTAACACTTTAGGTTGTGAAAATCCACTAGGCCCTCGGTCCAAAGTACGCACCCTTTACTTCCCGTCTATCGGCATAAGAGTATACCCATCCACTCTCATGCTATAAAAAACAAAACATAATATACATCTTCATAACTTTCTCTAGTTATAATATTAAGATATCACACACTATCTATAAGGCCTGTATAATATTACACGCACGTATTACACATGATCTATCATTCTCTAACAAGTACACATACATAACACACATAACATATGTATACTAACAGTTTCTACAATGCAATCATCTTCCAGGAAATTACTCATATATCATCCTGGGTTACCAGCGTTAAACGTATGGGAAGCAACCATAGTTCCTCACCTAAAGCCAAGACTAATCATACCCAAGATGTTTTATCCCTACCTCACTCATGGTAAAATACTAGACGCTATGACCTAGCAATTATACTTTCCCTGCTCCTCAAGCCAAGGGATTCACCCACATCGCGCAACTTTCCGTGATAGCACTAGAGGCGTATGCATCACATAATATATATCATACACACCAGATATATATATACACATGCACATCATATTTATACAAACCATCACACGAGGTATATACATTCACACCATATATATATATAGACCATCTCACGTCCACATGTATAAAAGTAATGAATCTGGCTATATGTATATAACTCTCTCTCGCATACCCTCCTAATTCATTTGAGGGCAATTTACAATTAGGTCCCTTGGTAATAATTTTTAAACATTTAAGGACAATTTACTATTAGGTTCACTTGTTATGCCACTAGCGTGGACTTGTACAAGAAGAAAATTAGTGAACCTAAGTGTGTAAAATTTGTCAAAATTCCTTTAGTGTTTAAAATTTGTTTATGAGGGTCCTAAGAGTACTTTCCCCTGCATTTTATTATATGTTCCCTCAATTGAAACTTACTAATCCATCACACTTATGATATGAATAGTCAACCAATTTAATCGACACTAAAAACACACGATAATCCCAATCTCATCCAATCCATATTCGGCGTTAAGTAAATTCCTACTACTCGAAGAATTTACGAAAGGATTCGGTATACTCCCAAGTATACCTCCACGATATCGCGTAACCATCCTCAAAAGAATCCTCATTCCTTGGAGGATTTACTAAAAGAAAACAACACAATTTACTCTTATATATACCTCTATTATAGGCTATAATAGAGGTATATAATTTATAGCCCCAAAGTGGCTCCTTTATTATAACCTAATACAAACCTCATAATATCTTATAAACATGTTTACTACACTAAATTAGAGGGTCCCTAAGTAATAAAACCAATTGGGAAGAGTTAAAACAATAACTGGGAAAATGTAGTAACCGGACCGAACCGAGGGTTCCCAAAAATAAACCGGTACGGTTCCTAATATTCGGCAGATGACTTTTAATGACCGGGTCAATTCGATACCTCTTAAAAAGGAACCGGTCTAGTGCTGCACATATTTTATACCCACGAGATTCATATCGAAAACCTTACTCTACACTTTACAAAAATCTACTCTACAACCTTAAAACCCATTTTTTCTTTACTCCAGCAATATCATAGCTCCAAAACCCATCTCATATATTATCCCCACCATTTTCATCATCAAATCAACAAACAGAACACTAAATGCAAGATTTACTCAGCAAATCCTAGGGTTTAACCATTAAAGTTCAAAATCAACTAAATCACCAACAAAAATTATGAGATAACTCACACACACAATTATTTAGCAAGTTTAATCACTTGCCTCAAAGTTGTAGAGGTTGAATCTTCTTTGAATCCAGGTATTTGTGCCGAAAATCTCCAAAGCTCTAAGTTTTCTTCTCTATTCTTCTTTTCTTCTGCTTCTTCTTCTTCTTCCTTTACTCTCTCTCTCTTTTTCTCTCTCTCTAGGGTTTTTTCTCACAAAAAATGAGATAAGCCTAACTCTCCCAAGCCTAAATAGCCCTTATTTCAAATAACTCCCAACTTTAAATAATAATACACACTGAAAATGACTCGTATACCCCAATTCGAGTCTCATTAGCCCAAAAAGTTCGCGAAACCCAATAAAAATCCCTTCTCAACTCATCCTGGATCAACCGTGCACTCAAAATTTTCATCTGAGACTCCTAATAAAATAAATTCATTTCACCACTACAAATTATAGGGGCATATTCCAAATAGTCCTTCGAACTTTTTTTAATACACGTTTAGTCCAAGCCTTTTTATTTTGCACCAAAAAGTCCTTCATCATGCCAAAAAGGCTTTACCATGACGCTGGCGCGGACCTTTAAAGATAAGAGAATAAGGGACTTTTGGGTACAAAATAAAGGACTAAATGTGTATTAAAAATGTTTGAGGGGCTTTTTGGCATTTGATCCAAAATTAAATTCCTATGTCCTTGAACACACGGGGTATTAAAGATTCCATTATTATGGTAACTTTCTTCAGTTCCATCCGAACATCATTGATTTGAATCTACTATGCTTGAGTCACTGTGGATGACTGGGAACTTGTGACTTATCTCAATATTTTATAGGACATTTTATGGCTTTTGGTCGATGTGTATGGAGGTTTTGGTTCCCTTTTTCTCCACATAATCACTCAAATGGACAACTTGGGCCAGATCTTCTAAATGGTACTTGAGGGCCTTATAATTTTCCATTTTGTGTCATGCTCTTTGTGATATGCGCACCTAAGTGCATTGTTTCTTTTCGACAAACCTCCACCAATATTCTTTGGCCAGTTAAGGAATTGTTTATTTTTTTATTTTACTTAATGTCTTCATTCCTTGAAAATAGTTTTAATTTCATGTAAATCCTTGGTAGGATCTACCTTGTCTCCATTTTTTTATCCTTCATTATATTTCTTTCCCCCTTCTTGGGGAATTCTCATTATCATCGTTCTTGGTCGTCTTCAAGCAATTGTTGTCAATGGGTGCTAGTGACCCGTACTTCTATATACGCAATATTAGATCGTCAATGATGTTGTCCTTATTCTTAATGAGAGACTGGTGCAATAAAGAGATGCTAGATAATTCGATCTTAAACGAGGCCATAACGACCTCTTTAGAGAAATCTTTAACTTTGTTGTAAGTTTATCTGTACCACCTAGCGTATTCTCGCAATAATGGGGATTTTTCCTTATACAGAGGAGCGAATCCATTATTTTGGAATGGGTACTACTGGTAATAAACTGAGAAGTAAAGGACTCCACGAGCTACTTGAAATTTTGATCAACTTATGTGGAAGCTTTTCAAACCATTCATGTGTGATATCCCCTAGACTATAAAGGAATATGCAGCACATAAAAACTTCGTTATTATTCCACAAGGTTGTATCCTTCCTATAGTGACAGACATGGTCAATGGATAGATCTTTCTGTTATAAATTTTGAACCTAGGAGTTGCAAACTTTTAGGGAGGTTTTGGTTCTTCAATCGCTATTGAAAAATGAAACTTCATTTTACTGATTACGGCTCTCCTGGTCAGTTCCTTGGTGGATCTATCCCCACGGTGAGCGGGATGTTGGTCCATCTCCATTCGAATAAGGTCATTTATGTAGTGCATTTGATGCCCAGGTCCTCCTTCCTGATCTCTTCTCATCGAAGGACTCACGTGCGCGAAATTATCTTGACCATGGAATGACCTCCTTCCTCGATTTTAATTTTTACTCACCCGAAGGCTAGGGGTTCGTCTATGGCGCTTGCTTTTATCTCCGTGGAACTCTCAGTCAATCCTTTCTAGACAACATTGTAGATATGTATTTTCTTATTCTTTTAGGTGTGTGGCCTCCTCTAACTGACGAAGCTGTTGTTCGTATGCACCAACCAACCACGCACTCCACCAAATATTGCCAATTTCACGATTTTAAACTATGACAACCATCACGGGTCACAGTCATTACCCGTGACGATATTAAGCGTGACAAAAAAGAGGCCATGGTTCATACCCGTGACCCATAATAGAGAACTTGATTCACGGTTCGGGCCCATCACCACCCTTGCACTGGTGGTCATGGTTCGTACCCGTGACCCATAGGGTGTGACTTAGGTTATGGTGTAGACCTATAACCACCTCATTCTGTGACCCAAGAGCCGAAAACATTGGTCACAGTCACAAGTCGTCACCACCTCAAGATTTGGGTCACGTTTGGTAATGGTCAAGGACCGTGACCCCAATTATATGTTAATTTAAAAAAAATATTTTATGGTCACAGTATTTTATTGTGACCCAATAAAAAAAATTAAAAAAATTATTTTTCTGCATCCCAAAATAATGTGTATAATTTTTAAAGTTGTTTACATTTTCAAAAATTTAGTATTTTAATAATATGTAATAAAGGTAAAAATAGGCAAGCTTGGGTGAATATGTAATAATACAACACAAGTTAAGTAATGCATGTTTGCGTGAATATGTAATGAAATACAATGCATAAATATGTACAACACAAAATAAAATACAACGCATGTTTGCTTGAATCTATATAACATAAATTAAACTAGAACTAATGGTTGCGTGAATATGTTCCAAATCTTCCTTATCCATTGAGGTCAACAAACTTCAAAAATGTTCCAAGTAGTAAGCAACAGAAGACTTGAATATCAAAAGTAACTTTGAAACACCTATGTAGCCAAAAATGGCATCAAAGTCCACATAGTTAGAAAGATTAAAAAGGTTGGGGACTAACACATAATGACATATTTTCAATCCTAAGTCTAACTACTTTCAAGTTTTGGTCATGTTCTTAAGGTAGGATTTTCGTGACTACGCGGTTAGTTGCTACGTGTTACGCTGGTCCTATGCGAGGTGTCCGTGCCTCTAGCGGGGTCATTTGGAAGTTGTTTTAATTTTTTGCCCTTTAAAGATATGTTTTAAATCTTAAATATACTTACTTGAAAGTTTTGGTCATGTTCTCAAACTGAGAGTCCTGTGACTATGCGACTAATTGCTACATATTACATTGGTGCCGTGCGAGGTATTCGTGCCTCTCGTGGGGACATTTGGGGCCTGTTTTTCATTTTCGCCCTTAAACGACATGTTTTCAAACCTAAGTCTACATACTTGAATGTTTTTATCATATTCTCGAACCGAGAGTTCTGTGACTACGCGATCAGTTGCTATGTGTCACGATTGTCCCGTGCGAGGTATTCGTGCCTCTTGCGGGGCCATTTGGGTGTTATTTTACAGTTTCACCCTTCAACGGTATGTTTTTAAGACTAAGTCTACCTACTTTCAAGTTTTGGTCATGTGCTCAAATGGAGAGTATTATGATTACGCGGTCAGTTGCTACGTGTTATGTTGGTCCCATGCGAGGTGCCCGTGCCTCTCGTAGGGTCGTTTAAGGATTATTTTGTATTTTTGCCCTTCAACGGTATGTTTTAAAGCCTAAGTCTACCTACTTGAAAGTTTTAGTCATATTCTCGAATCAAGAGTCTACGCGGTCAATTGATACGTGCTATGTTGGTCCCATGCAAGGTGTTCGTGCCTCTTGTGGGGTCAATTGGGGGTTGTTTTGTGTTTTTGCCCTTACACAGTATATTTTTAAGTCTAAGTTTTCCTACATGTAAATTTTAATTATGTTCTCAAATCGGGAGTCCCGTAACTATGCAGTCAGTATGTAACGCCCTAACCCAGATTCTTGCTACCATTGGGTCAAACTGCACCCGAGTCAAGGTGCTAAGGGGGGAGGGGGAAGCTCAATTTTATTATTCAAGAAAATGCTTTAGTTTATAATTAATTAGCAAGATTTATTTTAAAAAATCCAGTTAATCCCAAAAATGATAATGATAGGGAAATAAACCACACAACTCATGTATTATTACAATAAATGGCCCAAGGCCCAAATAAAAATTTGTTCAAAGTTCCGTACATTTGAATGCCCCTAAACAGAATTTTTAAAATGTCATGCTAGAGCTCTGACGATGAATCATACCCTCTGGGGCCTTACAACATCCCTACCAAAGGTACCTAGGAGTGGGGTTTTTTAACATAAAAAGTAGGGGTGAGCAAAACGCTCAGCAAGGTGGGAAATACTATGAAATACATTTTTATGAAAATACTATATATATATATTTTTATGAAAATACTATATATATATATATATATATATATGTAACATTTATATAACATTTATTTTAGCAATTCTGAAAACGTTATCTTTTAACGAGCATAATGTCACTACCATGCAATGCAACTGAGCTATGTGCTCATACCCACACTTAACCAATTTACGCCAACTTTTTGCATAATTAGAGACCATTTAATTATCTTTAACCACTAATATCCATTTAATTATTCCCATTAGCTTGTCTTTCTTACATTTCCTAAGACCAACCTTATCTATTTTCATCCCCATCATTCCGTTATCAACATTATCTATTCTTTTCTCGGAATTTACCAAATAACCACGTGCTTTAACAGAGCTCTACAATGTCGGCAACGCCACTATCTACTATGGCCAGTGATTTTGAATCTTTCACCATAGGGCTTTGAAACCTTCTTAATTCTTTTGAGGTTCCATCCGATTCTATATTAATGTGTTTTAATATTTTATTAAATGTCCACATTATTCTGCCATTCTTAACATTCTTACAGTTCATATTTACATATCACACCATTTTCACGCCATTTTATTTATTTCATCCATTTTCACAAAAATGACCGATAAGATCAGATGATGAAGTCCAACCACTAGGACCCTATACTTTATCAAAATTACCATTTTGCCGTTAATTTTGTCAATACTTTATGAAAAACACATTTTCATTATCATAGCATCATAAATTGTTATTTTATGTTCAAAAGGACAAACTTCATCATCTTACTTCAAGAAAGCCCATTTTATTCATATTTTTTTAATAAGAAATACATTTAATATCATCAAGACCATTTTTACAAAATGTCTATTTAAGCCATATGATCATATGTTGTCTTAAACATCATTAATCCTCACTTTATCAATATTTTACAACATATTTAAGGGCTGAATTTTCCAACTTTCTTATTTCCTCTTGAAACTCATTTTCATCTTCGTTTATCATGTTTAAATATCCTCAACTAACATACTACAAGATTCTACACACGTGAGGATGGATTTCAACCTAGAATTTCCATAAATATGAACCTAAACACGATATTAACTTGAAATCGTACTTTATATGCACATTCATCTTATTTTAAGATTAGAAAGATATTTGTTCTTTAAAAACCTATTTGAGTTTAGTTTTCTTTAAAACCTGAATTTTTCATGAGAAAACTTTAAATAAAATACTAGAAAATAACTCTGAAAAATTATCTACATTTTAGGATGCTTCCTAACATGTATCTTAGATTTAATCTTCAAAACATACTAAGGAAAATCCTACCTTGAATTTGAAGAGGAAATTCTAAGAATTATGATTTAAAAGCTCCTAAAATTTAAAGAATGCTCCAACTCCTCTTGAAATCTCCAACAACAACTCTTTAACCCCACTTCTTCCTTGGACAAGGCTTGCAATGGGTCTTACAATCTTGGAAATGGGCTAAATATTGCTAAGAGTGAAGGTTTAAATCTTGGGGGGGTGAACAAGGGTTGGGGATGGAGGAAAAGGCCTGGAAGTGTAGAGAGAGAGTGTAAAATATGATGGAAATGGAGAGAAGTGAGTTCTCTCCACCCCCTCACATCTATTTATAACCCAATGCCCTTAAACCATTTAACCTTTGGTCCCCCAAAGCCCCTGCCCCATTTTGATCCGCTCCATTAGGAGCTTGACAGATTAAAAGATCTAACGGTCCTCATCATGACAACACATTTGGTTTTGTAAAATTCTAATTTTTACAGTCTCGTTCAAACAAGATTAGGCCTCGTTTGAATGACAATACACATTTCGTTCGAACCGGGTTCCAGGGAAGATCTAACGAGCCTTGTCAAACGTATACAATGAATATCATTCAATGGTCGTTTGATCAACTATTTAAACGAATGAGGCCTCTCATTCGAATGACCTAACCTGGTTCTAAAGAGATTTGAATCTCATTCAAATAACTGAGCATAGCATTCAAACAACACAACTTTCTCATTTAAATTTTCGGCCATTCAATCCCATTTTAATTGCACAAAGGTCACAAGAATAGTTCAAAATAGACAATCACCCTTTATATTATGTCCATGGACAATAGGCAATAAATTTATATGAAAAGGAGATATAATCTCGAGAACGATCGTCACATAGTAGCTACATGTTACGTTGGTCTCCTGCAAGGTGTTTGTGCCTCTCGTAGGTCCTTTTAGGGGTTATTTTGCATTTTTGCCCTCTAACGACAAGTTTTCAAAAGCCTAATTTTGCATGCATGCAAGTTTTGATCAGGTTCTTGAACTTGAATGCGATCAGTTGCTACATGTTATGTTGGTCACGTGCTATGTGTTCGTGCCTCTTGTGGGGCCATTTTGGGGCTTTTTTTGCATTTTCACATTTCAATGGCATGTTTTAAGCCTAAGTATATCTACTTGAAAGTTTTGATCATATTCTTGAACCGAGAGTCTCGTGACTATGCGATCAGTTGCTACATATAACGTTGCTCCTATGTGAGGTGTTTGTGACTCTCACATGACCGTTTGGAGGTTGTTTTGCATTTTATCCCTCCAACGAAATGTTAGCCAATGTGCAAGTTTTGGTCATGTTCTCAAATCGAGAGTTATGTGAAAATGCGATGAATTGCTACATGTTACGTTGGTCCCATGAAAGGTGTCCATGCCTCTCGCGGGATTGTTTACAAATTATTTTGCATTTTCACCCTTCAAGGACATGTTTTCAAGACTAAATCTACCTACTTGCAAGTTTCGATCAAGTTCTCGAGCTGAGAGTCCTGTGATTATGCGGTTAGTTTTTACTAGTTACTTTTGTCCCGTGTGAGTTGTTTGTGCCTCTCGCATGTCCGTTTATGATTGTTTTGCATTTTCTCTCTTCAATAACATGTTTTCAGGTCTAAGACTACCTACTTTCAAGTTTTGGTCACATTCTTGAACATTGAATCTCGTGATTACACAATCAGTTGCTATGGATTACGTTATTCGTGTGGGGTGTCCCTGCCTCTCACGGGGCCATTTGGGATTGTTGTGTATTTTCGCCATTCAATGGCATGTTTTCAATCCAAAGTCTAACTACTTTCAATTTTTGTTCGTGTTCTCGAACTAGGAGTTCTGTGACTACGTGGTTAGTTGCTATGTGTTACATTGGTCCCCTGCGAGGTGATTGTGCCTCTTTTAGGGCCGTTTGGGGACTATTTTGCATTTTTATTCTTCAATGGTGTGTTTTCAAGCCTAAGTCTACCCACTTACAAGTTTTTGTCATGTTCTCAAACTGTTAGTCTTGTGACTACACTGTCAGTTACTACATGTTACGATGTTCCCTTGCGAGTGTTATTGCCTCTCATAGAGCCGTTTGGGGGTTGTTTGGTATTTTCACCCTTCAACAGCACATTTCTAAGACTAAGTATACCTACTTGAAAGTTTTGGTCATGTTATCGAACCGGAAGTCCCGTGATAATGAGGTTAGTCGCTAAATGTTACGTTGGTTCCGTATGAGGTGTTCGTGCCTCTCGCGAGGCCGTTTGGGGGATGTTATGCATTTTCTCCTTCAAAGGCATGTTTTCAAGACTAAGCCTACCTACTTACAAGTATTGGACATGTTCTCGAATAGAGAGTCCCATGTCTATGCAGTTAATTGCTACGTGTTACGTTGGTGCCGTGCGAGTTGTTCGTGCCTCTCTCAGGGCCGTTTGGGGTATGTTTTACGTTTTTACCCATCAATGGAATATTTTTAAGCTTACTTCTACCTACTTGCAAGTTTTGGTCATGTACTAAAATTGAGAGTCCCGTGACTATGTAGTCAATAACTACATTTTACGTTGCTCCCGTGTGAGGTGTTCAAGCCTCTCGCTAGACCGTTTGGAGGTTATTTTGCATTTTTTCGCTTCAACGACATAATTTTAAGCCTAACTCTACCTACATGTTAGTTTTGGTCATGTTCTCGAATTGAGAATCCCGTCACTACTCTGTTAGTTGCAACATGTTACGTTAGTTCTGTACGAGGTGCTCGTGCCTCTTGTAGGTCATTTTGGGGATTATTTTGCATTTTCGCCCTTCAACGTGATGTTTTCAAGCCTAAGTCGACCTAGTTGCTAGTTTTGGTCATGTTCTCGAATCGGGAGTCCCGTGACTATGCTATTAGTTGTTACCTATTACGTTGGTCCCTTATGAGGTGTTTGTTCCTCTCGTGGGTCTATTTCGCTGTCATTTTTAATTTTTCCCTTTAATGGCTCATTTTCAAGCCTAACTCTACCTACTTGTAAGTTTTGGCCATGTTCTAAAACTGAGAGCCTCGTGAATATGCGATCAGTTGCTACATGTTATGTTGGTCCCGTGCGAAGTATTTGTGCCTCTCTTGGGGCCGTTTTGGGGTTAGTTTGTGTTTTTTCCTTACAAAAGAATATTTTTATGGGTAGACTACCCACTTGCAAGTTTTGGACATGTTCTCAAGTTGGGAGTCCCGTATTTATGCGATCAGTTGTTACGTGTTACTTTGTCCCGTGTGAGGTGTTCGTGCCTCTCGTAGGACCGTTTAGGGTCTATTTTATGTTTTTTACATTCAATGGCATATTTTCAAACCTAATTCTACCTACTTGTAATTTTTGTTCATGTTCTCGAACCAAGAATCTTGTGACTACACGATTAATTGATACGTGTTACGTTGGTCCCATGCGAGGTGTTCGTGCCTCTCAAGGGGCCGTTTGGGGGATGCACTTCATTTTCTCCCTTCAATGGCATGTTTTCAAGCCTTAGTATACTAAGTTGCAAGTTTTGGTTATGTTCCCAAATCGATAGTTCGACGATTACGTGGTCAGTTGCTACGTGTTATGTTGGTCCCATATTAAGTTTACATACCTTTTATAGGTCCATTTGGGGATCGTTTTGTATTTTCTCCCTTCAACGGTATGTTTTCAAGACTGTCTACCCACTTTCAAGTTTTGATTAAGTTCTCGAACTAGGAGTCCCGTGACTTTGTGGTCAGCTGCTACATGTTACATTGGTCCCGTATGAGGTGTTTGTGCCTCTCGCAAGGTCGTTTGGGGGTTGTTTTTATTTTCTCCCTTTAACGGCATGATTTTAGGCCTTAATATACCAACTTGAAAATTTTGGTCATGTTCTCGAATTGAGAGTTTCGTGATAACATGGTCGGTTTCTATGTGTTACGTTGGCCCTGTGAGGGAGTTAGTGCCTCTTTTGGGGCCGTTTAGGGGTTATTTTTCATTTTCGACCTTCAATGGTATGTTTTCAAACCTACATCAACCTACTCGATAGTTTTGGTTATGTCCTCGAACCGGGAGTCTTATGACTATAGGTTTGTTGCTTCGTGTTACTTGGTCTCGTGAGAGGTGTTCATGCCTCTTATGGATCCATTTGGTTGTCCTTTTTTATTTTCACTATTTGATGGCACGTTTTCAAACCTGATTTTACCAACTTGCTAGTTTTGGTCATGTTCTTGAATTGGGAGTCCCGTGACTACATGATCAGTTTCTACGTGGTACGTTGTCCCGTGCCAGGTATCTGTGCCTCTCACGAGATCATTTGGGTTTGTTTTGCATTTTTTCCCTTCAATAGCATGCTTTCAACCCTAAGTCTACCTACTTTAAAGTTTTGGTCATGTTCATGAATCGGGAGTCTCATGACTACGTATTCAGTTATAACATGTTATGTCGGTCCCATGTTCATGAATCGGGAGTCTCGTTTTGGGGTTATTTTGCATTTTTTCCCTTAAATGGTATGTTCTCAAGCCTAAGTCTACATACTTACAAGTTTGGGCCATGTTATCGAAGTGGGAGTCCCATAACTACGCAATTAGTTGCTACGTGTTATGTTGGTCTCATGCGAGGTGTTTTGACTCTCGTGGAGCCGTTTGGAGGTTGTTTTGTATTTTATCCCTTCAAAGTCATGTTTTCAAGCCTTAGTTTACCTACGTGAAAGTTTTGATCATGTTCTCGAACCAAGTACCAGGAATCGTGCTGATTATCCCTGAATATGCAATCCTCGAGCAAGGAATCAGGCTTGGATTTGAAGCCTCCAACAAAGAAGCAGAATATGAAGTACTGATTGCAGGCTTACAGAAAGCACGAGCTCTTAGAGTAAGCAACTCTAAGTATTCAGCGATTCACAGTTGGTCTCCAACCAAATAAGTGGTGATTTCAATGCTAGAGATGAGAGGATGGCAGCCTACCTCGCCACGAAGAAGAAATTGATGGTCAACTTTGAACAAGTTAGCGCCCATAGTTTTCAAGAAGATAGAACAGCCATGCTAACGCCCTAGCAGCCGTAAGCTCAGCGATCAATTTTGACTTAAAGAGAATAATTTCGATTGATTTCGTCGCCCGACCAAGTATCAACCAGATTAACGATCTGCCAAACGTGGGGCATATTCTCTAGATCGAGACAGCCCCCAGATGGATGGACCCCTTAAGGTATTATTTGAAGGATGGTGCGCCACCAGACGATAAGAAGGTCGCTCATCAGATAAGAGTCAAAGGTGCTCGCTTCCACTTATCTTCGGAGGGAAAGCTATACAAAAGATCTTTCACTGGAACTTACCTCCAATGCGTTAATCCAAAGAACGTCGAGCAAGTCTTACATGAACTCCACGAGGGAATTTATGGAAGTCATATTGGGGGCAGGTCGCTAGCTTTTCGAGCAATGAAAGAAGGCTACGGGGGGTTGTACATGCAAAAAGACACCGAAATTTATGCTCGCAAATGCGAAAAGTGCCAACTCCATGCACCTATGTGAAAAAAATTCTCGAGGGACATTTCTTGAGATGCGCCCATGAAACAATCTCCATACACACACATAAATATACTCTGATTTCATGCAAGTTTTTCTAATAACATGCATATAATAAAATAAATAAAAACTTTATTATCTAACTAATCGAATTTTAATACATGCGAAAATTAAAATCAATTAAATCTGATTTAATTAAAAGTCAAATTAATAACAATCTGATTTATTACGCTACAATACAATATATCAAATATGATTAATTATTCTAATTAAAGAATTAAATCATGTAACAATTTTAATTATAAATCATACATAGAATGAGATGAGGAAAAGAACATTAACAAGTATGATTTTTTAACGTGGTAAAACACTTAAACAAGGGAAAACATCCACGGTGACCTCTACGCCACAAAACAAAAATTCCACTAAAATAAAGATTCAAGTTACAACACTTAAGCAAACACACAAAGATCCTAACTAAGTTCAGAATATACCTACTTGAGATTCTCCACTCCAAAGGTAATCTGACTAGAACTTGATCTTTTCTTTGTTGCTCCTTTGCTTTTTCCTTGATCTCCTTTTTAGCGAATTCAAACTCAGTCATAACCGATCTCTCAACAACATACTAGTTGCGCAAAACATGCAATTGAATATGTTCTAAATGCAAACCATGCAAGAACTTAATTCATATCTCAAGCATATAAGTTTTTTACAAAAACTTAACAAAAATACATTTGTAACCAAGCAAATAAGCTTTCTATAAAAACTTAACAAAAATATATTTTCAATTAACAATCAATTAAGTTTTCTACAAAAACTTGCAAAATAAATTTTCAATCATAAATCTTGTAAGCATTCTTTCTAATCAATATGTAATAACACTCTTATGAATACAATCATGTAGACATAAAATAATCACTCCAACATGTGTTCTCAATCTCTTAAAAACATATTATTAAATTTATGAGGAAAGTGTTTTTCAAATAATTTGACAAATATGAGAAACCAGATCTTTAAAAATATTTTCAATAAACATGCAAGATCCGGAGAAATTCCGATTTAAACACCATATAGCATCCAATCATAAAATCATAATATTTAGATCATAAAAATATTCAATAAAATTCGAATCTAAAAATCTAAGGAATTCTAGTTTTTGCAAAAAAATATTTCATCATGAAAGCACATAAATTCTCTCTATAATAACACAATATTTCAATCTATAAAGTTATGAGATGATGTGTAAGATCGTTGAGAATAAAAAACAAAACAGAAATGAGATGAGATGAAGTAGAAATAACACAATGTGTGAAAAATAACATTCAATCTCTCTCTTAGATATTCTCTCTAATTTTCTATATTTTCTCTCTACAAAATCTAAACCCTCTTATGTTCCTCACTCTAGAAATCTGAGCATCTCAAAGGTATATGTAACAACCCAGACTTTTGAGCGACTATTTTATATTATTTTGCTTGATGGGCTAATTTTATAAAATAGGGAAAGTTGGAGTAAATATTATTTCCCGTGATATTATGGGATAATGTTTACTATATTTTGCCTATTTACCGTTATGAGAAGGTAAATAGCAATATATGGTTTTTTATTGCGCCGTTATATGTTATGCGACGATTATGGCTCATATATAAATTGGAGTATAATTAATGAAATAAAATGAATTTGGAACATAAAAATAGTTTACGTTATTCTGAATGCCAAAATAGGGGGTGCGGTTGTTTTTAGAATAGTCGAAATAAGTGCCAAGTTGTATTTTTGAGTTTTGGGCACTTTTGGCGGGTTATGACTCAATTGTGTGGTTACGAGTCATTTTAATGGTGTATTAACACTTAAAAGAGGATAATTAATGTTTTAAGACCCGTATAAGTCTCCCCAACCCTTTTATTTTCTTAATCTTATGTTATAAGCCTTGAGAGAGAGAGAGAGAGATAGAGAGAGAGAAGAGAGAGAAAATGGAGATATGGGCTGGAATCCGTTGCTACCGGAGGAGAACCCGAGACTACAAACTCAAGGCAAATTTCTTACTTGCTAGATATTGATTTAATGTGATAAATTGCATGTATAGTTAGTTTTTGGAGATTTAAACCAATTATGGGTTTTGGGTGTTTTGGTGTATAACCCTTAAATCTTTGTTTTTAATTTGATTTGAGGAGAATAAATTGGTTAGATGATGTGTTGGTATGATTGGGTATAAATAATTATTGTTGATGTTAGGAAGAAATCAAGTATTTGAGGGTTTTGGAATTTTAGGGTTCTTCAACCCGTAGCCCAAATTGGGCAAATTCGCAGGGCCGAATCGATTCGGCTCCCAAGAGAATCGTTTCGGTTAGGGGGCAGGATACAGGTCTGGGAGACCGAATCGATTTAAACTGAGACAATTTGTTGGTTTTACTCACCGAATCAATTCGTATTTGGGCGAATCGATTCGCAGCCATGGGCGAATCAATTCGGCTGCCCTATTTTGGTGATATTTTTTCCTAGTTTGATTATAGCCCTTTTCTTTTCAGTTCAAGGTTTGGGAACCTTCCTTTGGGAAGTAATGAGGAGTCCTAGAGGGTTATGTTGGGTATACAAGTACCCTAGGCTAGTATAGATTTGGGCTTATTTTATTAACCCTAGATTCGGGTGTATAAATCGAGCTTGTCGTAGTATCGATATTATTATAGTGAATATATCTATATGGCTTCCATAGTAGGGAAGTTCTGTATTTTCCTCACTCGTTATAAATCGAGTGTCGATAATTTAAATGTATATGTGTGTTATGTGCTACTCGTATTATATGTGTTATACGAGTGGAAATATTCTTGGTTTGGTGGGAGTAATAGCAAACAAATAAATTGCGAGGCTATCATACTTCTAGTTTCAAAGCGGAACTAGTTGTTTTATAATATCTCACCTGGATATAGGATTGAGACTTTATAGAGATGGTTTAAGGTATGTAGGTAGTTTTCATTATTTTGCTTTGTTTGTTTTGTTTGATTATTTGTTTGCTTTGCTTGTGTATGACGTTGCCTTATCTCCACGACCAACAAAGTTAAGTAGTAATGCATTGGAGGGGTTCCTTGTTTGGATTTCGCTTTTGCGAGATGCTCCACGCGTGAACCTTAACGACGTTAGGAGTGGAGAGATGATATTCTTTCTTCTTTTATTTTATTTTATGTTAAGATGCTGGGTTGGAAGGTTTAGCGAATAATCACGTGATTGATTGATTAAAGGGCTAAGTTGATTGCGATATAGGAGCACTGTAATAGTCCTTCCCTCTAATCGATGTGTGGGAGACTAAGATATGAAAGTCGGATTGAGACTTATGGTTATGCCTTAATGAGAAGGCCATTTAAAAAGATGTATGTATGTATATTGGGATAAAGCATCGATGGCATCTTACAGAAAGTAAATGCCAGATTAATTAAATTTTCAGTTAATTGAGATGGTAAGACATAAAATTAGAAGTGCATTAGTAGAGTTATAAGTTAGAATTTTAGTGGTCCCGATCATGTGTCTTCGACCGTTACATCTTGATGACCGACGATGCGAGGTAGTAGTGTAACGGGATAGTTCCTTGTTTGGATTTCGCCTTGGCGAGACGTCCCACGCATGAAACCAAGTGAATGTCGGAAGTTGGGAAGGGTCTTGGACACTAGGGATATAATTAGTATATTACTTATACGTCTTGATTAGGATATATATCGACTTTAGGATTATAAGGACGTAAGGCCCTTAGGGCACGTGACGTTATTTTAGGAAGGAGGTATGGAGTTGACCACGAGTAGGTTATGGGTTAACTCTAAGTAGGACTAGGTCCCTAGAAGGAAGAAGTATGGGATCTCGAGTGATACGAAATGTTAGGCCATTGAAGGTGGGGCCTCTCGTAGGTAGAGCGTTACGTCGGTAACCGATATTTTGAGGAGTTGAACTGTGAGCTGACTTTTACTCCTGTGCATGTGTTGTTAAGATCGGGAATGGATTTAACGAACGAGTTTCTGATAGGAACGGGAAGTATTAACGCTGGAGCATGGACCCATTGCTTAGGCGTCTCATAAACTTAGATTTCACGAGAAGTGTTATCCCACCCTTGATGTAGAGTTCATAGCAATAGTACTCGCCTTAAAGGAATAAAGGCACTACTTCCTGGGCAGGAAATTGGTTTTTTCACGAGCAACAAGATGGAGTTCGTAAAGGGCTATCAATTGATATTCCCTTTCGAAAAGTAAATGCGGATGGGGTAGCTAATGCACCGAGAAGACAACCAATCGAAGAGATTAGTGAAGGCGTGGAATGCCAAGTGGGACGAGCTCAACCGAGAGGATACTATAGCAAGAACATTTATGTCCGTGATTGACCAGTTCACCTACTTGTGTGAAGAGAGTAGTGTGGAACGAGGAAGGGTATATTCGTGGACATTTTCCTTGAATTGCCGTCACCGAAATGGTCATGATCTTATTTGAGGAAATTGTTGATCGTTTGACCAGATCGCCGCTTTTCTAAGGAATGCGGGCAGACTAATTGCATAGAAGTACGCCCAACTCTTTATGGCAAAGTTATGGAACTGTGTGAGGTCCCTATCAAAATATTGGTGGACCGAGACGAGATATTTGTGTCAATGTATTGGTAAAGTTTCCCGAAAGAAATGGGAACCGTATGGATATGGGGTATATCCTACCACCCGTAAGTGGATGAATGAATGGTTGAAATTAACCAAATGCCGAAAGGCATACCTTGAATAGGTGGGTTCAAGTTAAAGTAAGGATTAGAGTAGTAGCTTTTATGGATCGAGTTTCCGTACAATAGTTCGGATCGTTTTCTATAAGTATGGTGTCGTGTGTGTGGTCGAGTGTAGTCGGCTGAGTAATTTGCCTGCTCGTTGGAATGGAACCAGCGGACAATATATTACTTGGGCTTGGAGTGGTCCGAGAATATTTCTTTAACGATTGGGATCCTTGAGCCGCATACTTTTAAGGGCTAAGCCAATGCGAATAGAAGTAAGTAGTGTTGGGGTGACCGATTATAACTTAGTGTAGTTATTCCCTGGCAAGGGTATAATGTGATTCAGGAAGAAAGGAAATTTGTGCTGAGATATGTAGGTATCTCCTTCTGTAGTAGAAAGGTAGGATCGATAGTTCATGAGGAACAATTTGGTGTTATGTTAGAGAACGGAGAATATAGACTGAGATCGAATAGTGATGACCTTAGTCCGAGTCCAATAGGGACGCCGCACTGCCGAGGGATTTGCTAAGGATGATAGAACGATAGTTTAGTATAGTATACCCTTGATATGGTTATACAGTTTGCCTGAATTTTGAGGGCAAAATTCCCTTTTAAGGGGGGGGGGGGGGGGAGTATGTAACAACCCATGCTTTTGAGCGACTATTTTATATTATTTTGCCTGATGGGCTAATTTTATAAAATAGGGGAAGTTGGAGTAAATATTATTTCCCATGATATTAAGGTACCGTTATGAGAAGGTAAATAGCATTATATGGTATTTTATTGCGTCGTTATATGTTATGCGACGATTATGACTCATATATAAATTGGAGTATAATTAATGAAATAAAATGAATTTGGAACATAAAAATAGTTCACGTTATTCCGAATGCCAAAATAGGGGGTGCGGTTGTTTTTAGAATAGTCGAGATAGCCGAAATAGGTGTCAAGCTGTATTTTTGAGTTTTGGGCACTTTTGGCGGGTTATGACTCAATTGTGTGGTTACGAGTCATTTTAATGGTGTATTAACACTTAAAAGAGGAGATTTAATGTTTTAAGACCCATATAAGTCTCCCCAACCCTTTTATTTTTCCAATCTTATGTTATAAGCCTTGAGAGAGAGAGAGAGAGAGAGAGAAGAGAGAGTTGGGAGAAATGGAGAAAAGAGAGAGAAAATGGAGATTTGGACTGGAATCCGTTGCTACCGGAGGAGAACCTGAGACTACAAACTCGAGGCAAGTTTCTTACTTGCTAGATATTGATTTAATGTGATAAATTGCATGTATAGTTAGTTTTTGGAGATTTAAACCATTTATGGGTTTTGGGTGTTTTAGTGTATAACCCTTAAATCTTTATTTTTAATTTGATTTGAGGAGAATAAATTGGTTAGATGATGTGTAGGGATGATTGGGTATAAATAATTATTGTTGATGTTAGGAAGAAATCAAGTATTTGAGGGTTTTGGAATTTTAGGGTTCTTCAACCCGTAGCCCAAATTGGGCAAATTCGCAGGGCCAAATCGATTTGGCTCCCAGGCGAATCGATTCGGTTAGGGGGCAGGATACAGGTCTGGGAGACCGAATCGATTCGGGATTAGGCCGAACCGATTCGGACTGAGACATTTTGTTGGTTTTACTCATCGAATCGATTATCATTTGGGAGAATCAATTCGCAACCAGGGGCGAATCGATTCGGTCCTAGGGCGAATCGATTCGGCTGCCCTGTTTTGGTGAAATTTTTTCCTAGTTTGATTATAGCCCTTTTGTTTTTGGTTCAAGGTTTAGGAACCTTCCTATGGGAAGTAATGAGGATTCCTAGAGGGTTATGTTGGGTAGGCAAGTACCTATGCTAGTATGGGGTTATTTGGGCTTATTTTAAAGGTTAGATTGGGTAGGTTAATGTCCGAATGATATAGGAAGTTAACCTAAAAAAAATTGGAGATAAAATGTTAATGGTGCGACTTTTGGGAGAAAATTATTGAAGGAGACTCACTTTGATGATTTAGGGTATTGTGTGGACTCTTGGAGACTAGTTTGAGGATAATTACACTTTGGTCTTAGGTCATTAATAAAATATGACACTAAGAATAAGAAATGCATATTCTAAATTGTGGTACTAAATGAATAAGTACAAATGATTTTGAGAATGTAAAAATGGCTATTTTCAAATGGAAAGAAAAAGTATGATTTTCATAAATGTTAATCTATGATTACACACCTCTCTAAATCGCTATCATAAGGGAAGTTGTGCGCGTGTGGTGAAGCCCCCTGGCTAATAAATGCAGGGTGGATATATCCCTAGGCCATATGAGCGTTTATTGTATATTTTTTGCGATGGTGAGGTAATTCTGAGTGTGGTTATGACTCTCCCACAGGCATATGGCCGCTTCCCGACGGTTTCGTTAGGATCCCAGGTTGTCTTGATGATAGGTCCTAGAAGATGATAGCCATTTAGGGGCGCGCACAGTGGGAAAACCCGGACGGGCGGTCTTAGAAACGTTATATGATATGATATATATAACTATGAATAATAATGTGGGACATTATTGTTATTAAATCATTTTATGATAATGAAATGGCTTTAAATTATATTTCCCGGATGGAAGAAGGGAAATGGGAAGTTAAATACATTTTCCGAATGGAAAAAAGGAAAATGGGAAAGTATAAGATGAAAAAGCATTTTTATTTTAATAAAACATGCTTTATATATATATTTTTCCTGGATGGAAGAAAGGAAATAAAATTGGTAAAGAAAATTTTGATATGATATTGACTTGGTAACATTTGATAAAATGAATTACCGTTTATACATATTCCTAAAGAAAGAAATAGGAACTGTGCATGTAGAGTTGTAAAAATGGATTTGATGACTCCTTGAGTATTGTATATGAGTTCTCCCATGCTTATAAGATCATTGAACATTTCATTGATATTGCGCTAGGTTGTGCTTTTAGAATTGAGAGGTGATAAATATTATGTTAATTGCAAGAGAACTACGCACTTAACTGTCATGCATTTTAGGCACATGGTAATCTTATCAAATCGGGCCCTGACCCGTCTATATTTCTTTGTTTTGCATGCAACTCTTTGTCCGTTCAGGTGCTTTACCGCATGGACACCTGTATTGACATCTCCATTCCCGTTGTCATGGAGCTATAGCATATTGCGGATGTTATAGGATATTTGGATTAGACGTCTCTTTCCATTGTACTCTAGTTATGTTCAGTTTATTTATTCGGGCGTGTTGCCCACGCTTTGTATTCATTTATTATACTGTGATATCTAAATTGTAATACTCGGTGTAACTATTTGTATTGATCTGTTAACCGACAACTTTTTCGGTTATTATTTATTATATTGTCTCTCCGTTACCCGTTGATTTTGGTGTCCACCGTTTTTTTAAATTGGATTGTCTAAGTGTTTTTTTTTATTTACAAAATTTTAAATCTGATGGTCCAATTTCTAAAATGATTGGTGGTTATCTCGTACTATTATTTTAATCGACAATGATGCTGAGGATGGACCATCTATGATTCCTGTGATTATTAGAGTATTGGGTTGGCCACCTATTATTTTAGTACGCGGGTTGTCACAGTAATACTCTAATTAAACTCTCAAATGAGGTTTCTATAGGTGAGAAAACAATATTCTAGAAACTTTTAAATCAAGGGTTCAGATTAAAAGTTATAATCTAGGGCTGGGATTAATTCGAGTTAAAATAGATTAACAGATTTTAAACAACCAAACTGTCTAACTAAATAAGTGTGTTTTGAAAACCTAAAACTACTAAAGATATAATAAGGGCGGTATAGGGTTTTGGTTGTAACAAACTTCTCGGTGCAACACAACTGAAAATAGGGTACAATTCGGAACCTACTGAAAAGAGTGTAACTGTGCAAGTGGGTTCAATTCGGAACATACTAAACCTAGCTTACACTATCAGGTAACATTATTATCTTGGTGCAACCCAACTGAAAAGAGGACTACAACTTAATGTCAAATCAAAATTGACAAGAAGTCGAACCAAGCAGGTAGTGGCTATAACCGTAAGTCCAATAAGATATTGGCAATTAACTAAGGTTTAAAAACAAACCTACGATCCTATAACAGCTATGAGATCAAGTCGCTGGTACAATAGGTAGTACATCTAACCATTCAATGAAGGTGTGGTCCTATCATGTACAATCGGACTTATCAAGAAAAGTACTATTTGGTCAAGTACACACTAGCAAGTACTAAGGCTAGGGACGAATGACAAATTATTAAACATAAAAAATGTTTTATCAAAAATCAATTTTTATTAAAATTATTTTTATAAAAAATAATGTAATTTCATTTTTTAGAGAAAAAAATATTTAGGCTCACAATTAATTAGTCACACAATTAAAAACATAGATCAATATATATGCATGTGTGTCTAATGTGTCAAGTGCAAATGCAACACACGTGATTACCTTTACTAGGATATGTCGTTGAGTAGAGTCGAGGCATGTTGAGTCGTCGAGTAATGTTGCTTGATGTACCAAGGAGAGGGCTCGTATTAAAAAATATATTTTAACAAAATATTCAAATTAGTTAAAACGCCTAAATATAGACTCAAGTAAGTCAAAGATTTAGGATGTTTCACTATGGTTCACCAACCGTCTAGTGACCTGAAGTCACTTACCAGCCCATGGCCTTTCTCCCCATGGGGTATGGACATCGTGGGCCCTCTTCCTATCGCACCTGATAATCGCAAGTATCTATTGGTCGCGACAGATTACTTCACCAAATGGATAGAAGCAGAGCCATTGGCAAACATTAGAGATGCGGACATGATAAGATTCATATGGAGGAGCATTATCACTCGTTTTGGGATCCCCAAGACCATCATCACTGACAATGGAACCCATTTTGAAAGTGGACTCTTCCAAAGTTTCTGCAGCGACCACGGGATCAGGCACTACTTCAGCTCTGTGGCATATCCTCAGAGCAACAGATAGGCTGAAGCCTCCAATAAGACAGTGATCGATGGATTAAAGAAGCACTTAGAGCGAGTCAAGTGGACATGGGTAAACGAACTACCCCACATCCTATGGGCTTACCGCACCACCCCACGGGGAGCAACTGGAGAGATACCGTTCGCACTAATGTATGGGATGGAGGCAATTATCCCCTTGGAAGCTGGCTTCCCTATCATGAGGTCAGCCCTGTTCAACCAAGGCTAGAATGATGCAGCATTGCTCGCTGAACTTGACCTAGCTGAAGAACGAAGGGAGTTGGCTCTAGTGAAACTAGCAGCCTATTAACAACAGCTAACAAAGCAATATAACAAAAAGGTCAATCCAAGAACTTTCCAAGTCGGGGATTAGGTCCTAAGGAAAGTTCTTGGAAGCACTGTAAAACCATCGGATGGAAAGCTAAGACCAAACTGGGAGGGGCCATTCAAGGTGATAAGAGACAACCTACAAGGAACCTATCACTTAGAAACGCTAGAGGGCAGAGAGATACTTAGAGCTTGGAATGCAGCCAATTTAAAGAAATTCTACTTCTAGTTTTTCTTTTATCTTTTTAAAACTCAATGTTGAAACTTTCAATTCACTTCTGATTAATAAAGATTTGTTTGGCAGTGTCCCTCTATGAAGTGTTGATTTTTCTCAACTACATTACAATTCACGCACATTTTCCAAGTTACAGGCTCTCCTCTTAACATACAAAACTAAAATCACGAGATACGTAGTAAAGAAGGGTCAATATGCAATGACCCTCCTCAGGCGTTCGTCAGCAAACACAAATGACCTCCTGGTTTGCCCCTGGAAATATATAAAGCCCTACAGGGGACCCTTAGGCAATATGGACAACCTAGGTTGGTCGCTAACATTGTTTGGCTAAAAAATCTTGCTCGGATAGAACATCAAATACCAGGTGTATCCTCGTCGTTGCCTCACTTAGGCCAAAGGTAGTGTGACGACACAACCTAAAAGGTAAAGTAAGGCAGAATGGTACAATAAAAGCATACTGGACTAGGGGGATACTCACTCAACAAACCAACTCTGCCTAAATCAAGTCTAGTCAGCTGGAAGAGCCCAAGATAGTTGACTAAGAAATAAATGAAGTAAAAGAAATACATGACACATGTTTAGTCGACAAATTGCCCAAAACATAGCTATTTTATTACATCATTACATATACAAAGAGTTACATATGCTGAGTAAATTAAATCCTAATGAGAACTAGGTCGCTAAGCAAGATAGTCAGCTACTCCCGCTCTTCGGCCATCATCCGGGTGAGGAGTTAATTCCTCCTTGACTTCGTCCAAACTTGGCTCGATGAGATACCTTGGGATTGAATCTATGGCAAACCATCGGTCATCCCTTCTAAATGGGTTCGGCATCAAAGTTGAGGGAGATATCTCATGCTGGTACCGGAGGGAAGAGTTCCTAGGGATCTACATCTCGTAAGAGCACTCAACCACCCTCTTATGAAAGATAACTCTTCAACCTCCTCAACTTCGTCGGAGCATCGGTCCAACCCTGGTCATAACTATCAGCCCACACCTGCCGAGGACCTTTCTTGAACATATGCCTCAGCGAGGTAACATCTCTTTGGAGACTGGCAGCTATCACGTATGCCTTGCGAACATCACCTCGAAGCTCGGCAATCTCCCTAGCTGAGCCACTATCATCAGTACCATCTCGCGGCCCAGTCGATGAGGAGGAACCATGAAAAACTCGAGGGGTAATGCTCGGCGCATTCTCCCTAAGTCGCGAGACTTCTCTCCTTAGAGTATCATTCTGTTGTTGAAGTACCTCTCCAACTTGATTAACCTCGGAGGCATCCAGAAGCTTAGCTTTCAAAGCATCCACTTCTTCTTGAACAGAAGCGCCGACCTCCTCTATCTCCTGAAGCCTATCTTTAAGCTTGGCAACGAGCTTTGACTGGTCCTTATAGTCTTGATTCCTCGACCTAAGAGACTTACAGATTCTTACAAAGGCACGACGAACTCGATTACTCGCATCAGGACGAAGACTTTTTCCTATTTGAGAGGTAGTGAGAATGTATTCCTCAACATCGATAAGCTACAAACCATATAAGCGTTGGAGAACAAATAAATCAGTACGTGGAAGGGAACATAATTTCATTTCGTTAAAAGGAAGTTCAAGTACATTAGCAAAAGAAAGAAGGAACAACGGGAAGATAAAAATACATAAGTCCCTAAAAAGACTAGCTAGCGACCTCTGTCTGAACCGAGGACGTTGGTTGCTTCCCCTTATCCACGACAGCCCTAGATACGCCTCCCTCAGATAGAGCAGTCACCATCCCCTAATCACGGGGAGCATCAGCAGTAGTGGTCGGGACAGCTGGGACACCTTCATTAGTAGCAGGAGGAGGCACCTCATCCACAACAGGCTTGGGGCCAGGGTCGTGCTCGTCAAAGAGGGGGGAATCAACATCCACCTCGATAACAAGCAAGGCATTGTCTCAACCTTTCTTGAAGTTGAGACGGCTAATATAACCAATCTGAGCCTCAGCATCCTCGTACGCTGCGACCCATCCAGCTTTGTACGAGCTTTTCTTGAGGGTGGCAGCCTCAGATTCCACCTTCTTCACCTTCTCAGCAAGCACCTTGTTGTCCTGAACCACCGCCATTTTGCTCATACAGACCAAGTCGTAGGACTGTCTCAGATCCTCGAGCTCCTTGGACTTCACCTCTTTTGTTTTGCTAGCTTTGGCTAAGGCATGGTCGAAAGACTTCTGAGCAACCTTTAAACTTGCCTCTAACTTAACATTCTTCCTCGCTAGCTCATCACGACTGCGATAGAGGACGATGAAGTCAGATACAAATTGCAGAAAGAAAATGAACATTAGCGAAAGAGACATTAAAAGAAGAACTGCAAAAATAGAGAAATAAGAAGAGACTTACCAAGGTTAGCCCCTGACTTGCCTTCAGGGCTAACTGATCTGTCCCTATGCTTGACGACCTCTGGCGATCAGCTAGTAAGACTGCTCTCTCGAGCACCGCCGGAGCCAGCTGAGGGGAAAGAGCAACAGAAGCCCCCTCTGTTAAGGCCGACACAGGCACCCGAGACTGCCCCGCCTTAGTCCTCACCTCTTCTCTCCTTCTTCCTTCTCTCTTCCTCTTTCTTCTTCTCCTCTTCCCTCTTCCTCACCAACGCCTTCTCTTTCCTCTTACTTTTTTGCTCATGAGCCATAGTTTGGGAGCCAGTGGCAGTATCCCCACTCCCAGACTTCTGCTTCTTCAACCTGTGAGCAAGCGCCACATTATCTTCATCATCATCCTGAATCAGATTTTTCCTAGAAGGAGCCATAGTTTCCTCACTGGAGCTATCCGAATCCTCTGGGTCCCCCTGAACCTCTGAACACTCCTCCGAACTGGAAGATTATTTGCCTCTTGAACTCTATTCGCTATAACCATTTTTTCTAATATGTTGGTCCGCGCCAACGGTATGTATAGGTGGTCGGACCGCCTATACATACCACTGGGGCGGACCATTTTATTTAAATCATAAAAATATTATTTTTAGTATAGTATAAAATGGTCCGCACCTGCAGTATAATAAAAAATCGTGGTATGTATAGGGGGTCCGACCCTCTATGCATACCGCTTGCGCGGACCAATTTTTCTAATATGTTGGTCTGCGCCAGCGGTATGTATAAGTGGTCGGACCGTCTATACATTATGCTAGCGCGGACCATTTTTTTAAATCGTAAAAAGATTATTTTTAAAATAGTAAAAAATGGTACGTGCCTGCGGTATAAAAAAAATACGACTCCATGTCACGTCGCATTTTTTTGAATCGTGATCCTGTTAGTTAAAAAATAAAAGATTTATAATCGCATTGTGTAATTTTTTAATTGGTTTGTGATAAGTAAAAAAATATGATTTTATGTCTTATCTTGTTATATTTTAACACATTTTTTTTAATTGGATTGTTTTTTTTAATTTAAAAATTATATTTAAAAAAATGAATTTACATAGACTTGTGTCACATCATTAAAGTTACAAAACAAAAAGGTGAGGGTGCCACATCATTAAGTAGGAAGATTAAGTTGGGAGTCCAAGTCGTTCTAAGAGTTTTCGATTAAGAAAAGTATTTTCCATTAGAAAAGTTGTGATGTCGATCGAATGTGACAAGAAAGATGACATGCGTTGAAATAACACCACAGCCATAAATTCCCTTCTCTCTATTATCTCTAATGATTTTGAAAAGATGTTATTCATGTGATTCCTGATCCTTTTGAGTGGTAGGGATCAAACAAAAACAATGGCCAAGTTCGATAGAATCCACACAAGTACATCCACATACAATTGAGTGCAGGAAAGCCCTGGAAAACTCAGCTGAGTTTCAGTGGCTACGAAGTGGATGTCTCATTTTCCATTGATAACCATACCTACGACAATGTGTCGCACCAAAATGTGTTTATTTTTTTGCAGTCTAAAATTATCCGATCCTAAAAGGAATTGAAGCTACATTACATTGCATTAGCATATATAAAAAAAAGGGACATATACTAAATAGCCCCTCGAACTTTTTTAATACACGTTTAGTCCAAGCATTTTTATTTTGCACCAAAAAATAAGGAACTTTTTGGTACAATATAAAAGATTTGGACTAAATGTGTATTAAAAAATGTTTGAGTGACTTTTTGATATTTGATTCATAAAAAAATTGTCATCCTGACAGAAAGTGAAACAATAAATTTATACAATTATCCTAAGACTGGACTGTACCATAGTAATCATTAACTTAAATACTGAATTAAAAAAAAATATGAAGAATTTTTTTGTCTGTAGAGTCTATCCAAGGGCTATGCGCCGAAGGCTTCAATCTTGCGGAAGCTATTTGGAAATGCTAATTTTGAGATGTAAACAATAAACTGTATCCTGCATGTACAGGTTTTCACAGGAAGAATTGAAACAAAAACCTTGTACATCGAGGAAAAGAATCAAAGTTTGAGAGCACCATTTTCATTCTCAATACCAATAAAAATACGACACTGGTCAAAACAGTCCCACAGACAAAAACTTTGTTTTTATAATGCCAAACATGTGGGATCTGTGTTTCACCAGTGTTACTTTATTAGTTATAAACTTGACCAAGAGGTGCTCAAAGCATGATAATTTTTCTCGTGTGTTTCTAACACATCTGTTGCTTGTGTACTTGCCGAGAACTCCATGTGCTATTCAATGCTGAACAAGGGAAGATAATAGTCGGCAATCTTTCGCTTTCCTCGACATGCGGGAAATCAACGGTGTAGTGGAGACCACGGCTTTCATGTCTCGCGAGGGCACTACTCACCACCAGCTTGGCACAACAAAAGAGGTTTCTCATTTCACAAGCCTCCAGACCCACCATCGTCGGCTCCCATCCTCTTTGAAACAAGTATGCCTCCCATTCCAACTCCAACTCCCCAATCCTCTTCTCGGCTGTTTTTAGCCTTGTTGTGGATCGTACGATTCCAACGTACTCCCACATGATGGATTGCAACTCTTTCCTCACTTCCCTCGTCCTACTGATGATTTTTCCCAATATATCACTCCCGAGTGAAATCGGAACAACGGGCTGGTCCCAACAACTTGAACCACTGAGATCAATCTGAGAGCTCTTCATGTGATCGATTGAAGGTTGCACGGCTCTTCGTGCGAATACAAGTGCCTCGAGCAATGAGTTGCTTGCGAGCCTGTTCGCTCCGTGTAGCCCCGTACATGCAACTTCTCCTGCATGGGCAGAACCCAATTTTTGGGTTAAGGTGAAAATCTAGTACTAACAATTTATCTGAAAATTGAGAGGGGAGAGGGGAGGGGAGGGGAGGAGGGATGAGGAGTGACAGGAAGGAGATGTTTTATTTCTTTGGATTTCAGCCCCTTTTTCATGATATTTTTAAGAAGTTCACCCATTTTACTTCAAAGTTCACATATCATTTTACTATATACTAATTTTAAAATTTCTCACCTGCCACATAAAGTCCACGTACGTTTGTCTCCCCCTGTAGGCCAGCACGAACTCCTCCACACATGTAATGAGCAGCGGGGACCACGGGAATTGGTTGGCGGGTTATATCCAGGCCATACCGGAGGCACTCGGCAGCTATGTTGGGGAAGTGAGAGAGAATTTCTTCTCGGGGTTTGTGACTTATATCGAGTAACACGTATTTCTCATTACGCTTTTTGAGCTGGTCATCTATACTTCTTGCTACTACGTCCCTAGGAGCAAGTTCTCCTCTCTCATCGTAGAGGGGCATGAACCTTTCCATGTCTAAATTGTATAGAATGCCTCCATCACCCCTCACAGCCTCGGTAATCAAGAAGGCATTTTCTCGGATCTTGGTTGGTTTGATTGGGAGACCTTCATCAGCTAAGGCGGTCGGATGAAACTGCACAAATCTGCCGTATAAAGAATTGTTAAACACCATTATTAATACAATCTGCTAGTGCAAATTTGTTCATATAGCATGTCAGTTGCAGAGGACTACTAATTAAATTGATAGGAAAAGATAAAAATGACGATGAAGTCAATAAATGAGCTAATTGCTATTGTAAAAATCTATTACATAGGCACAATGCTCTATCAATGTGAGTTACAAAATGAAACCACTTTGTTTTCTCTGTCATTAAAATTGTATATCCTCTTTCCACAAGCTCCATGATAGTAAGGATTGCACATGAATCTAGCTAGTTCATGGATAGCTCAGTCTCGGCTCATCTAGAAGCTCCATAATAATTGATAGATACATAATTAATTGGATACACATAAATTATATTAAGTAACAATGTTGTGTGCTACTATTGTGTGCGCGCACACACACGAGTTTTAACGTTACCTTCTTTATTCAACATCTACATATTTCTAATCACTGGATTTGAATTAATTTTAAGGCTAGGAAATGGAAAGATCAGAAAAGTCCAATCTCATTCAAAGATCATGCAAGTCGAACTTGAAAGCACCTCTGTGAAGCTTGCCATAGCTCGGCTCGTCCTCAAGCTCACACTTTACCTAGAGGAGTCGAACCTAAACAGCCCTAATCTCAACTCGACGCATCTCATCTGCACTAATTATATTATAATCATTTTGAAATTTAAAAAAAATATGATTTAACACCCATCTTTTGGGGACGACAAAAATTCTTTAATTACGTCATGCAATAAGAATGAGGTAGTGTATTTAATTGCTACAAAATTGGGCAGTTTGATATCATTTATATTGCATTTCTAAATGCAGTCAGTATCAACATAATTTAATAGCAAAAGTGAACAATACAACATTTAACAGAATGAGTTAAGACCTAATTACGCTTAAGGAGTTCACTGAGAATGCAAAAAAGATTTCTTACTCCATATTGGAAATTACAGCTTGAGCTCGATGGGCCATAGCTATTCCATCTCCAGTGGCTACCTATAAACATATATCACTGGTGAATCGAGTAGGGGGTGATAGTATTCATGATCAACAAGTGTAAGATAATTTATTAAACAGACAAAGTAAAATAAAATATAGATATAAGAGGCAATTTAGTTGAATGTTCCCATGTTTGACAAAAAGAGGTAAGTTTTCAAGTAGAACATGTTACGAACAGTTCGAAAAAAATATTACGTAAGTTTTCTAAGCTCAGAAATTGAATAAGGAATACTATGATTCAAAACACTATAGTCATCAGGTTTATCACTCCCAACTCATCAGAGTAAGTAACTGCATGTAGCCAACCAATCTCTAGAGATTAGGTTAACAACTTTAAAAAAAAAAAGGCGTACCCATTGCACAAGGCTCCCGCTTAACTGCAGGGTCTGGGAGAGGCGGATGTCGGTTGACCTTATCCCCATATATAGAGAGGTTGCTCTCATGTCTCGAACCCGAGACCAACCATAGCTTGGGCGAGTGCACTTGCTATCACACCAAGGTACGACCTCTATTAGGTTAATAACTACTAGGGTTATTTGTACTATGGGGGTCCAGTAGTTGTTCATAATACATTTTAGGATACAAAGTCTTCACTATTTGGATTTTACAGTTAATTTTTGCTTTTTCTTTGCACCCCAAAGTGCATTAAGAAGAACTACTGGATTCCAAAAGTACAAATAACCCAAATTATTAAACGTGAGAATAGTTTTTTAATACTTTATATAGAATAACTGAATATGTTAAGAAATATACAAGGATATACCACAAAAGAACAATTCATTGAACAAACAACAGTTGTTGGGAAGATAATAAATTGATCATACAGGTGGATTTGTTGTTGATGGATAGATATGCCCTGCACCCCCGGATGCAAGTAAAGTCACCTTTGAAATAAACCGTATCACCTAAAAGTCCAAATAATTCAAATATATATAGTTTAGTTTCTTATCCAATATATTTGAAAAACTGAAAGAGATTTTTTGACTTGGTTACCTCACTAATTGTCCCTTAATTAACCCTTAAACTTATGTAAAGGTACAATTCCTTTTTGTTTACTTGGCAACTTTTCCGTCCAAGAACTGAAAGTTTATCAATGGCATTAACGACCACACAAGTTTTCATCATTCTGAATGACACTCGGTGGCGAAAAATAAATTACAGTAACTAAAAGTGATGGTCAGTGACAATCGTTGCTAAAACAATCTGCCTCCAAAACTTTTTGCATTGTTAACTTAAACAGTTATTTGATGGAAAAGTATCCGAGTCGTAAAAAAACAATTACTTAGATCTAATTAAAGCTATTAGCGAGGTATCTAAGTTTATGAAATGCCCAAATAAAAGAGATATATGTACAAGAACCACTATTGTCACCTCTTGTGTTTCAGTATTCAAAATGTCAACACCATGACATACTGTGTCAGAACCATCCTGCAATCCCATGAATACAAAACAAATGTTAGAGAATACTAATTAACTATCTCCACAGTTCTTTAAAGGTTAAACTTATCATAAACAAAATCAACAATAAAAGTTTGGATTTTTCGGCTTACCCAATAATGTTAAATTTTAGATACCCCTGTTTTCGTATTTATTTAACTTAAACCCCTTTTTTCATGAGGTATGCCAAAATATTGCATTATCAACAAAGGGTAAAATGATGAGTAAAATATTAAATAATAATTGTACTTAACCACCCTCTATCAACCCCAACAATGCAAACTTGTGTTGTATCAACAGGGTGTAAGAATAAAAAATTTAATCTAATCATTTGACAACCCAAGGATTACTACTCACAATATAATGTAAAACTTAAATATAAGAGAACAAGAAGAATAGATAATAGATATTCTCATTAGGAGGACAACCTGAGAAGTGAGCAAATCTATTGCAAAATGATGCTCAAACACAAAAATGTTAGGATCATTCACGACCGCCTCTAATAGTGCCCTCTCAATTTCTCTACCCGTCATATCAGCAGCGTGCACGATTCTGTGATGAGAATGACCCCCCTCCCTTGCTAGGTGCAAGTTTCCATCCTCCCCATGATCAAACGATGCACCCATAGCAATCAATTCTCTAATTCTCTCAGGTCCTTCAGTGCATACGACCTGGACATATGATAACCTTGAGATGAAACTTAATGGCTTAAGCAAGCAAGCATATATTATGTTCAAAATAATATATAACATTGATCATTTGATCTATGAAATAAGAACATGTGGACGAGATCAAACTTGCATTTTCTATATAACAAGAAAAAATAACATATATGATGAGTTTTCAGCATGCAATTATCTTTAAATGTATATATAGTTTATAAAAGAACCACACCAACAAGGCTTATATGTCATATTTTATGGTTGTGAAAAACAAAAAATTACCAAAACAATATTTTAATGTTTACAGAGGAAATAAACGACCAATTCTATACTGAAAGGGTTAATTTCCCTCAATTCATTATTATATTAGGTACAGACCTAATTGTTGGTCACAAACTCAAGCCCAAGTTTTTTTGCCTAAAGACCTAAGCACTTTTACCATTAAACTAATCAATGGCCCCCGTTGAGTTAACGAAAATGAACATTTTTTTTCCATGAGCACCACAAGTCCCCTACAACGAGTCCATCGAATACAGAAATCTTACCTTGAAGCATTTCTACTTGATCTTCAAAGTTCTTCATGTAACTCATAATGTCATGTCTTTCTCTACTACAAAAGTTGACTCAGCAACACATTATGCTTCAAATTTATCGTACAATGTGTATAGAATATTGTGTAGTGATATTTAGGAGTAGTTTTCTGGTGACTTTTACAGCCACCGAAACCTAACACTTCACCAAGATACTCTATGCCATGGACGTGCAGAGCATATATGGTTGCCATCTAATCAGATTACTGAATTGGATACCATCCAAAATGAACAAATTTGGATGTATAATTATATCAATGACTGCACACATCACACACACGTGTGTGTGTGTGTGTGTGATTGTGATATAACATTATTTCCTATCATGTTTTCAGAAGGAATCTAAATTTTCCCCTTTGTCAGAGAAACATAAAAATTGTATCCACTAATTATTGTAGAACTGATTGCTATCAACAATATTGAACTCCATAATTAAAACTAATTCTATACAAAACAAGCAACTTCTAACAGGGACATATGACGAGTGTCCTCTAATATCACACCATGAGCTTTCTTACACATTCTAGTGGGCATGAAGTATGATAATCACGGTAGGTATCTATGGACAGTAGCAGAGTAATAAAGGAAAGATATAAGTACTCGTTAATATCAAATTTATAGGAGATCTTTTTCGATTAGGATTTCCTTGAACTTATTTAATGTTCATTTTTTATTCCTTTTGTTTCCTTTATTACCTTAATTATGACTCAAGGTATTTTGGTATTTATATAGACCCAGTTTGGTTGCGCAAATTATTTGATTATGTAAATTGGTTCATTGTGAATGAGTGAATTTGAAATGAGTTAAATCCAATTTTACACAATGTTTGGTAATTTGAAATTGATGTTAAGGTTCTATGAAAAAAAGATAAAAACAAATAACGAGAGAGACGGGGAGGGGGAGGGAAAGAGAGAGGGAGATGGGGAGGGGAAGAGGGAGAGGGGACATGCACTTAATGTGACTCCTATTTCAAATGGATTCATTTCACATTTTTTGTGAAATGATCCAATTTCAGATTTTGCACATGAGCTAAAATGGGGCAATTAATGAATCCTTTCATTAATGAAACCAAACACAATTAATGAGTCAATTTGTAAATGGGGTAATTTATTAATGATCCAATTTATAATTTGGGGACAACCAAACAGGGCCATAGACTTTTGACTCCCCTTTTTAGCAGACCATTAGACTCAACTCAACAAAGCCTTAAGCATACCATTATCAATAATAATATTATGAATAAGGTAGATTTGGGACTGAGTTTTATTCCTCTGAGCGTATATATCAAATAAATTATCATTCCAGTTCATTGGACATTTACAGCATTACATATATCGTTCAAGTACAAGTTTGAACAAACGTATTGTCAGATCGAGAAGAATCTCAAATAAATTCCAAAAAAAACATATTGTAAAACCCACGAAACGCTAAAAACAGAACAGATTGTATGCAATAGGTGAAAGAAAATGAAGATGATTTATTGAATTCTTAGGTTTGAAACTTACCCTAACAGTCTCCTCATCGCATAAGTAAGCCCCCGCTATAATCGTATCTCTCATGTGACTCTCTACGGAATCTAAAGGGCACAACACAGCACTCACACCACCCTGAGCGTAGTTTGTGTTGCTCTCATGAGGCTCAGCCTTGGTTACTACAGCAACTGTTCCATGTTTTGCGACCTCGAGTGCATAACGCAGTCCAGCGACTCCACTGCCAATAACAGCAAAATCAAAATACTTTGTGGACCCATCTCTCAGGCACGATGCAATGCCTGTATTGAGGGGCTTACAATTCTGATTGATTGGATAATGAGAGTAGCTAGATCTCTGGGCCCGCAAGAACTTGGGCATGCCACTCGACCTGGAACATTTACAAAATATGAAGAAAATTACCTTAATGAAATCAATTAGCCCCTTGGGGGAAGAAAGAAAATAAAGTTGTTATTGTTCATGTTACTCCCTTTCCTTTCATAGTAAGGGTCATTTTTATACTGGATGCACTGAATTTCACCATAGTTGAATAAGCCTTGATCTTGACCACTGATTCTACTAATATTAGAATTTTGTTTTGACTTTGAAACAGACGCTTCATTTGATAAAGAACGAGAGTGGGAAATAAAAGTGCAAGGATCCTTATCACGTACCATGAAAGATTCTTTTGTATGCATGTCTGTAAGGCTATGCCAGGGACCCAAGATGTATGTTTGCAAATTTTCTCTCCAAATTGCAGTTTACCACTTCCTGTAGCTATACTAGTTGCCATAACAATCTTTCTGCCATACAAAAGGATTAATAATTTCCAATCAGCACCACCAAAAGAAGTTCTCATCGTAGATCTCCTTAAAATGTATTAATCAGGCAACAAATTGCAAGCAAAATCTACACCATAAGTTGTATACTTGATTAAGACTCATCAGATCAGATTATGTAAATAAGAAGTTCAAAGATTTTCAGTCTTCTCTTTCCTTCCTTTTTCCTCAACAAATTTGGGAATCTTCAGCTAAAAAGACAAACTTTTACACCAGAACAAATGAAGAAGAACCTAGTGGGGAAAATAAATGAATAAAAACATGAAGAAGAATATGGAAAAAACAAAAATTCTAGGGAGAATTTCGACCAAAAAAAAAAGAAGAAGAAGAAGAAGAAACAAAGCATTAACAAACTAATAATAATAATAAACGAAACAGAGGAAATTCAACAAGGAAAAAAAAGGCTTTAATGGTTCATTCAAAATAACCCAATACACAAAATCAATAGGCAATACATTATTATAAAATAGGAAAAAAGAAAAACGTTCTGACATGCATATACATATTAATACAACCATGTGTAAGTAAGTATATACCAAATCTAGGACTTGCAAAGAATGTTTTCCGGGTTTGAGACGCAAACCGTGTAGATCAGTTGAGAGGAGCGTGTTTTTGAATATGGGTCTCTTTTTTTCTTGAGAAGATCTGAATTTCGAACCTATGGAAGGAACAAAAACAAAAAATCAGGTGTTGTCTAAAACAGAACGGTTTGAAGATAAGATACCCTTTTCTTCACCAATTCTTATTACAATATATATCTATGGATTGATAAATAAATGGAGAGAGGAGAGATTTGGAATGAAGAAGATGAGAGAAGGGGAAGTGAGAGGCGATAGATATATGGGAAGGAATGGAAATTGGAATCCTATCCTACGTTTCCGAGGCGCCACAGCTGACTAATGTTCCAGAACCAGTGTTGGAGTTGGCGCCATGTACTCTTCTTTATTCCCAACGACCGCCGTTGCTTTTTTAAGTACCCTTTTCCTATTTTACTTCTACTACTCATCACCGGCAGTCAATGAATGTGACCTGATGTAAAACTTCCCGTGATGTCGCTCTATTCATATTCTTAAATTTCTTACATAGTAGTATGCATGTCGCGCAATGTGCAAATGTATATTAGTAAAATAAAATTTAAAAAGAATCAAATATTAAAAAAAAATTCAAATTTTTTTTAATACATACTTAATTTAAGTCTTTTATTTTGTATCAAAAAAATTCTTATTCTTTTATTTTTAAAAGTGCGCGCCAGCGACATGGTAAAACCGTTTTGACATGATGAAGGATTTTTTGGTACAAAATAAAAAGGCTTGGACTAAACATATATTAAAAAAAGTTTAAGGGACTATTTGGTATATACCTCATTTAAAAATTATATATTATAAAAAATTACTTACATCAACAATGTATAATTATTTTTTGGCAAATTTGTTAGCAGCGAGTGAGGCGACAGAGGTTAAATTGGAAAATATATAATTTGAAATATTAGCGTCTTACGTAGTCCATATGTGCATTTGGGACTAGACACAACAGCTCTTTAGGAATGTATTGGTTAAACAAATAATACATAATAAAAAAAATAGAAATAAAAAACAATTCCGAGTGTTCTAATGTATAACAACCTCAAATAGAAAAGTAATATGATTAAGGAATATAAATATAATTTATGTAGAGTATATGTGTTCAATTAAAATCTCAAAGACCAACTAAAGTTATGCAAAAGATTCAAACAGAATAAGATGAAGCCACAAACTATTAATATATTGTGGATTGTCTATTAGTACTTCATCACTAAATTATTCACCATAAATTATATACCAATAGCATGAATGTAATGAATAGTTACAAACTATACAAAAAATGTATTTGTAGTATACATTTGGGTGAGACATTTCATCAAACAGTTTCTGAACAAATAGTAAGTTGAAAATCATAACAGTAAAATTTCAAAATATGTCACCATTAAAATAAGGAGCAAAATAAGTCATTTGCTAGCGTATGATATTGATGAAATACACACACACGTGTGTGTGTGTGTATGTGTGTGCGCGCGCGCGCGCAATGGCGAAGCCAATCCTGGGCAGACCAGGGTTATAGCCTAGGGTTAAAAAATTCACACTTAAAAGGTATCAGCAGTTATATATCCTATACTTACGGCATAGCCCACCTTATGAAAGAATCTAATTATGAAAAATAGGCTACAATTGTAAAAGGATATATAGCTAGCATCATGTTCTCTTATTAACGAGAAGGGGAGATTTCTAACTTATCTATATGAGACTTTACTTTAACAAAATAAACTTCGACTCAAAAAGTTAGCATTATATAAATTCATTTATGTACATTGTTGGCTCAAACTTGTAATAATTACTAAGTTGTAACTTTATTTTATCTACAATTAAAATGATATTATGGCCTTAAGAATCAAAATAATAATAAAAAAAAATCACCACTAAGTTTATATGTATTTAATTACATAGATCAATCTCAACATATTAATATGATATTTATGTTTTGTAAATTCAATGATTGCTTTTATATCTCAAATGTATTGATTGTGCTTCCCCTTGTGGAATATAATGATATAGAGGTGTTAGTGTCACTCTCAATTTTACATATACTCATTTTGGCCGCTCTAAAGCACTTGCATCAATACATGGCAGAAACTGTGGAGATCGGTAAGTACAATCACCCAAATATATCAGTCCACCCCTCTCGAGAATTCTGGTTTCGCCCTTGTATGTGTGTGTGCGCGCGCGCGTAAATACACACACACACAGAGATATACATACCTCTAGTATCAAGAAATATAAAATTTATTTCCATTAATATTAGATCCACCACAAAATTAAATCATGGCTAAGACCCAGTGTAAAAATAAACAACGACATTTTAACAAAGTACACCCAAAAATCTAAGAACTACCAATGAATCAATAACAAAGACTTTTACAGACTTATAATTTGCAATAAGACCGAGATAATTAACAAATAAAATGACCCAATTACCAAAAATGAAATAAAAAATCGTGAAATCTTATCAACGGGAGCCAGTGATGATTATGTTCGACCGACACTGTTTGTCTTCGACCCTTGCACTAAATTTTTTTACATTGCTTGTTGCTACTTACTCACATGTGTTGAGAGGGGTGAGACTGAAATGTATATGCGAATAGAGGAATAAATCTCGTCATCAGAAAGAGGAAGATGCTATAAATTGAATGGTGAGAGAGATGAAAAGATTGAGTTCCTATAAAAAGTGGAAGGTTACAGGAAATAAAGAGGTGGAGAGAAACTAAAGGGTCTTATATGTAAATGATAGAGAAGATAAAAGGATATATAAAATTATAGGCAACTTGATTTGTTAATTAATAACTTAAATTAAAAATGTACATGTGACACTATAAAAAAACGACAAATGTCAACATTGGGTTCAGCTGTCAATTTTAATTATCCATTATAATTAGTTTTTAGTTTCTTGTTTTATAGTGGAATTCTTTTAAACTAACAAATCTATAATTTAAAAAAAATGACAATTATATAATGATTATATTTATGGCATGTAAAAACATATATCAGGATATATAAAACATATGTATTACGTTCCCAATATTATTTTATATCCAACTTATATTTGAATGTAAATGTAAGTGAGTTTTAAATTATATAATGATAAAATAATAATCACAATTTTTTTATAAATAAAAAATAACTTGCTCCCTTGTAAAGAACCGCTTTGAGTGTCTTTCTATAGACTATCCTTACGTATTTTTCAATACCAACCTCATGTAAATTATCTTACCTTAATCAACACATGTTTATAAATGGTTAACATCGAAAAACAAATTTTTATATCAAGACAATTGAAAGGAATAATTTAAAGAAAAAATATTTTGAATATAATTCATATATAAATTCATTTTACAAATAAAGTTTAATTTAAAGCAAAATTATAATGATGTTTACCATAAAAATCAAACAAAGTTAAAATTCTAGTCAAACATTCGCAACTAATAATCATCGGGTGAAGCTGCAAATCCAGGCGAGTCGGGTTCGAAACTTATTGGCAACATGTTGGGGCTCGACAACATGAAATTATTTTCTTGTGAGATCAGTAGGCGTAGCGTGGAAGCTCATCTGGACCGGTTCAAGGGATTAGCCTGGTGTGCATAAGTTGACCTACGATAGCTCTGACAAACAAAAAAGGAAAAAAAATAACGAAACCAATACAAAACTGAAATGTTCAATTATAGTTATCCTTAGTTCTTATCAAACCTCACTTTAAAGAGACATACAAACATATTGTCACAACCAATAAATTAATAACATCAATGCTTTAAAGTTGAAACTATTGTACCTCTTCAAACTTTTTAAATTACGAATTTTAACAATGAATGAAAATGCAAAAAAATGGATAAACGTGTAAACAAATAAGATAATATCTTTAGTAAATAGGTAAAATAATAATAACTAATAATTTTCTTCACAAATTTTACAAATCGTAAAGACAAAATTCACATTGAGTATTACAAAAGTGTGACTTGTGATGCTCATTTGGGATCCAATCCTATAAAATAAGAATATTGAGAGAAAAATTAATTATATCAAAATAAATAAGGAGCATATTGTAAATAAGCAAAGATTTTTATCAATAGTAGTATTGGTTCAATGTCCGAGTATTTTCTAAGATAGGAAGTTGTGAAACTTACAGAATTGTTCAAATAAATATGTGTATTCATTATTTAAATATTTTTCATAACTAACAATGACTTAACTTGTGTATGTTGACTTTATAGGAGTGTATATAAGTAATCACTAACTTTGGGTTAATTATCCTAAAAGTGCTTATTGCAATTGTATTACACTATTATTTTGAGAATTTAAATAAAGAAAATTAGTAATATAATATAGGGCATGACTAAATGCACTATAAATGAGTAGCACTCCAAAATGATATATCATGAAATCTTTGACATATGATAAGAATATGAACTTTTATTCATCATTTATGAACCCAAGTTTCTAAACTTTATAGTTAAGATTTTTTCGTGCTTAAAGTATAATGATTATATTATGATATATATTCTATGATTCGTGATGACCTCGAGCCATCAAAATCCATGATTTTTATACATATCTTTTTGTGACTTTTTATAAACCTAAGGATATATATCTTCAAATATGAAATTATTTTGAGATTACTAGGTATTCAAAGATTCGTTGTTCTAAATTTAAAGTTTTTGTTATCTCACATTCTTTGAATATTGGATAATTATTTGATACAAGATTTTTTTAAAAGAATACTTCCATTTATTTAAGTTTGATCACAAGACTCTTGACCGAAACATAAATTATTATTGTTCATATATATTTGGACTAACACACACTTTACAATCTATATTGAATCTTGTAATTGATAATTTTGAACTGTTATTATATAATAACATTTGTCTAGCCAACAATGAAAAACTCACATTATTCTGAAAATCATAAGTTTTTCTGACTTGGTATGTAATATAGTAAAAGGTTCTACTATTGTTGAACTTGAGGATCCAGAAGAGCCTATGTGATGTTGTCATGTGGTACCCGTCCATTCATATACATGAGTTATATGAAAGAAATTCCTGAAGAAATTCGCTTCGTTTTAAGGGCATCAGAATACATGGATACCATATTAATAAATAATGAAAGTAATTTTTTATTACTTCTAGTGTTAAAAGCGAGAAGCTTACACTAGCAAAACCCTCATTTCAGTATTCATGGGGTTATAATATACAATATTTTTTGTTGTAAAATTACAATTTATGAGGAGACTATAGCTACATGGTTCAATTAGGTGATATTATACATAGCCATTTTGAATACCTTATTTATTTTTCATAAGACTTTAAAATTGTAAATGAAATCCTATGATTTTTTTAACAAAATATTTATTACTATTATTATCACAAGAGTATATATATGGCGCTTATAATCACTTCCTATTGAACCATTGCTAATTATAGTGCTTTTCGTATATGTGCAATTTTATTTTGATGAGACACTTTTTTCGCCGTTAGGGGGAGAATGGAACGTACCTGAAGTATAAATTATTCTTGAAGAACGACCTCTTCCTGTAGAACAACAAAATTTTTTTGGAATACTTTCACTTTATCTCATCCAGTCTCCTATATCGCTCAATGCTAAAATGAAGTGACAAAGTGATATTGCAACATCAAATATCATGGACTAGTTGAAAATGTCTTGCCAAAATCATTCTCCAGAAGGGCAAAATAAATGCGGCAGTAAAAAAAATTTATTGCACGCCAGAAGCGCGGTAAACCTGTAAGTCCCAACTACTTGACTTCCCAAAAGAAGAAGTTAAATAAAATCATGTCAAATAACGCTCTAAAAGAGGTTATGCATAATAATCTAGAAGATATTATGAACAAAAGGTCATTTTTCTCTAAAAATCCAGAAAAGATCATTGTCTATGAAAAGACACGAGTCCCTGAAGTGACTATAAAGCCCTTGAAGTTGAAAAAGGTACCTAATATTAAATGAGATCTCTATATTTTATACATATACAAGAGAAAAATGGGATCGACAAAGATGATTATTGATGATATTATTATATACGTTTTAGCTACACAAAATTCAACAGGCAATGATACTACAAATCCACGTACTATAAATGAATGTCGATAAAGAACATATTAGCCAAAATGAGAAAATACCATGATGGCATAATTAGAGTCTCTTAATACACCTAGTGTATTTGGACCTATAGTAGAAACCCCAAAAGATGTTGACCCTGAAGATTACAAATGGGTGTTTATAAGAATGTAAAGTCTTAAAAATCCTTAAAAGTGCATGATTTATGGCATAATGTTTCCCAAAGAAATCAAAATTTATTATATACAAACATATCATCCCGTTAAAAACGTAAATACTTTTCAGATTTCGGACTATCTTAGCAGTTTTTTACAATATATTACACGAGACTCGTAAATATTATAACTGCTTATATATGCGAGACTTAGATAAAGAATACATGTAAAAATCCTAGAATGATTTTTTTGTTTGAAGCAAAGATAAAGCGTACGTACTCAAATTCACTAAGACATTCATTCTACTGTAGGAAATCTATATGGATATATGTACAACCTTCTTATTTAATATTTGTCTAAGGAAGGGTATGAAAATAATCATATATGCAAATGCCATTATCAAATATCCTTAAATTGACATTCTACTGAAGAGCTCAATTAAAATGCAAAATATCCAAATAAAAAATTCAAAAATGAATGACCTTGAGGTAACTAGTTATTGTATCGGCCTGCAGATCGAGTACAATTTATGTTAAACACTTATCACTTAGCTAAACGAATTGAAAGGTCCTATAATGCTTTAGCATAGGTTAAGCACATCATTTTAGTATAGCCATGATGTCTTGTCTTTGGATATTATAATATCCATATCATTCGAAAGGATGATAAATATATTCTTGGTCTAGAAGCACCAAATTAACATGTTGTTATTGCATTATTTTTATGTTATTAATATATTGTTATGCATAACACAATACCTGACATAATAATTGCAGTCAATCTCTTTGCAAGAAACAATTATCACTGAACCTGAAAAGTATGGGGCTAATATCAATCATATTATGTGATATTTGTATATCTAATCATATGTGTATAGTCAGTTATATAGATACAGGTTATCTCTAGAATCCTCACAAGGAATAATCAAAGCACTTATGATTTGACTCAAATAACATATATTCCTACTACTACTTATAAAGGAAATGGTTCTTATATATCCCACACTAAAAATGACACATTAAGGAAGATATGAATAATAAATTTCAAATCTTCTACATCCATAATATCAAGAAGAGTCATGAAATACATAGACTCCAGAAGAGTTATGATATTGAAGTCATATAGATCTAAAAAATTGACATGTTCATCCCTCTTCACCCAAGTCTTATGGAAGTCGAGCTTATGAAGAAAAATGAAATTGTTGAAGTAACAATCGATCAAATCTATTCACCATGTCAAAGCAATATTTCAAAAGCTTGTGTATGAGACTGATATGCATCGACTCAATCAATAGATAAATACCATATTTAGTGTGAGTATCCAATTAGGGGGAGCATTTGATCAGGAGGAGAATCTAAGAACATGATATTTTGGACAGATGTGCATTGTACTCTTTTTTCTTTGATTAGTTTTTTTTTCATTGGGTTTCCTGTTAAAGGTTTTAATGAGGAAACACTAAATGCTTCCAACATCGATTTAATGATAACAAATGTTGTATTATTTTTCCTTCAATTTGATTTTTTCCCACTAGATTTTTCCTTAATAAGATTTTAATGAGGCAACAATCATTGAATGGTGGATATCATGTACATTCAATAGGGAGTTTAATAAAATGTTTATTAAGTGGATGTCCACTTGTATTCTAGTCCACTGATATTCCACAATTATTAAGGAGTATATCGGATTACCTTATTTTGTACTATAAATATGGGTCATACCCCTTTAGTATTAACATATCAATGAAAAGAAAGACTCCCTCCCTCTAAATTCTCTAAGTATCCCCTTTATTTTACAACGTGAATATTATTTTTCATTCAAATGAAATAATATTTTTATGTATTTAGTTATTTTTCTATCGTTATAATAATTTAAATAAATGTACAAGATATGTATGTAATTAGTTACTCGGTTGACGTAAGACTTAATTGACATTAAGAATGTGTGTATGAATATCATTTTCTCATTAAAATGCAATATTTTTTTATATGTAATTATTTTTTTTATTGTTATACCAATTTAAATTAATATACAACAAAGAGACTATTTGAAGCTCAAAGAAATGACTCCATGATATGTAAGATACATAGCATAGAGAAAAGAAGGGGGAAGGGAACAAAAGACTATTCTTCTATTCATGACCTCTAACATAACAAATTTAATGATAAAATATCACCCTCATAAATCATTTGAGTATCACGAGTAAAAATGAAATAAATGTATATTGAAGATATAAGAAGTTATATTTCACATAATTATATAGTCCCCAATTAAACAATGAAAAAAGAACAAATGGACAGTGAGTTGTAAATAATAAATTTTACACAACATTTAGGTAATTACGAAAGAAGAGAGAAGTTTACATATAGAAGAAAAATTGTCATTTTAACTGCTCCCTCTTCAATAAACTTTTGTAATGGAAAAAAAAATTGGGTTAAAATAAAAATAACCCCCTTACCACCACCCAAAATAAAAATGAAAGAGTTAAATCTCAAACTAAAAAAGGACCCAATAAAAGTACATATCATGTTCTTAAAATAAAGCTGGAGAACATCTAACCCAGATAATTTCATTAGACACTGTTCTAAATTTTGGTTCTAGTCTATGACTTACGAAATAGTAATAATATAAAATTTGATTAGAAATGATTGAAGAAAAAAAAGGGACTTTGGTAAGACGATTCCCAAAGGAAATAAAAAATTATAATTAATTTTACTACCTCATGGGGTATTACAAGAAACAAGGACTATTGAGTTACTTAGATACTCGTATGTAAACATAACATTCAGAAAATATTTTAAAAATGAAAAACATAACATTTAAAGTCAACTACTTCATGTCACATAACAGATACTCACTCATAGTTATCTTGCTCAGTTCAGGCAATGAGATTTTGCACCTCTGACTAGAAAGTCGGGAAGTGTGGGAGAGAATGAGTCTTTTGTACAAATCAATTAACACCATTGATTATAGGGTTGGTAAAATGAATTGGTAACAGAGCGGTGATAATTTATTTATAAAAAAAGTGAAACTATAATATTTTAAAAATGTGTTAGAAGTATGATAAGTGATATGCAGTTTGACTCTTTAAATTTGATAGTAACATATTTCATTAATAAAAAAATATATATGATTATTTGTCAACTTACAATATTAAAAAAATGTGTCAAATATTTCTTTAATTTTCTATTTAATGTAATATCTTTATAAGACTGTGATTAAACGCAGATGCTAAGATAATTAACCTATATTATATACTTAAATTAGTATGAATAAAATAAAGATTGTTGAAATCAATCATTCAAATGTATTAAACTTTGTAGTCTTCGTTCTATCCATGCATTATGGGTTGTATTTGATGAAGCACCTTATATCTTTGACTCACTTGAGTCTATATTATATAGGTGCTCATCTAGTTTAAAAATAGTGACAAAATTGAGTCATATCCTTTCAAACCAAAGAACCTTCAGACTCTTCATGTTGAGTTCCTCTGATTGTCCAAATGGTAGTACACCAACACTTCACATAGGATGTATTCATGTGTTGCATATGTGCTTGCCTTATTCATTAATTGGTGTTGTGTGAGTTAAATCCCTCTAAAATAATTTTTTATAGTTTTTGGGATATTTTAAATAAATTTTATGATTTTTTAACCATTTTTTAGAAATTATAAATTAATTTTAAATAAAGTTGTGGGCTGTTTTGTAAATTCCATAAGCTGTTAAAAACCTGTTTGGATAGAAATCGAAAGCGCTTAAGAATTATGTGGGTGCAATTTGTATTTGTATAAGTTCAAAAACTCGCGCTTAACATTCGATCTTAGCCTTGCACGTGTTGTCTCTACAATGGCTAGATTTGCGTTTCTACGCTCTCACATACCTGTGCTTAACTGTGAACCCTTGGATCTTTTTAATCATTGACGTGCATGTTATCTGAGATGATCATTGTATCACCTGGATCAACCAATGAGGGTTAACTTTGAAGCGGAGCAACCTTAACCCTTGGATTTGCTTCAATCTTTTAAACTCAATCCTGAGAGTTAATTTGCCTCGAGTTTCTAGACCCTTCCATCTTTTACTATAAATACTTGCCATGTGTTATACGTTCACAATCTTTGGCCAGCCTCAATTCTGAGAGAAAATAGAGAGAAGAGAGAGAGAGAAAGAAAAATCAAACCCTAAACTAAACTTCGATAAAATCCTTCCAGAAAACCTTTTCTGTGAGAGAGTTAGTTTAAGATTCGAGTAGTTCCATCTTCTTCTGTCCTTTATCTCTTTCCCAACTTAATCACGTTGGTTAAATCTCATTTTCTTTCATAGAACATTGAGATTTGATCTTTGTGATACATTTCACTTAGATATTTCGTAGTTTTGATTTTTTCTTTCGAGAAATATTATTTTGTTGGTTGTTTTCAAACTGATATGTTATTTTCAAACCCTAAACAGACAAAACCTTTTCTAATTTCAGTTTCTTTGAATATTGAGGCTTAGATCTAGTTGAGATCTTGATTGGAGATTTGCACTTTATTATATTTCACATTTTGTAAAATAAGTGTAAATATTTTCAAATAAAAAGTGCATAGGATCTTGGTTCGTATATATAGCAAGATTCCCTCTTGATCTGCAGATATTTGAAAGATCCAAAGTCTGATATTTTAATTAAACTGATTTTTGAAATTCCTTTGCATATTTGTGATTTGTTTTGCATACTGTCTGTAATTAAGTGTGTGTGAGTTGCATGCATGTGATTTAGAGCACATCACCACTTACACTGTCACACTCCTACACTGAAAGGTGTTGGTGTTGAGATCTTGGACATTTTGAGTCGACATAAAGTTAAAAGGAGTGGATTTATAAAGCTGAGAGAACTTCAACAACATCAGATCCTTAGGAGAAATAAGAAAATCCATAAGAGTTGGTATATTTCTGAACTTAGAATTAGGTCTGATTGTGTGTCTTGATTGTTATATAGTTTGTAACATGTTACTCTATTTTAGTGGATTTTTTACTTTTGAGGTGTAGAGACCTCCGTGGATGTTTTCCCAATTGGGTGGGGTTTTACCACGTTAAAATTGCTCGTGTATACTTCCTCTTCCTCTCATCCCTTTCTTAAAGCTGTGATGGTTTAATTTTCTTGAGTTTTATTTTTGAAAACTGGTAAACCTATAACTGAAATAACTCGTTCATACTATTTTACACATCTTGTGTTTAAAATTTGCTTTAAGAAAATAGTTTCTTTAACAAACTATTCGGAGCCATTTAGATAGTTTAATCTTGAATTAAACGACTTAAGTGGTATTTTTTTCAATTGGTTTCAGAGCTTTGGTTTTTCAAAAAAATTCTTTAGATCTTGAGTTTCTGAAATTATTTTCTCAAAATAAATTATGGACGATAAATTTGAGAGATTAGCTAACCTGTTCAAGCCCCCTCTCTTTGATGGAACCAACTTTCCTTACTGGAAGGTAAGAATGGTTGCATTCATCCAAGGGACATTGGGAGATGATGTCTAGGAAGTTATTGAAAATGGTTACACTTTTCCTACTAAACCAGACGCTAAAGGAAGTACTGTGAGGATTAGAAAGTTACTAAGTGAATTCACTAAAGAAGAGAAACAAATTTCACTTAATAATAATAAAGGCGAAAATGTCATATTCATATCTATTAATGAACACGAATTTAAGAGGATATCATTTTGTTCTACCTCTAAAGAAGCTTGGGACACCCTAGTGACTGCACATGAGGGTGATACCAGAGTTAAAGCTGCTAAAATACAAATGTTGATTCAACAGTATAACTCATTGATCATGACTGAGACTGAGTCATTTGATGACTTATATATTAGACTGACAGACATTATGACCAAATTGCATGCTAATGGGATTATTTATGATAGAAAGGAAATTGTCTCTAAAATACTAAGATCACTTCCATAAAAATTTGATAATAAGAGATATGCAATTGAGGAGATAGATGATCAAAATCTTACACCTGAACTCCTCAGTAGTAAATTGAGAACTGTGGAAATGGAATTAAAATTTAAGAAACAATTAACCCAGCCTCAAAAGAGACAGTCTTCCTCCAATCTTGTTTTTCATCTAAGTTGACCACACCTGAATTTAGCATACCTAACATTGACTTAAAATCTGACGAGGACCGTAATTTAGATACTTTGGATAATCAGATTGCCTTAATGTCTAAACGGTTTAAGAGATTTGAGAACTTTCGAAATAAAATAGCAAAAAGACAAGGCAAAATTACTTATCCAAATCAATCTAACAACAAGCCTCATGAGAGAAGACAAGACAAATACCCGGCTGACAATAACAAGAGACCTGAGAAATACCTTAAAAATGTTGAATGCTATAGATGTGGAAAGTTAGGACACGTGGCTAGTGACTGTAGAGTTAACTTATAAAAAATTCACAAACATAATAGGGCTCATTTAAGCAAGACTTGGGATGACTCAAGTGACTCCGAAAATGATGAACCCGAGTCATCTAACACATTTGACCCTTGTATGTCATTCTTTGTTAAGATAATCTACAATGATGAGGAGGAATCTGATCATACTATGTTAATTGATAATATGCCTACTAGTTTATCTGCCATATTACTTGAGGATGTTGTCAAACGTTGTGTGTGTGAGTCAAAGGGAACGTTGTCACGACCCCGACCCAAAATTAGTAGGGAGCGAGTTTCTTGACATGCCACCAAGGCATTCAATATTCTGGCTTTAAAAATTTTCTCTTAAAATATATGTAGCGGAAATACAATCACATGGTTATGAATCATAAAATACTGAAGGTGAAGGAACTACATCATCAGAGCTTTCTAAAGGAAACTTCATTTATATTAAAATATCAATGAGTTACAATTTAACACAAAATTTGAAACCTTTTAATTAAAGAGCCAAACATGCTCTATCTAATAAAATAAACTTCTACTTAATGTAACCAAAGGAGATCTAAAAGCTAAAATCTTCAACATAGTCGTTTTACGTTCCATCCACGAGCTTAATTATTTCTTGAAAAAATGGTTATTTATACAACGTCAGCTAAAAGCCGGATGAGATTCAATCTCCAGACATTCCAGGGTTTTTTTAGAAAATTGATACCTATTCAATTTAGAACATAAGGCATATACATATATATAGGAATTTCAAGTAATATATACAAAGTAAATGACAATATATATATATTCATAATAAAAAGTTCTAAACAAAGAAGATAAAACAATTGAGCATATGTCAATTATTCAGTTTTAGTGGCCATGTACGCTCTAATACCCAGACAGATAGTGTTACCAAATGTTTCCACCCGGTAACATCACAGACAGAGAATCATGATTTCTGGAACAACGCCTTGTTTAGGGTACGCAAGTGATAAACCAGCTGGAAAAGTACCACCCAAATATTTCCATCCGATAGTAAAGACCAATATAGTAAGAGAGTTTCCATAGGCCGAATCAATAATTTCAAAATTCAAATCAGATGTTTATATGGAGAGATATAAACATTTAGCAATCGACGGAATCATCGGTATCAGATGCATTTTGAGAATAAAAGCATTTCACAAAATATACATAGTTTGCATAATATAATATAATATAATCAAAATGTGAAAGAAATTGCATAGAGTACTCACCTAAAATAGAGGCTCGAAAATACAGATATTGAGTCTTGGATCACACGTTAATCTAATAAATACAATAAAGGTTTAATTACGTACTCTAAATAAACCTAATTCTAAATATTGTGTTTTAATCCTAAATTAACTTGCTGTAAAAGGTTACTAAAACCATTTTCTCAAATTGTAATATTCATTCACCGTATTTAAAGAATTCAATTCATAGTTCTTTCTAATCAGTCGGTTCCCAGTAGAGATGGAGGGTCGCAGGGTCACCACTTAAATACCATCTCATCTAGACAGAACATTTCCGAATTTATTCCCAGTAGAGATGGAGGGTAACAGGGGCACCTCTTAAATACCATCTCAACTAGACAGAATTTCACCAAGACAGACTTTGAAATTACTTAAATGACATTCCATAATAACGAGTAATTACTTACAAAAATTATTTTTTTAAAAGCGTATATATATTTTTAAACAAGTTTACATATTTTGAAAATAAAATCAATTTAGATTGTTTCCAAATTTTATTTTTGATTAGTGGAGCCTTTAGGTTATTTTACCAGCATAACTATTAAGTAAAGCTATAAAACACGAAATTAAAACTATAAAAATACATTACAACATTTAAATAAATCATAGTTACGAGACGAATTCATTCTTCAAAATTATAGAACTCCTTCTTAAGATATTTTCTAAGATTTCTATCACTCTTTATTACTATAATTCTCAAGGAATTGGTGTGAGTTATAAATGATCCCAAAGGTCCTATTTATAGGTTTCCACGGATATTACGGTGTTGACATGTGTCAATGACTAGGCTTTTTGGAATGGTGATTCAACGCCAAGGTGTCGCGTTATGGAGTGGTCTTGTAGTGTTAATATCACCAAATGATGATAACTGTTTTGGCTTTCTCTCTAAAGACGACATGCGTAAGGTGGAGGTGACCAGCATGTGGCGGAAAGGTGATAAGGGTATAAGGGTCATTTTACACATGAAGGGTCTTTTGGTAATTTCACACTATATATATTCAATATTTCTTAGAGGTCCTTGAAAATATTTTATTTACAAAATGGCCTTTTTATATTTTTATTTTAGTCCCTAAAGTTTCATAAAATTATATTTTTCTACCCCAAAACTTATTATTTACCTTAAGATATGTCATAAGACTTCGATTTGATCAAATTTACAGTTGATTCTTCATATTTAAAAATGGCGTTTGTTATATTGATAGCCAATAATACCACATATCTAATAATACAACATTTATAAGATAATAAGTAACACAAGAGTGTAAAAATAGACTATATATATATATATATATGAGCATATAAAAGTGGGGTCACTACATCCTTCCCTCCTTATTAAAAGTTTGGTCCCCAAACTTGACTCATATTATTTTACAAACAAGTATGGATATCTCTCCTTTATTTCATCTTCCCACTCCCATGTTGCTTCTTCAACCGAATGATTACGCCATAATACTTTGACTAGTGGAATTATCTTGGTTCGTAATATTTGATCTTTATGGTCCAAAATTTCTACCGGGTTCTCAATGTATGACAAATCTTCTCTAACTTAAAGAGGTTCGTGACTTAAGATATGTGTTGGATCTGCGACATATTTCTTTATCATTGATACGTGAAACACATTATGTACACTAGAGAGTTCAGGCGGTAAGGCTATTTAATACACAATAGCTCCTATCCTTTCAAGGATTTCAAAAGGTCCTATGTATCTTGGGATCAACATCCCTTTCTTCCCAATCATATTACTCCTTTTGCCAGCGATACTCGCAAGAACATATAATCTCCTCTTTGGAATTCCAAATGTCGTTGTCGATTGTCAACATAACTCTTTTGACGGCTTTGAGCGGTTCGAAGTCGGTCTTGTATTAATTTTACCTTCTCTGTTGTGATCTGAATCAATTCTGGTCCCAATAATTTTCTTTACCCAACTTCTACCCAACATGTAGGGGAACGACACCTTCTACCATAGAGTGCTTCATACGGAGCCATTTGAATACTTGCTTGACAACTATTATTATATGTAAATTCCACTAACGGTAAATGATCATCCCAATTCCCTTTCAAATCAAGTGTACATGCCCTAAGCATATCCTCTAAGGTTTGAATATTTCTCTCTGATTGTCCATCCGTTATAGGATGAAAAGCGGTGCTAAAATTTAATTTTGTTCCCATGGCTTCTTGTAGGCTTTTCTAGAAGCGAGACACAAATCTAGGGTCACGATCAGAAATAATTAAAATTGGGGTTCCATGAAGCCTAATGATTTCCCGCACATACAACTTAGCTAACTTTTCTAAAGAATGGGTAATCTTAATGGCAAGAAAATGAGAAGATTTAGTTAGCCTATCAATAATTACCCAAATAGAATCATTACCATTTGAACTCCTTGGTAAATCTGTCACAAAATCCATAGTGATATGTTCCCATTTTCACTCCGGGATAGTTAGGGGTTGTAGTAATCCTGATGGTTTTTGATGTTTAGCTTTTACTTGTTGACAGACCAAACACTGAGATACAAATTCCACTATCTCCCTTTTCATGTTATTCCACCAAAACACTTCTCAAAGATCTCTATACATATTGGTATTTCTGGGATAAAACGTGAATCTCGAGTAATGACTTTCCTCCAAAATTTGCCTCTTCAGTTGGGCATCATGTGGAACACACACTCTATTTTCAAACCTCAATATATCATCCCGTATCGTAAATTCCATTCTCTTCCTTTCAATAACCTCTTCTATAATCTTCTTCAGTTGTAGGTCATTTACTTGTGCAATTTTGATCCTTTCCATTAACATAGGTTGTACTTGTAAGCTTGCAATTATTCCACCTTTATTATAAATACGAACATCTATTTCCATATTTCTTAAATCCTTCAATATAGCCTCCTAGTTTGTAATAAGACATGCTAAATTTGGTGTAGACTTCCTACTTAAAGCGTCAGCTACTACATTATCTTTCCCTGGGTGATAATAGATATTTAAATCATAATCCTTCATCAATTCTAACCACCTCATTTGTCTCATGTTCAATTCTTTCTGAGTAAATATATATTTCAAACTCCTATGATCGGTATAAATCTCACAAGTCTCACCATATAAATAGTATCTCCAAATCTTAAGAGTAAAAATTAAAGCTGCTAATTTTAGGTCATGGGTTGGATAATTCTGCTCATATGGTTTTAACTGTCTTGAGGCATAAGCAACTACTTTTCCATTTTTCATGAACACACATCCTAAATTATTTTTACAAGCATCACTCTAAATCACCAATCCTTTCGTACCTGAAGGAATAGTCAAAATTAGGGCAGTCACTAATCGATTCTTAAGTTCTTGAAAACTTTTCTTGGCTTCCTTAGACCATTCATATTTTACCTTCTTTTAGGTTAACCTAGATAGAGGTTTGGCAATGCTAGAAAATCCTTCAACAAATCTTCGATAATAACCTGTTAATCCAAGGAAACTGCGAATCTTCGTCACATTAGTTGGTCTAGGCCAATATAGTATATCCTCGATCTTTTAAGGGTCAACTGACAGTCTCTCCTTGGAAATGACATGTCCAACAAAAGAAACGCTAGGTAACCAAAACTCACACTTCTTTAATTTTGCATATAATTTCTCTTTCCTTAGGATTTGTAATATTATCTCTAAATGCTTCTCATGTTCTTTAATACTCTTAGAATAAATAAGGATGTCATCAATGAAAACAACCACACATTGATCCAAGTATTTCCTAAACACTCTATTCATCATATCCATAAAAGCGGTTGGTGCATTAGTTAGTCCAAATGGCATTACAAGAAATTCATAGTGACCATATATAGTACGACAAGTTGATTTTGAAATATCATCTTCCTTAATCTTCAATTGATGATAGCCTGACCTAAGGTCAATCTTAGAAAATACTTGCGCACCTTGTAGTTAGTCAAACAAATCATCTATACGAGGTAGGGGTATTTATTCTTAATAGTTACCTTGTTCAGTTCACGATAATGTATGCATAACCTCATCGTCCCATCCTTCTTTTTAACAAATAATACTGGAGCACCCCAAGGAGATATACTCGGTCTGATAAAACCCTTGTCTCAAAGGTCTTCTAATTGAACTTTTAACTCTCTTAATTCTAAAGGTGCCATACGATATGGTGGTTTTGAGATTGGTATAGTTCCAGGAGTAAGGTCAATGGTAAATACTATTTCTATATTGGGAGGTAGACCGGATAAATTATCAGGGAAAACATCTATAAATTTCTTAGCGATAGGAATATCTTCTAATCTAGACTCTATCGTCTGCAAACTAGTAACAGTTGCAATAAATCCTTGACATCCCTTCTTAAGAAAACTATAAGCTTGATTTGCAGAAATAATACACATCAGAGATATGATGCCAGTTCCTTCAAAACTAAATTTTGGTTGGTGAGGAATTTGGAAAGTAACACTCTTCTCAAAACAGTCTACTTTGCATAATATGATGCTAACCAATCCATCACCAAATTTACTTCAAATTTTTTAATGTCTAAAACTATCAAATCAACAAATATTTTATGACTATCAATATCTATGGGGTCAGCCTTGTATACTAATTTACCCATCAATAAATCACCAGAAGGAGTAGAAATATGTATATTATGATTCAGGGGTTCAGGAAATTTATGAAAATGATTTAATACACGTATAGATACAAATGAATGGGTGGAACCAGGATCTATCAAAGCTTGAAAAGGTTGTGCACATATAGAAAGTGTACTTGACACTACTGCATTAGAAGCTTGGGTATTAGAAAGTGCAAAAACTCTACCATGTCTGCCTTGATCCTTCTTTTCACTTGAAGGCTTTATCGGAACCCTTGTTGGGTTCTGGCAGTCTTTTATCTAATGTCCTTTCTGTCCACATCTAAAACAAGCTCCCTAATCCTTATAACAAGGTCGTCCTCCATGCATCTTTCCATATTACTGACATATCTAGTTATTATACTGTTTGTTATCACTAGATCCCCTAATGTTGGATGTGTTCCTAAAAAACTTTCTATTATTAGGGTTCTTTCCTTTTTATTCCCCAAACTTCCTCTTACCATCTTTAATTCGATTGTACTCCTCACCATCCCTCTCAGCTATTGTAGCCCTAGTCACGACGACAATATATGATGTCAACTTTAGGATGGAAATTCGGCTATGAATATTCAACCTTAACCCACGTTCAAACTTCTTCGCTCTTAAAACATCAGTTACTACAACATGACGTGCAAAATGGGATAACTCAGTAAACTTTGCCTCATATTGATTAACCGTCATATTTCCTTGCACTAGACTCATTAAGTCAGCTGTTATTTCGTCTTTCACCATTTCAGGAAAATATTTCTCATAAAAGATTACTAAGAAATAATTCCAACCTATGTAAGTATTCATTTCCTCGTGTATTCTCTTAGTCATTCTCCACCAATGTTCGGCTTCTCCTTCTAACATAAATGTTGCAAATGACACCCTTTGTTCATCGGTACACTTAAGAACAATGAGTAACTTTTCCATCTACATCCCCCAACTTTCTGCTTCGGTGGGGTTAGGAGTACCTTTAAAAGATGGAGGATTGAACTTCTTGAACTATTCAATAGTACATCTACTTAGTTCAAGATTCCTTGGTACTCCATTATTCACCCGCTGCTCCACAATCTTTACTAGACTTTAATCGCCTTGTATGCACCTTCCAGTCCTTCTATACTCGAATCACTAGTTCCCATAAATTATCTTCTCTAGGTCATATTCTAAAGTCATGGCCAAACGTAAGATCTACTATACTATATCAGTATTGAAAACTAAAAGACCAATTATAAATAATATAGCACATTGGGAGGGTTATCACATAAATCAGATATTTGATATTATCTCCCAAGGATGGAAATAAGAAATCTATAACGTTCGAAACCTAAGCTCAGTAGTCTATAAGTTCATAACCTATGCTCTGATACCACCTATGTCACAACCCTGACCCAAAATTAGTAGGGAACGAGTGTCTTGACATGCCACCAAGGCATTCAATATTCTGGCTTTAAAAATTTTCTCTTAAAATATATGTAGTGGAAATACAATAACATGGTTATGAATCGTAAAATACTGAAAGTGAAGGAATTACATCATCGGAGATTTCTAAAGGAGACTTCATTTATATTAAAATATCAATAAGTTACAACTTGACACAAAATTAAAACCTTTTAGTTAAAGAGCCAAACATGCTCTATCTAATAAAACAAACATCTACTTAATGTAACAAAAGGAGCTCCAAAATCTAAAATCTCCAACATAGTCCTTTTACGTTCCATCCACGAGCTTAATTATTTCCTAAAAAATGATTATTTATCCAACGTCAGCGAAAAGACGAATGAGATTCAATTTCCAGACATTCTAGGATTTTTCAAAAAATTGATACCTATTCAATTTAGAACATAAGGCATATACACAGAGATAGGAATTTCCAGTAATATATATAAAGTAAATGACAATATATATATATATATATATATATATATATATATATATATATATATATATATATATATATATATATATATATATATATATATATATATTCAGAATAAACAATTCAGAACAAAGCAGATAAAACAATTGAGCATATGTCAATTATTTAGTTTTAGTGTCCATGTACGCTCTAATACCCAAACAGATAGTGTTACCAAATATTTCCACCCGGTAACATCATAGACAGAGAATCATGATTTCTGGAACAACGCCTTGTTTAGGGCACACTAGTAATAAACCAGTTGGAAAGGTACCACCCAAATATTTTCACCCGGTAGTCAAGGCCAATATAGTAACAGAGTTTGCATAGGCCGAATCAATAATTTCAAAATTCAAACCAGATGTTTATTTGGAGAGATATAAACATTTAACAAACGACGAAATCATCGGTATCAGATGCATTTTGAGAATAAAAGCATTTCACAAAATATACATAGTTTGCATAATATAATATAATATAATATAATATAATCAAAATGTGCAAGAAATTGCATAGAGTACTCACCTAAAATAGAGGCTCGAAAATACAGATATTGAGTCTTGGATCACACGTTAATCTAATAAATACAATAAAGGTTTAATTACGTACTCTAAATAAACTCAATTCTAAATATTGTGTTTTAATCCTAAAATAACTTACTGTAAAAGGTTACTAAAACCATTTTCTCAAATTGTAATATTCATTCATCGTATTTAAAGAATTAAATTCATAGTTCTTTCTAATCAGGTCGGTTCCCAGTAGAGATGGGGGGTCACAGTGTCACCACTTAAATACCATCTCATCTAGACAGAACATTTTCGAATTTATTCCCAGTAGAGATGGAGGGTAACAGGGGCACCACTTAAATACCATCTCAACTAAACAGAATTTCACCGAGACAGACTTTGAAATTACTTAAATGACATTCCATAATAACGAGCAATTACTTACAAAAATCATTTTTTTTAAAAGCGTGTATATATATTTTTAAACAAGTTTACATATTTTGAAAATAAAATCAATTTAGATTGTTTCCAAATTTTATTTTTGATTAGTGGAACCTTTACTGTATTTTACGAGCATAATTACTAAGTAAAGCTATAAAACACGAAATTAAAACTATAAAAATACATTACAACATTTAAATAAAATCATACCTACAAGGCGATTTCTTCAAAATTATAGAACTCCTTCTTAAGATATTTCCAATGATTTCTTTCACTCTTTCTTACTATAATTCTCAAGGAATTGGTGTGAGTTATAAATGATCCCAAAGGCCCTATTTATAGGTTTCCAAGGATATTACGGTGCTGACATGTGTCTAATGACTAGGCTTTTTGGAGTCATCATTCAACGTCGAGGTGTCGCGTTACGAAGTGATCTTGTAGTGTTAATATCACCAAATGATGACAAGTGTTTTAGCTTTCTCTCTAAAGACGACATGTGTAAGGTGGAGGTGACCAGCATGTGGTGGAAAGGTGATAAGGGTATAAGGGTCATTTTACACATGAAGGGTATTTTGGTAATTTTACACTATATATTCAATATTTCTTAGAGGTCCTTCAAAATATTTTATTTACAAAATAGCCCTTTTATATTTTTATTTTAGTCCCTAAAGTTTCATAAAATTATATTTTCTACTCCAAAACTTAATATTTACCTTAAGATATGTCATAAGACTTCGATTTGATCCAATTTGCAGTTGATTCTTCATATTTAAAAATGGGGTTTGTTATATTGATAGCAAATAATACCACATATCTAATAATACAACATTTATAAGATAATAAGTGACACAAGAGTATAAAAATATACTATATATCTGAACATATAAAAATGGGGTCATTATAAATGCACTATTGTTGATGTCAATGGGTGTGTGAGTCCTAAAAATGAACCGCAAGGGGATAATGCACACTGCACACTTAGCGACTCCGAAAATGATGACCTTCCTGACATTCACACATTTTACACAAAAACTCTCAAGAAAAGCACTAGGCTTGAAAAGATTGTCAAAGATCTTACCCAGAAGATAGAAACCCTAAGTGTGATGATCAAACAAAATGATGAAGAGTACACTACTCAATGTCTAACTCATGAGAATGAAACTAAAAACTTTGAACAAAAACTGAAAGAGTCGTCTAACTCTAATGAAATTTTGGAAAATAAATACAAAGGAACGTTGTTAGAATTGGAATAAATAAAAGAAAAGACATCCACAGTCTTCAAAAAGTTTGCAAAATTTGAAAATAATTTTAAATATTTTAAAGATTGTGTTGTTGAAAGCAAAACCAATTCTAATGACAGAACTGGAATAGGATTTTGTCCCAACTCTAAGACACAAACTAAAAATGTTGAAACTATAAAGTTTGTGTCTGGTGGAAAAAGACCTATTGAAACTTGTCCAGATTTTCAAGGTTTAAAAAATAATTTTGATAAAAAACAACTGAAGTTAGACATTAGTGAATCAAGCAACTCTAAGGATAATGTTAAACAAAAGACTATATACGTATGCCCTCCTATTCGACAAGCATATTCAGCATTTCATCCTGTGCCATCTAGGAACAAGAATAGAGCTCAAAATCCAGACAAACCTTTGAATAAAAAATTTCCTAAGGTTGTGAGTTCTACGTGCCATCTTTACTGCTCCTACTATGATGGCTATGGACATTATCTTGAAGGTTGTTATTCCAAATGTCTATATAACCCTGTCTACATCTCTCCTGTTCATCATAACTTCAACTATTCTAGGAGAAGTTGAAACAATTATGTCCTTCCTAGACAACCTGACAATAATTCTAACTATTGTAATAGAAAGAAAAGGACTAATACTAAAAGACCATCAACAAGAAGGAATCCTAGATTATATTCTAAACAAATGCTCCAACTGTGTATAACAACAATAAAAATGCATAAAAATCTTTTAAAGAAAAGACAGAAGCTCACAAGTTTTATCAAATACGAGCTAATAAGCGTGCAAATTGAAAACTAGAGCAATTTGGGTTAAAAAAGATGATCTATTACCCCAGATGAAATGCAATATAGTGATCAGTGCTTTTAGGGATGAACATACAACAGCTTGATGGTATATAGACTCTGGTTGTTCCAAACTTATACCGGGGATGATTCTAAACTTTTAAACAAAACTAACTTCTTTGGAGGAAAAGTCTTGTTTGGAGATGGTGTATCAGCCCAGATCATTGGTAAAGGAACACTCCACGAAGAAGGATTACCCATCTTGAATAGGTTCTCTTGGTAAAAGGACTTAAAGCCAATTTACTAAGTGTTGATGCGAAAAACTGGACCGAATCCCATTTTTATGATCACAGATAAATAGGTAAAAGCAATCCAATCAAGCACATGAGAGACAAAGATTTTTAAAGTGGTTCGTCTATAAGAAAGAAGCCTACGTCCACTGTTATTTTATTCCCAAGGATTTACAATAGCATAATGTGGTGGAGAGAGGGAGAAAAAGGGTGTATCTTGTGTATGGTCTCTCATCGTTGTCGGATCTCCTCGGATCTCCCTTTTGGCTAAGGGGATACATGTATTTATAGTGATGGGAGATAAAGAGATTCACTGTATGTAGACATTTACGTCTACATTCAACGAATCTAATTGTTGAATTGCTTGGTATGCTATGTGTTGTCATCTATTAATACAGTATAAATGTACATTAAGGCTCATTAAATGCGCCGCCATCTTCATTAATGCACATTAAATGCATAGTTATTCTTTGATCTTCCTGGTTGGTATGCCGACCAACTCTCCTCGGGTGCCGACTAATACTCCTCGGGTGCCGACCAACTCTCCTCGGGTGCCGACTAATACTCCTCGGGTGCCAACTAATTTTCTTGGGTGTCGAATATTACCACGTAGGATGACATGTGTCCTTTTCTGATTGGTCCTCATAGATGGAGAATTTTTGCGTTAACAGAAGCCCCCAATGCTCCATGCTTGATGGTTTACTTGAAAGGATGGAGTATTTATTCTGCAGTGTTGCTCGGTGCTCGTGAAATTCTTGATCTACCTTCTTGATTTGTTCAACATAAAGTGCATTATCTCCTGGACGACATATGATGCAGGCTGATCGATGGTTGCTAATATTTATTTTGAGGAACTCCGTGTACTATGTATCACCCCTGGGAATTTGGATGCATCCATGCCATAGTATGCAGCTTGTAGCTTGTCATAATCTTCAAGTATGTTGATTGGTTTGCTAGCCGACCAATTGCCTCCTGTGCCGAGCAACTGAGTGCTAACTTCACGTGCTTGATTCTTCTGAATTATGATCCTCTGAATACTTTGTCAAGTAACATACTAGCTTTTGAACCCAATTCTTCAATCTGATTAGTACCAAGCTAGTGGTGGACTTCAAAATATTTTCATATAACTTCTTCTTCAATGTTGGTCGGGATAGTAGTAGTAAAGATCTCAGTGCTGTAGATGCTGAATTTGACTTATGAACTTCAATAGTATGTGCATAATAACTCCTGAATATGACTCCTGAACTTCTGAATGCGCCTCCTGAACTTCAATATACCTCATGAACTTCAATATCAAAAATAATTCATGAGCTAGAAAAATAACTTCTGAATGATAATTAGTCGGGGCCCCGACCGTGTGAGTTTGTGGAGTTGAATTTGATGCTCGACTGCATGATGTTATAAGAATGTGCCACCAAATGAACAAATATATCTGTAATAGAAGCCCCCAAGTGTGGAATGTGAACTTTGAATGCTTTTTGCTTGATCGCTTTCACATACTCATACTTTGTTTCCGACCAACTGTAGTTGACAGCTTCTTATTTCCGACCAACCTGAGTTGGTGGATTTTTTCTTAACGAGCAACTTTGACACTTTCTGGAATAATTGTAGCTCCCGGCCAACCTTAGTTGGCATTTTCGAGAATATATTTACTTCCTAACCAACATAAGTTGGCATTTTTAGGAATACTTTTACTTCCCGAGGAACACATAATTTTACTTCCCGGAGGAATACAAGTTTTACTTCCCGGAAGAATACAAGTTTTACTTCCCGGAGGAATACAAGTAGCTTTACTTCCCGGAGGAATACAGGTAGCTTTACTTCCCGGAGGAATACAGGTAGCTTTACTTCTCGGAGGAATACAGGTAGCTTTACTTCCCGGAGGAATACAAGTAGCTTTACTTCTCGAAGGAATACAGGTAGCTTTACTTCCCGGAGGAATATAAGTTTTACTTCCCAGAAGAATACAAGTTTTACTTCCCGGAGGAATACATTTACTTCCTAACCAACATAAGTTAGCATTTTTAGGAATACATTTTTGATAATAAATGATAGAGACTTCCTCGGAGCTGACTAACAGATTGTTGGGAATAAGATATAATAAATGATGGAGACCTCCTCGGAGCTGACCAACAGATTGTTGGAAATAAAATATAATAAATTCTGGAGAACTCCTCGGAGCTGACCAACAGATTGTTGGGAATAAGATATAATAAATGCTGGAGACCTCCTCAGAGCTGACCAACAGATTGTTGGGAATAAGATAATATAAATTCTGGAGAACTCCTCGGAGCTGACCAACAGATTGTTGGGAATAAGATATAATAAATGCTGGAGACCTCCTCGGAGCTGACCAACAGATTGTTGGGAATAAGATATAATAAATGCTGGAGACCTCCTCGGAGCTGACCAACAGATTGTTGGGAATAAGATATAATAAATGCTGGAGACATCCTTGGAGCTGACCAACAGATTGTTGGGAATAAGATAATATAAATGTTGAAGACCTCCTTGGAGCTGAATATATGATTATAAATATTTGTCGAGCTCCATGCTGAAATAAGAATAGAATATGCATCCAAATAGATATAAAGAATAATTAAAAATAATAAAGTGCTTCGTTGATCTGTTGAGGTAGTATTATATAATGCCGAACAAGAATAAGATCTTCCAGAACATAAGAATATGGCCGAGAACATTGTCAGGCCTGAATATAAATAAGAATTATCCGACCAACTATCCGTTTGGGGTGAAACATAATGAATGTTGTAATTCTCCTTAAAGCTGAATAAGTATCTTGTCGAGGCACAATTGCATAATGCCGAATAAGAATAATATTTTCCAGAACATAAGAATATGACTGAGAACTTTGCTGGGCCTGCATATAAATAAGAATTAACCCGACCAACTATCCGTTGGGGGTGACATATAATAACTGTTGCAGCTTTTCCTCGGAGCTGAATATGATAATAAGTATTTCACCGAGCTCCATGATGAGATGAATATAGAATATGAATCCCAATGGATATATAGAATAATTTGTGCTGGAGCAGATATCGTAGCAATAATACAATCAATAGTTCCTCGCTGAGATAAAATGTCATAATACCGAACAATGATAATATTTTCCAGAAGTTTAGGATTATGGTTGAGTAGCTATTTGTGCTCGATCGAATATATATATCGGAGCATTAATAAGATTCCCAGGCGATCATGGCCGAATACTTAGTTGAGATAAAAAATTGTACCTGTAAAAAGTAATAACTTGCCCTACCATATGTGTAGGCTTACTTGATTAGATATCATGTGAATAATTTACTCATCCAATTAATATATGATATGTATATCCTTGAGAAATAAAAATATTAATTTCAAAAAATGAAATAATATATGTTGGCTGATATGTCGAGGCAAAATTGCCTGATGTCGAGTAATAATAGTTTCCAGAGGTTTAAGATTGTGGCCGAGCTTTTGTTGGGATTGAATCTCGTCCCTATGAAATTTTAATAAGCTGCTCGAGCACCTGTTGAGACTAGATCAAATAATTATTATCATGAGAATAATTATTCAGCCAAACAATATGTGATGTGTATCAGCATAAAATAATAAAAATTTCAAAATATGAAATAATATGTTTTGTGCCAAATGTGTGTGAGATGGCGATTATCACTTGGTTTTAAAAATATTTTTGGGGTGATCACAAGTTAAAAAAGATTTAAGCCCCCTGTTTGTCCCCGAGCTGAACTCGTGTTTAAAGAAATATCTGGGGTGCTTCGCATTTTTTAATACCCCAAGATTCTACTGCTGCCGAAAAACGGCATGGATGTTGCCGACCAACATTTGGGGATATCTCAAGTTATAGATTATATGGTGTCGACCAAGAAGCAAATGGTCCCCGACCAGCTGAGCAATTTCGTCGATCAACAAAAATGGTGCATTGACAGCACCGAATAACATTAGATGTCACCGACCAAAAAGTAGATGGTTGGATAGTTGCCGACCAGTAAATTGAACCCTCCGAACAAGACTGAGATGTCGCCGATCAAGAAGTAGATGATCGTCGACCTGCAATTGGTTCCACCGAGCTAGAATATGGGGCTCCGACCAATAATAAGATACCTCGTAGTTGGATAAAATTATTTCAACGTTGCTGATGGATCTTCACATCTTATCTCCGACAAATAAAAATAGTCTGGTTAAGCTTCCCTTTAATAAAAGATGTCCCAAGATGATGCCGATCAAGAATATAGATGGCTGACCAGAATATCTAGAATCCTTAGATCAGAAAAATAACATTCGATGTAAAATTTAAGAATGTTAATTAAATGAATAATTATCTAATCCACTAGATCGTGTGATTTCGACAAAGAAACCCTGTGATGTGATGAACGAGGGGCCAACATATCAAATTTGTGCCCAGAGTCTTGATATGGTCATGATTGTTTTATTGATCATCTTTTACAAGAGGTGGGTAATGATTTTTCAGGTGACAGAAAATTATTTTTTATATTGATCCCTTCCTATTCCCTATTTGGAGAGATAAAAATATGGTGAATGATCGAAGTTATTACCAAATTTATATAAAAAATCAATCAATTTGACTTTATTGACATAGATGGAAGATGAACCAAATTAAGTATATAGTTCATAAAAATGAATACAAAGAGACTCAAACTTGAAGAGAGAGAAAGTAGATCTGGGTCATGATTTCCATGAGAAAACTTTTTATTGTCTTTAACCTTTTCCCATTCTCTGATTATAAATATAATGGGAATTTGAATAGTCATCAAAGATCTTACAATATTTATAATGAAAATTATCAAATCTTACCACCGTCGTATATATTCGTATATGTAATCATTTAAAATATTTATTCCATGATATAAAATTGAAACTTGAGAATCAAGCAAACAGTTATGATTTATGAAATCCATTATTTTTCAGATTTCTAAATAAGAATTAATCTAACAGTTATGATTTTAAAATCATGATGCAATATTTTGCAGATAAAAATTGGACAATTAATTTATGTATATAAACATAAAAATCATGATTGAATCAAAAGATGTATGTATAATTGATTATACGTATAGAAAATAAAAACTTAGCTTTTGATGGAGAACAATGCTTGTAACATTGTTCCCACAAACGACGCCAATCTGTTGATGCAAAAAACTGGACCGAATCCCATTTTTATGATCACAGATAAATAGATAAAAACAATCCAATCAAGAACATGAGAGACAAAGATTTTTAAAGTGGTTCGGCTATAAGAAAGAAGCCTACGTCCACTGTTATTTTATTCCCAAGGATTTACAATAGCACAATGTGGTGGAGAGAGGGAGAAAAATGGTGTATCTTGTGTATGGTCTCTCATCGTTGTCGGATCTCCTCGGATCTCCCTTTTGGCTAAGGGGATACATGTATTTATAGTGATGGGAGATAAAGAGATTCATTGTATGTAGACATTTATGTCTACATTCAACGAATCTAATTGTTAAATTGCTTGGTATGCTATGTGTTGTCATCTATTAATACAGTATAAATGTACATTAAGGCTCATTAAATGCGCTGCCATCTTCATTAATGCACATTAAATGCATAGTTATCCTTTGATCTTCCTGGTTGGTATGCCGACCAACTCTCCTCGGGTGCCGACTAATACTCCTCGGGTGCCGACCAACTCTCCTCGGGTGCCGACTAATACTCCTCGGGTGCCAACTAATTTTCCTGGGTGTCGAATATTGCCACGTAGGATGACATGTGTACTTTTCTGATTGGTCCTCGTAGATGGAGAATTTTTGCGTTAACACTAAGTATATCACAATTTTGTGACTCAAACCATACTATCACTTTTTTAAAGAACAATTGCAAAATTTTAAATGAAAAAGGTGATTGCATTATTGCAGGACTCCGTACTCCAGATAACTGTTACATAGTCAATCCAAGTACAGAGGTTTGTAACATTTCCAGAATGAATGACAATAAGATATGGCATAATAGGTTAGGTTACATTAATTATGATAGTCTTAGTAAATTATGCTCCCAAGAGATAGTTAGAGGTCTTCCTAAGATCAAACCAATTTCAAATATTATTTGTGGTCCATGTCAAGAAGGGAAAATTATTAAGGCTCCCCACAAGAAAGTTAAAGAAGTTCTATCCACTAAACATCTTGAACTCATCCATATGGCCCTAATGGGTCCTTCTCGTACTATTAGTTAGTATAGTAAACCAAAAGAACTCCCAAGTAGCTAGAGTTCGTAGTGATAGAGGAGGAGAATTCATAGACTCGGGCGTCATAGAATATTGTGACTATAATGGTTACAAACATGAATTTAGTGCTCCTAAGACACCTCGACAAAATGGGATTGATGAGCGTAAAAATTGCACTTTTCAAGAAATGGCCCGTGTGATGATTCATGCAAAAAAACTACCAAAATACTTTTGGGTAGAATCCATTCGTATCGCCTGTCATATTATCAATCGAGTCTACTTAAGGAAGAATACCAAACAAACATCCTATGATCTTTGGTGTGGGAGAAAACCTAACCTAAAATACTTTATAACCTTTGGTAGTACTTGTTATATCTGTAAGGACAGAGAACATATATCTAAATTCGAAACTAGAGGAGATAAATCCATCTTTTTAGGATATTCTCTAAATAGTAGAGCATCTCGTGTCTACAATCTTCGTACCAAAACCATGATGAAATCCATTAATGTGGTTGTAAGTGACACTAATATAGAAAGTAAGACCAAAGAACCAATTATTATGGATGAGTCCAAAAATATTTTAAATTATGACTCTCCAAAAATAGTTGAATCTTTACCGACTGAGACCCCTGAAGTACCTAACTGGGTTTTTAAAGATCATCCTTTAGATAGTGTAGTTAGTAATCCTATTGAGCCTGTTCGTACAAGATCTCAACTTCGTAACATTGCTCATTTTGCATGTTTTGTGTATCTTATTGAGATAAAAATTGTAAATGAAGACGTGAATGACACTCTGTGGATAAGTTCTATGCAAGAGGAGCTTCTTCAATTTGTTATTTATGATGTTTGGTATCTTGTATCCATGCTTGAAAATAAAAGGGTTATTGGCACATGTTGGATTTTTAAAAGTAAGACTGATGAATCTGGGATGATTATTCGGAATAAAGCTAGATTAGTTGCCCATGGTTACTCTCAGATTGAAGGAATAGATTTCGAGGAAACTTTTGCTCCTGTCACTCGCCTCGAATCTGTTCGCTTACTTTTTACCATAGCATATCATTTTCATTTCACACTATATCAAATGGATGTTAAGTCAGCCTTCCTTAACGGAATTTTAACTAAGGAGACCTATGAAGAACAACCCAAAGAGTTTATTGACCCTCATCACCTAAATTATGTCTATCGTCTTAAAAAATCTCTTTATGGGTTAAAATAAGCTCCTAGAGCTTGGTATGAGAGTCCACCCATCTTTGTTTTAAATAATGGATTTAGGAGATGAGGGAATGACCAAACCTTGTTTGTCAAACATTTTGACAACAACATTACTATTGCTCAAGTTTATGTTGATGATATCATTTTTGGATCCACCTCCCCTTTAGAATTTAAAACCTTCTCGTACATTATGCATAAAGAATTTCAAATGTCACTTATGGGGGAGTTACAATTCTTCTTAGGACTCTAAGTTAAACAGAATTCATAAGGATTATTTCTATTACAATCTAAATACGCTTTAGAGATTGTCAAGAAGTTTAGCTTAGAAACAACTAAAGAAGTTAGGACTCCTGTGAGTACCTCTATCAAACTTTCTAAAGATGAGAATGGGAAATCTATTGATTCCACCTTGTACCGTAGTATGATAGGAAGTTTACGTTATCTTACTGCCTCCCGTCATGACATCATGTACTCTGTCTGCGTGTGTGCCCAATATCAAAATAATCCTAAAGAGAGTCACCTATTGTGCATTAAAAGAATTATCAAATACATTAAAGGCACTCTAAACTTAGGACTATGGTACACTAAACACACTCCAAGTACTATAGTAGGTTACACCGATGCTGATTGGGCCGTTTGTACTGATGATAGTAGAGTACTTCAGGAGCGTGTTACTACATTGGTAATAATTTGGTAGGATGGAGTAGTAAGAAATAAAACTACGCTTCCTTGTCTACTATCAAATCTGAATATGTTACAGCAGGAAGCTGTTGTGCTCAATTACTTTGGCTAAAACAAATACTGAAAGATTACGGTATAACTGAAGATAAGTTACATTTATATTGTGACAATAAAAGCGCGATTAATATTTCTAAAAATCCTGTTCAACATTCTCGTACCAAACATATTAAAATTAGATATCATTTCATACGCGAGTTAGTTGAATCTAAGGAGTTAGAAATAAATTACCTTCTTACTGAATTGCAATTAGCCGACATGTTTACCAAACCTTTAGACTTTCTTTGATTTGAATCTTTGCGCAATTCTATTGGTATGGTCTTGGCAGAAGAATGATTTATTAATTCTACTAGTTTTCTTTGTCCATTGTCCATTTGAGACAAAATGGGGGAGAAATTTGAGTCCTCTTGGACATTTTGGTATATTTTCAACTAAAAAGCTTGATCTTAGCTATCTTATTTTCAGGAATCAGTACCTTCATTTGCAACAGAATTTTGTTAGGGTATTGGTCTGTATCTAGTTGAGTTATGTAATTATTTTTCAAGGATATTGGGTAGATAGAATTTTTGTATAGGAATAGGATTTTCTTATTTCTTTTGTATCATTTTTGTATAGGAATAGGATTTTCTTATTTCTTTTGTATCCCTACGAGTCCTAGATGACTCAAAGGAGATTTTGTCTCATATTTCCAAAGGAGGAGATTGAAGTACCCTATATCTTTGACTCACTAGAGTCTATATTATATAGGTGCTCATCTAATTTGAAAATAGTGACAAAATTGAGTCATATCCTTTCAAACCAAAGAACCTTCAGACTCTTCATATTGAGCTCCTATAATTGTCCAAATGGTAGTACACCAACACTTCACCTAGGATGCATTCATGTGTTGCATATGTGCTTGCCTTATTCCTTAATTGGTGTTGTGTTAGTTAAATCCCTCTAAAATAATTTTCTATAATTTTTGGGATATTTTAAATAATTTTTATGATTTTTAAACATTTTTTAGAAATTAAAAATTGGTTTTTAATAAAGTTGTGGGCTTTTTTTTATAAATTCCATAAGCTTTAAAAAACCTATTTCGAGAGAAATCGAAAGCGCTTGAGAATTATGTGGGTGCAATTTGTATTTGTAGAAGTTCAAAAACACGCATTTAACATTCCATCTTAGCCTTACATGTGTTGTCTCCACAACGGATAGATTTGTGTTTATACACTCTCACATACCTGTGCTTAACTGTGAACCCTTGGATATTTTTAATTAACGACCTGCATGTTATCTGAGATGATCCTTGTATCACCTGGATCAACCAATAAGGGTTAACTTTGAAGCGGGGCAACCTTAACCCTTGGATTTGCTTCGATCTTTTAAACTCAATCCTGAGCTTTGATTTGCCTCTAGTTTTCAGAGTCTTCCATCTCTTATTATAAATACTTTCCATATGTTATACGTTTACAATCTTTGGCCAGCCTCACTTCTAAGAGAAAATAGAGAGAAGAGAGAGAGATAGAAAAAGAAGAGAGATAAATTAAACCCTAAACTAAGCTCCGGTAAAATACTTCCAGAAAACCTTTTCTGTGAGAGAGTTAGTTTGAGATTAGAGTAGTTCCATCCTCTGCTGTCCTTTATCTCTTTCCCAACTTAATCACGTTGGTCAAATCTAATTTTCTTTTATAGAACATTGAGATTTGATCTATTTGATACATTTTACTTAGATATTTTGTAGTTTTGATTTCTTCTTTCGAGAAATCTTATTTTGTTGGTTATTTTCAAACTGATATGTTATTTTCAAACCCTAAACCAACAAAACATTTTTTGATTTCAGTTTCTTTGAATATTCAGGCTTAGATCTAGTTGAGATCTTGATTGGGGATTTTCACTTTATTATATTTCACATTTTGTGAAATAAGTGTAAATATTTTCAAATAAAAAGTGCATAAGATCTTGGCTTGTGTATATAACAAGATTCCCTCTTGATTTGCAGATATTTGAAAGATCCAAAATCTGATATTTTTTTAAACTGATTTTGGAAATTCCTTTGCATATTTGTGATTTGTTTTGCATACTATCTGTAGTTAAGTGTGTGTGTGTGTGTGTGAGTTGCCTGCATGTGATTTAGAGCACATCACCACTTACACTGTCACACTACTACACTGAAAGGTGTTGGTATTGAGATCTTGGGCATTTGAGTCGACGTCAAGTTAAAAGGAGTGGATTTACAAAGCTGAGAGAACTTTAACAACATCAGAGCCTTGGGAGAAGTCAGAAAATCGAGAGGAGTTGGTATATTTTTGAACTTAGAATTAGGTCTGATTGTGTGTTTTGATTGTTATATAGTTTGTAACCTATTACTCCATTTTAGTGAATTTTTTTACTTTTGAGGTGTAGAGACCTCCGTGCATTTTTTCCAAATTGGTTGGGGTTTTACCACGTTAAAATTGCTCGTGTATACTTCCTCTTCCTCTCATCCCTTTCTTAAGGCTGTGTCGGTTTAATTTTCTTGAGCTTTGTTTTTCAAAACTGGTAAACCTATAACTGAAATAAATCGTTCATACTGTTTTACACATCTTGTGGTTAAATTTTTTTTTAAGAAAATAGTTTCTTCAACAAACTGTTCAGAGACATTTAGATAGTTTAATCTTGAATTAAAAGACTTAAGTGGTATTTTTTTCATTTGATTTTGTATTACCCAAGTCATTATTATAAAAATGGATCACACCCACATTTCATAACACCATTAATCAAATTATTTGTTTAAACATTTAACTACTACTTTTACTATATTGAACGATTAATGTTTAGTCCTCATGAGTGAAGTACATTATTTTATGTTCTAAAGAGTTCCTTATCTATTTTATTAAGAAGAAATTAGGGTTGAAGATTAGAGAAGAAATTGTGTATGTGAGTGTTTTATATAATAAAGGAAATTTGGTATAAAATAAAAAGGTTTTGACTAAACCTTATTAGAAAAATATAGATGAACTTTTCATTGAATCATCTTAATTCAACCCCATAAAATAAAATAAAATGATAATTAACAAAGAACTTTGATATAAAATTAATAAATAATAAATAACCATTTTGAGTTAAACCCTCACTTTTATAGTTGGCTTTGATCCCTGTTGTATGTAAAAATTACACTCCCACGTGGACTAATGATGAGTGTACAACTGTCCTCCAACGTGACTGACCAGCTTACTTGATCAGTCTTAGGGACACTTAGTCGACTGGAATGCCGACCCACTCAAGAAGGCTAACCAACAGGAATACTAATAGCTATACTCGGATGGGATGCCAACTAACACTGAATTTCAAGAGTTTCTTTTATTGTACACAGATGTAAACGCCTGACAATATAAAAGCGATTCATCTCTAGGGTTTATAACAACTATAAATACAAATTACTCCCTTAGCTCAAGGGACAACTCGAATCACTCATATGCCCACCATACTGAGCTATTGTAAACCATACTGAATAAAAACAACAGTGGACGTAGACTATTTTAAAGCTGAGCCACTCTAAAAACTTTATCTCTTGTGTGTGTGGTTTGAGTTACTTATCTTATTTTTATCTATGATTATAAATTGAAGTTAGTCCATTTTTAGGCATTAATATATTGGCGTCATCCGTGGGAACATTTGTCAGTCATCGTTCTCTACTAATTATTTCATTTCTTTGCTTCTAAAGAAATGGCTGATCCTGAAAATTGCGCTCGAACTGAAGGTAATACTATCATTCCATCTGCTCCCCCAAGTAGAGATTTAATGGGAATTTTGCTCAACCTGACTAGAGGTCAAGAAACCATGCAAGAGTCTATTAAGTAATTGGATCGCACCATGCAAGCTAAGTCTTATAATTCTAGAAGGGATATGCCACCATCGCCAGATAGACATGAAAAGAGTTATCATTCTCGTTCTTCTCATGATAGGTCATATCGTCCTTGTGCAACTTCTTCATCCCGGTTAGCGAATTACTATGATAATGGATATTTTTCTAAAGAAAGACCAAGTGTCTTGGAAAGTCTAGTCAGGGAGTTTACTTTTGATCATTTAGGCCCCTGTTATAAGGAGCAAGAGCATTTTCATGAATACAAAGAAGGGTCCACAAGATCTAGAGCTAATATGAGGGGCTATGTGCATACCGAGTAGACCTCTCATGAGGAGAGTTCAACACATAGACACGAGAAAGCTTCTAGATCTATCTCAGCCTAGTGTAAGCCATAAGGATATTCCTAGAAGGGGTCCATGAAAAGTCTGGAAGATCGGCTAGGTGAAGTGGCCAAGACAAAGAATTCATTGTAAAGGAGTTTCATAAAAGGATCACCTTTCATCCTGGCAATTGTGGTATATCCCACACCTTCCAAGTTTAAGCCACGAGTGGTTACTCCCAAGTATGATGGTAAAACTGATCCAGTCTTGCACATAGAGAAATATCAAGCTGCTGCATACATCTACTCAGTGCCTGATAAGATGAGATATAGAGCTTTATCTAGTTCCATCACAGGACCGACCCAAATTTGGTATAATAATCTCCCAAGAGGTAAAATCTCTAATTTTCATCAGTTAGTTGAGTTGTTCATAGATGACTTATGTTTTGGGGCTAAGCCGATCAAGAGTGTCACTCTTCTCTTGATCATACTACAAAATCTAGGGGGAAAACACTAGAGAATTTATTACTCATCTTAATAATGAAAAATTAGAGGTGGTGGACTATGAGGAGAAAACAACCATTGCAGCACCTATGATTGAGTTACTTGCTTAATATCTTTACTATGATTTAGCGAAGAATCCACCCAAAACCATGATAAAACTAATGGCTAAAACTGGAAAAATAATGAATGCCGAGGAAGCTATGACAGCTAAGGAAGCTCATGATACCAAGGGTGATGGAAAAAATAATTTTAATTCTTTCAAAAAGGATAAAAAGACAAGAAGATGGATTGGATCAAGAAGTATGATGAATATACCCTTCTCAACAAGGGTGTTCACCATTTCCTGGAGGATATAAAAGGAAACATAGAATTAAATTATCCTAGAAAGTTGAAGATACCCCCAACAAGAGGGATAAGTCCAAGTACTGTGATTTCCATAGGGATCACGGGCAAAATACCAATAATTGCATTGCACTAAAGAATGAGATTGTAAATATTATTTGGCGAGGAAAGTTGAGCAAGTTTATTAGTTGGAATGGCAATCAAAATGTTTGAAAGATGTCTGAATCTCCAGCCCGAGCAATGGCTGACAATAAAAGAGAAGGAAATGATGATTTTAAAGAAGATCCAGACTTGTCAAAGAAACCTGATGATCCAGAGGTGGAGGTCGACATTATATCCTTTGGGTGCCATTTCATTGCAGGTGGTGATGCTGAAGGGAGAGACATGGTAGCAGAAAGGAAAGCTTACTTGAATGAAATCAAGGCCTGTATGAATGAATCCAGTGATAGTCGGCCAAGGAAAGTCAATAGAGACAGGATATGTAATACCCCGTATTTTTATACTTTATAAATTTGGGGATTTATTTAATTTGATGTGAATTATTAATTTAATATAAATCCAAAAATTAATTATTTTTAATTACTAACGTGACGAGAGTTAGTAATTATGGGAAACTTGTTGAATATTACTAATGAGCAAAGTAATATATAGAATTGGTTCTATTAAATGTCACGAGTGAATAAAATGATAATTTTGGAAATTTAAGTCGGGACGCACCCGTGTCGTGTCGGGACTAAATTTTGATTAATAAAAGTGAATAAATTATAAGTCACCCGTATGGTCATTTCGAGTGCGCCAAAGTGTCCGAAAGGGTCAAGATAGTCAAAATAATGTACCCGAGGGTTTAGTTTGGGTCTCGGGGCATTTTTAGGCTTAATTAACACCCCGGGAGGGCGTTTTAGGCATTTTGTATTTTTGGGCTTGGAAACCTACGAGTTTTCTAGGTTAAATCAGATGCTTAGGGTTGTCTTCTAGGGTTAACATAACCAAAAACAAAAGACGGCTATTGGAGAAGGAAAGGAAGAGCTTACCAAGGAGTTCTAGGCCAAGAACTCCTCCGTTTGCACCACCGTCACCACCAAAAGTTAGATCGCACAACGAGGATCACCACCACACTGATTTCATCCACAAATCAGAAACAAAAATTCCCAGGCAAGTATCTATCTTGATCTATTTTATTTAATGCTCCAATCATATTAGCCTAGGATGGATTAGGACTAATTTTTGTGAAAGAAGAACCCATTTTGGAGAATTAAATTCGCATGTTGTATGATAATTTTATGGATTATACCCCTTTTAATTCGTTTTTCATGATAAAAATCCGCATGCTTGACGTAGGAAATCATTTATTTGAGGTTATAATACTTGTAGTATAAACTATTTGGAGTTTAGTAATCAAAGATATCGTTTTGGATGATTGTGAAAGAGGAAACCCGTAATCTGGAAAATCTGCAGGTCTGCCATACCTGCTTGATCGATGGATCGACCCTAGAGCATCGATCGATCGATGCTTCGATCGATCGAACACCTGCCATAGATCAATCGACCCCTCCTGCATAACTCATATTCCCCTTTTTATACGTTGTTCCAACTTAAATGATTAGACATTCTTGGATATTAATGTTAGAGCATTTTGGGATATAAAGAAGACCAGTAGGACTTATTAAAAATATGGAACCTTTAACGTAAGGCGAGATTAATCTTTCACGGGGATGGTTTACACATAAGGGACAATGGAATTATGTGTTAAAGGGGGAGACTCGTACAACGCTAAATGTAAAAAAAATTAAAAATTAAAAATTTGGGTAGAATTTCCTTTGTTTATAAGACTATCCATCATGTTTAAAAAAATACTCCAACAACAACAATAATAATAACCCGTCTTGAACATCATACAAAAAACATCATCAATTTAACTCAATTCATGTAAATAACAACAATACATCAATAAGGAAACAAAATTAGCTTGCAATGCACAAACTTAATTTCATAAAAATATTTTCACCCAAACCTCCTAGTCATAAAAAACTATCTTAATAAACCTAATGCATCATATGTAATTTGTCTATAACAACCAAGTTATGGAGGGGGTGCTTAGGCTCTTTTTTTCCCTCTTCTTCCTTTGCTTTGTTGTGGCTTGCTCATGTGTCCAGTACAATAGGTTGGATAGTCAACAATATAATAGAAATTATTCACATATATGGTCGTCGCCAAGCACCATCATACCTTTAAATCTCCAATCATTATCATACCTCAAATCTAAAATTATAAAACGTGTAAGCAACATTAAGAATTAAAGGAAAGTCAACCTACAAATCATTTAAAAGAAAGTAAACAAAAATGTGGAATGAAATTATATGATGGTTAAAGACATTAGAGCAATAAAATTACTGATTAAATCAAACATTATAAAGCTTTTGCAAATGTATAATAGAAAATTATGCTAAGATTATTTCACTTCGAGAAAGCGAGCACAAAAAAGTATCCACCACACTATATAGTTTAAATATCATAACGTACTATTTACGAATTAATAGTATTTGACATGTGCGAAAAAATATCATTCTTATATAAAGTCATCATAGAAAAGATATTTACGTAGGAGAAACTAAAACATAATTAATATTGATATTTACCTAGCTAGAACTAAAACACAATTAACATGAGCCTACCATGACCTTAAGTCACACCAAACAAAATAGCTAAAACTAAACATATGTTCATTGAAAAGAAATAGGTATATCCCAATGATGAAAGAAATATGGAAGGCATCATTTATTTCTTTTCGAAAATTCTGATTTTCCTTCTTTTTTTTGGTTATCTAACAATCATGAAAACATAAAAGTAATAATGCTTTCTAGTTAGTAACAAAAGGTAGCAGAACTTAACGACATCCATATGTATAATTCAGGTTGTGTTATTATCCTTGGTTGAGTTCAATTTGTTAATTCTCAACGGGAAATTAATTGGGTCCCGCCTAAATGTGATGTCTATATGAGATAAGAACAGATTCAGTACGGTTAAAAGTGATTCGAGGAGCATTTTCAATACAATTTAATAATTGATTTCCCTCATAGCTTACCTAAAGTTTGTTGCCCCTTCCTGGAGGTGGATAGCCTACTAAAAGTACTCGAGCTTCTCAGAACCAGGGGAACAATTTAAACATTTGGTCTTCTCAAAAGTTTGTTTCTGCTTCTCAATCCGTTGAATATAGAGAGGATAAAAAGAGGGACTATTTACAGGAAAAAGAAAACAATAACAGGTATGAGAAAAAAGGATGGAAGATGATCTTGACTAAAATGAAAACTAAATGGTACTGGAATGTTACGCAGTTGTCCTCCTAGAGAGCCCTGCTGATGTATTTATAAGATGAGTTTACAATAACTACCCATTACAAAGGTCACAATGACCACACTTGGAAACTGCCTACGCACTATAAGATGTACAACTTACAAAATTTCCACGAAACCCACTATGTCCAAACTGCGGCTACACGTCACAACTACATGGGACATGTTTCACAACCTGAATGGGACATGGGTCTTCACAAATTGTATGGGACACGTGTAATAATTCTGTAGGAACAAATAAACAAACAAACAAAAGCAAAAACAAAAACATAAATCTCAAACAAACAAACAACTAAAAAAACAAAACAAAATGACAGTAGGAACCCATCATCTACATATATATAAAAAAATCTTTATGCTTGCTTATTTCATCAGTAGACAACCGACCCAAGCTCCTTGACTATTTTTTTGTGCTGTCATGAAAAAACTTTAATCAAAGCATGGGAAAAGTTAGGTATTAAATGATAAGAAATATGTTAAGGCTGCATAAAATCATATGTTTAGAAAACATTTTAACAGTCGATCTCTCCAGGGTTGTGAATGTAGAGAGCGTAAAAAGAGGGACTACGTACATAAATGAGAAAACGATAGCATGTATGAGAGAAAAAGATGGATGGTATCTTCACTAAATAGCCAACCAAAATACCAAAAAAATAAATATAAAGATCTTGACAAACAAACAAACGTTGATATCAAATACATGACTAAAAAGACAAACAAACTTTCAGATTCATCTAGATACATGACTAAACAGCAACGGCAAAAAAGATTCAAAGGAGAGCACATATATACATATGCTTATATTATGTGTAAACCCAGTTCATCCATATACCCAGTATTGCCACAGTGTAAACCCAGTTAACGAATATTATAAACACACGTTGGGTTTATGCTGATATATTTGACAAAGTTCAACCTTATTATATGATATTAGATATTATGAACACACACAAAACAGATAACGTTGATGAACACACGCTGATAAAATATCTCCTTTAAACCCAACTATTGTTTCCTACAATTTTTCATGGGTCACCGTCATTTTTTGGGTACTCACACTCTGATAAACGTCTAAACCCAGGCATAAACTCAGAAACTCATAAACCCAGAAACCTACACACGCTTATACCCAACCATAAATCCAGAAATAGTAGAAGAAACGTAGTTAGCAGAAACTCACCCAAATAGTGAAGATTTTTTCTCAGCTTTGTCTCTTGGGTTGTGAAGCGGATGGTGTAAAGTACATGGTTTGAAGTAAAGATATGGAGAAATTCAGTCTCTTATGATGTACTACAGCCGCTCTATGACGGTGTGAGTTCCAATGAGAATCCTCACAATGAGTAATTCGTACCATGTATCTTTCAATGATTTCCAAACATTAGATGCAGAAACCCCACATTTAATCTAAGCCCTGAATTATGTTATCAACTTATGGAATAGTGAAAACACCATTACCCCATATATATATATATATATATATATATAGTTATACATGGAAACTTTCTAATGTGTGTGTATGTAGTTAAGAAATGAATAAACACTTCAACTTTATAATAAGTGTTCGGGAACTTTGTAACGGTACGATGTTGCTCTAAGTAACGTAATAAATTTTGAAGAGAATAACTTTCTAAAACTAAATATTATAACTTTCTACTCCTCGGAATACAACATTATGGAAAATAAGAGTTAAGTTTATGAGTTTAGTAGTACGGTAGGCGTGCACACTAGATGAGAGGCGAGAATTCTCAAGAGAGTGTCGCATACTAACATGGTTGTTGCATTAGCCGGTAAGCATTTTAAATACTTGCTAAACTATTTTTAAAACTGTTTTACACTCGGGCTCTGACCTGTTTTCTATTATTTCTCCTTCTCTTGTATATATGTATATATTATAAGTGCCCAGCCACAGGGGCGTCATGCTTAGATTCTTTAGACTGTACGTGTTGCAGCTGATGTGGGAGTTACATGCCCTTACTTTAGACGACCTCTTTGTTGATTCTAATCTTATTTTCAACTGCTTATATAGGGCATGTGTCGCCCGTTCCTCTATTCAGTTTGGATTTTTACAGAGATTTATGTTTATTTATATTTCCAATATTCGGTACTCCTTAGGAGTTAACTATTGTCAGGATGGTTTCATTTATAGTTTTAAACTGGTTTGGTTTATCTAGATGGTTTTAATTCTTGTGTGGTATTGTCATCCTTAGTATTTATGTGATTCTTAAACTGTTGGTTGTTAAAAAGGTTTACATTTGGATTTAATAAAATGAAAATAACGTTTTAAGTTGTTTTGACACTTAGTTTAATTATTTAGGGTGTTTAAATTGGTATATTTTATTTTGCGACAGTGATGCTAAGAATGAACCAACTGTTCACCTTGATTTTAATTTAATAAATGACTGATCGCCTGGTATTTAATTAGGCGGGGTGTCACAGAAGCAGAAATCCTTTTAATTGAGGCCTCGAATACAACACAACCACCGAATAATTATCACTAGGCTAAAATTTTTGGTTGTTAAGACCACAAATCTTTCCTGACATGCTTGCAATCCTAATTATCTAAAAAGAAAATTAAAATAATCCAAACAATAAGCACCAATTTGAGAAGGTTAAAAGGATCCGAATTCACTTAGTTATTGACAACAACTAGCTTTAAAGATCAATATTTAGCATTTGCAGATTAGTTTTGAGAACTTCCTTCCCGTACATTGTACTCCAAGCATGACATTTAGGAGATTTAGCTTTAATTTAGTCTTATGAGTTCTAAGTGAATAAAAAGTACTTAGAGAAGTCTTCATGTTACTTCCTGATAGCTTTGTGCTCATTATAAAACCTCAAACTCTTTTTCTTGACCTTAGCAAAAGCCTAAGGTTAGGTCCACTTCTATTATTGCTTAGCAGGGGTATTGAACCACTATATATCTTTGCGTCCTTACTATTTTAACTAAACAATATATCCTCCACCTCCATAGAGGCATATTTGGTGATGGATTGGTCTGAATAGATTTTAGCATAATCAATTAGTACGTCTTTATAAATTGTAAATTATAAATTTTACATATAATATTTTGTATAAAAATTTGATAGTAAACTTATCATTTCATTAATATTATATGTTTTGGAGTCAATAACAATAAAAAAAAAATGTAAGATGTTAATATATTAAACCAAAAGGCAAACAACCCAAGCATGAACAAAAAAGTCCACCAATACAACTCTCACAACCAAAGGCCCAGCAACAAAACCAAACTACATAAAGCTAAGAAATAGGGCTCATTAAAAACTCAACAAATCAAAACAGAATAAAATATACAAACCACGACACTTAAGCCATAAAAGAACATGGCCCAACCTAATCAGAACTACACCAAACACACTGAAAGCCTAAAAACCAAACTCGTCCATTAAAACCAAGAACACGTGTAAGCATCTGCAAATACCACACCAACACTTCCATGCAAACCAGCACATGTCATCACCTCCAAAGGTGGAAGACTTGTTTATTATTATAGGAAGATCATGTTGTAACCCTGAAGAAATCATAAGTCTTCATCATTATCTGTTGAAGTGTTTTACAAGGTGGCAGATTTGTAACTTCAAGAGTCGAATAATCATTTTAATGAGGTGAATATAGAGTTTTTAGTGTATATGTCTTCTCTTGATCCAAGTGATTCATTCTCCGTATATGATAAGATTAAGTTGCTTCGATTTGTAAGTTTTATCCATCAGACTTTCCTTCACAATAATTAATGATTCTTCAGCATCACCTTACTAACTATATTGTGGATATTCTATCCAATGAACATTTTTTTAGTGTTATGGGGATTGACGGGCTTGCTATAAAGATGCATCAATTAAAGAAGCATCTCACATATCCATTGGTCTATTTTCTTGTGAAGTTGGCACTACTCCTACTTGTTACAACCGCGACAGTACAAAGAGTATTTTCTGCGATGAAAATCATTAAAACTTCATTGCATAATCAAATGGGAGATGAGATGATAAATGACTATTTGGTGGCATACATTAAGAGAGAAATAGTTTTCGACATTGACAATGAAGATATTATTCAACGTTTCCAAAAAAATTAAGAATCAAAGAGTTTTATTGTAGAAATCTTATATAATTTGATCTTTGTAATGCAATTGTGCAAGACAATTTGACTATTTATATATGGTAATTTTGATTGTTATGTTACATTTTTTTCATCTATGTTTTGCCCAAACCGCAATAAATTCCTGGGTCCGTCATTGGCAACAAGCAGAGGAAACCATGTTTTCCATTTACACAAACCCATATGAACTACTCAAGCAATAAAGATCAAATCTATCATCTTCTTCAGAGGAAAATCATGGTCGAAAAGAAAATCAAGACCCTTCCAAATCAAGCTTCAAGAACATATAGGAGAGATATCAATAACCCCCAAAAACATCAACCAACCATACAACTCATAAAGATCAACCAAATCCATATCACATAATCCTCAAAAGACAACCACTCACAAAAGATCCTCACATTCAGCCAAAATACAAAGCCAAAAATAATTAATATGATACTGTTTGGAAGAAGAAGAAGAAGAAGAAGAAGAAGAAGAAGAAGAAGAAGAAGAAAGGCACCCATTAGGTTTTCAATTAAACCCACACGGAATCTTCTAATAAAAATTAGAACTCTCGCAAAAGTCAAAACAAAAAAGATCTATTGAAACACAAACCTTAAAAATAAGATTAATGGTCAATAACTTCTTCACATTTTGTAACTACTATTTACTTTAAGAAGTTATGTTTAATTTATCTATTAAATATTAATTAAGATTTATGTTGAATTACACGAGAAGAAGATATAGAATACTTTTCATATCTTATAATGTATTGTATTGTATTGATAATTAAACATTTTACATTTGAGTTAACAACAATTAATAAGTCATTTAAGGGTGCTTATTCAAAAAGGAATCCAATTCAGGGGCGGATCCACCATACGTCGAAGCGGGGCGTCCGCCCCAGTTCAAAATTAAAAAAATAGGGGTTTTTTGGTAAAAATTCAAACTTAAAGGTTACGTCTTATTATTTACAAAAATGAGGGTGTAAGTGTGTCATTAATTAAAAAAACGTTTATACTGTAAACACCAACACGCACGACAAAAAAAAGACCCAAACATTTACATTTTAACCTATTTCATATTCTCTTCTTCTCCTCTCTTCTCTCGGCCGCTCAACCTCACCTCCTTTCTTCTCTCACTATGACGGTCACCCCTCCCCGCCGAACCTTACCTGCTCAGCAGCAGCCCTTGCAGTCGGAACCCGCCAGACCTTCACTCTTCTCCTCTCCCTGACTTGCAAACTTTTGGGGTTTATTTTGCATCGGAAGACGCCGGACCTTCCCTCTCCTCCCCTGATTTTCCGGAACCCGCCGGACCTTCAATCAACAAAACAGGTATGTTTTTTTTATATGTAAATATTTTTTATGTGTTTGTTTATATCTGCATATTTTTTTATATGTATCCAGATTAAGATTTTGGAGAAATTGGTGTTTAAATTGTGTTTAAACTAAAATTTGTATTTAAACAATCTCTTTGTATTTGCAATTTATGGTTATGAATGAATTAATTGATATGAAATTTTGGCATATTAAATATTTATGTTTGGACATTGTAAAGCTATAATTTGTATAAAACTCGAAAAATCTCCAAAAAATCGTCTCGGGAGCTCCCGCCCCCGAACTCCCGCACCACTCGAAACTCTCATCTCTTTGACTTAAAATCATGGATTCGTCACTGATCCAATTGTCATGATATAAAAACTTTAAACCCAATTTCTTATAAAAGCAATTAGTAGACCTTAAATAGTAAATACCTATATATACCAAATTTATTTTACCAAGTTCTATATCCTAAGTATGTTAAAGTTAGAAAATGCTATGTGTCCCAAACAACTTCCCCAAATCATTCCCAAATAGCTTTAAGTGTTATACCTTATGGTATGGGTCCCGTCAGGGCACAACTCATCAATACTATTTGGGGGAGATTTGGGGGAATTATTTGGTACTCATAGCACCACTCGTTAAAGTTTATACCAATGTGTTTGTAAAAATATCTTAATATATTTAGAACGCTAACTTGATTAAAAAAAATGATACTTATAACACTCCTCTTTTAATCTTTTAAGCACAAATACTTATAAAAAAAAGAATGTTCTCTGAATCTGCATCCTTTAATTAAGGAATTTCGTGAGCATAGTGTGGTTCATAGGATCTCCATCAAATCAAAACTTTGGAGTTTTTGAAAAGGGCAAAGGAGTTAGTCCAAGACCCACACGGTCAAGAAAAATGCAATACGGACACTCGACTGTTTGTAGCACTTTTTAAACACATAATGTCCATTCTCTCGGACCGCTGTCCCCACAAAGTTATGGAGGCAAGGCAACTAACTTTTGAAAAGGTGAGGAGTCAAGTGCGGAGAGGGTGTTTTAGAAAAGAAAAAATGGGGTACATCAGGTTTTTGTTTTCTTTTTAAAAGTAGTAGCAGAATAGCAATTTCTTACATTTATTTGCCTATGTTTTTATTTGTTTTTTTGACTTTTTTGTCATCTAAATTAATAGTGTTACTATTCTTTTTAATATGTCGCAAATTAATAATGATTGTTTCTAAAGATAATATATGAAACAAAATGATATTAAAACTAATATGGATGAAAACTTGCGAATGTCAAAAGCATGTGGTCTCGCTGGGGAGCTATTGAAAAATAAGGACGTGAATGTTGATGTGATCATTGGGGCGCTAACGTAACATTCACATCAATTTGTTAAATTGACACAATTATTGCTACTGTTGAGCTTTTTATTAGTTTTATAAATATGATAAATTAGACCTTAAATAAAAATAATTTTGATATAAGGAAAATAAAATCAACAAAAAAAAATACAAATTATTCATAAATGTAACCATAATATATTTAAGGGCAATTTACAATTAGATCCCTTGGTAACAATTTTTAAATATTTAAGGACAATTTACAATTTGATCCATCTGTTATGTCACTAGCGTGAACTTTTATAAAAAAAGAATTAGTAGATATAAGTATTTAAAATTTCTTTAGTATTTAAAATTTATTTGTGAGTAACCTAAGAGTAATTTTCCCTATACTTAATAGTATAAAACATGTCATAGTAGGCATTTTCTCTGTTTCAACTTTTTCACCATCAATTTGATGTAGCATTTGCTCTTCCATTTCTTTTGCAATAAGGATATATTAACAAGATATGAGGATACATTTTAGGGATAAAAATATATGTTGTTAGCCTATTAAAAGGTTTTATTTGGTAAAACCCACTAGTCTTCACACATTTTCTATTAAATGTAAAACAAAAATCTTATTTACTTAAAATGCACCCTCAAATCGTTGTCGTGTCATTTTCAGATTGTGTTATTATGAATTTGAATACATGTTTTGAATATTTTTTTATAGAGAATTAAGGTAAATGCCATGTTCTTTCTTATATTTGGATTTTTAATACAATGCTTTTCAAGTTTATTAATCTAGTCCATGTGGTACAATATCATTTATTTGTATGGTCCCTTTAGAGTAAGGAGTTCATTTTTTAGGTTCGCGCCACCGACACTATTTTTCATGGTGTTTTTAGTACATTGATTAAATTTATAAAATTATTTGGAGTGTCCTAATTTTATACACTTTGACAATTGTAAGGACATTTCTCCAAAACTCCCTATTTTTTTAAAGGGGGTTTTGGAAAAAAGGTCCTTATAGTGCTCAAAATGTATAAAAATAGGACGCTCCACATAATTTTATAAATTTAGTCGCTGTACTAAAAATATCATGAAAAATTGTGAAAAATAGTGCCGCTGGCGCGGAGCAAAAAAATAAAAGTATTGTACCACAGGGACTAGATTTATAAATGTTATTGTACCACAGGGACTAAATTTATAAACTTGAAAAGTATTATCCTAAAAATTCAAATATAAAAAGGAACATGACATTTATCTTAATTCTCTATTTTTTAAAATAGACATGCTAATCATCTAATCTTTAGATCATATCTAATTGTTATCGTAAATCTATCAAAAATTGCCAACTATAGCTAGCATTAGTCATGCTTTTGTGTTTTTGATACAAGATGGATCCAAGGTTATGTGCACAATATTGACTCTTGGAATAACAACTCTATCGATTCGTAACCCGCTTTTGAAGAGTTGCGCCTTCATAGCCAGTGAAAGGACAATATTTGCTAGTTAAAAGTGGACATGTGGAAAATTGTAACCTCAAGTCCAAAGGCGCTTCATTCAAGTGGGTATTATATATTGGTGGAGCAAATAGCGGTTTTTTAAATTTCGACCACTCAATTTGTGACCACCTTATTCCTGCTGCTATTTTAAACCGTCAGGGTGAAACTCCAATAATTCCACGTAATGGTATTATTTTAAGGGTCTTGATAACATGTGTGTTAAGGGCACACATTAATATTTTAAAAATAATAAGAAGAGAGTTTTGATATACATTTAACAAAGAATACTTATATAGAATTCTAATAATTACTATTTTGAAATTCAAAACATGTGTCTTAGGGGTACATTTTATCATTTTCCTTATTCTAAAAAGCAGCCACCTAGCTTCTTTTATTAAAAGAGTAGACAAATTCAAAGTATGAAAATGCCCATGCACCTGATATAAATGACAATTTCAATTATTGACCCCACGTCGTACTTTCCACTAGACAAATTGGATTCCAATTTATCTTTCGTCAAACATACTTTTGTGTGGAGGTAGAGGTAGTTCAAATAGGCCCACTTCGCACTTGAGGGAGAAAGGGTGCCCATAAGCCAAACTCAGCAGCCTCCACATAGATGTTTTGTTTGATGTTAAAAAAACGGAATAATTCTTTTGAACCGCCTTTGAATATCGAAGTCAAACCGCATTGCCACCGTATGGCTCCACAAGGTGAGGAGAAACAAAGATACTTTAACCCAATGACTTCAATCCAAAGAGTTTTCCGAGTTGGTTACATCTTAGGCTTGAAAATTGACAACAACATTTTGGGATTGGACAATAAGAAGCAAATGAAAACATTTTGTGAGATTGCTAGGTCTGGTGTAGATACCGATTTGGATCGATCAAAAAGATTAATCTGGTGCGTGAAAGTTGTCACATAACCGATTGCGGAGCCTGGATTTGATGTCAGGATGGGCTACTTTAAGGATGATTTTCGAGGGTTCGGGAGTGGGAGCCTCTGAACCGAATTTTTTTAAGATTATTTAAATTTTTTTTTGAAAAAAATCATCAAAAGTCCTATTAAGAGTGAATTGAATTTAAATTTAGGGGTTAACTAAATTTAAATTTGAGGAAAATCACCAAAATTTAACTCTATTTTTTTTTTTTTTTGGGAGGAGGGGGGAGAGGGGCTGGTGCCCTCCCCAAGCCACCCCCTGGCTCTGCCCGGCACAGAACACCCTTATATATATATATATATATATATATATATGACTTCTCTTTCTATCTTACAAGGCCCTGATTAGTTGCACAAATTATTTAATTATCTAAATTGGTTTATTGTAAATTACTGAAATGTAAATGAGTAGATTTGAAAATAGTTTAAATCCAATTTTAGGTAATATTTGGTAATCTGAAATTGATGTAACTCTCAATCACAAAAAAAAAAGTTATAAACGAATGGTAATTGAGAGAGAGGGAAAGAGAACTCAGGTTAGGATGATCATCTGTGAAATGAATGCATTTCATGTTTGTTTGTTTTTTTGTTAAACGCTCCAATTTTAGATTTTATACACAAGTTAAAATTGGTCAATTAATGAATCATTTCATTGATGAAACCAAACACAATTAATTGACCAATTTGTAAAATGAACAATTTATAAATGGATCAATTAAATTTTGGGACAACCAAACGGGCCCAAATAAATTATAAACTTCCATCCAGTAAGCTAGCACTGAACAAACCCCGTCACTATCACTTGAAATTTTTTAAAAATCGCTACATTTGGGTTGGTTTATTTAGTGTTTTGGCAAAATAATCCATGCGCAAAAAATGAATTTGTTTCTTCTTTTAATCAACTAGATATACATCTAATTAAAAGAGTTTTTGACAAATTATATGCATGCCGAATATTTTAGTAACTGAAATGAAAATAATTAATATGATTGAAAAATTAAGATTCAATGGGTGTGTCAATCTTGTTCGTGTTGGATTCCATTGTGTTCGTTCTTATCATGTTCATGTCTAAAATGCTGACTTTTTAGTCGGGTGGAAAAAATACATTTAAATATGATCCATTATCGTGTTCACCAATTATTAATCAGTAAGATATCAAATTATTTTAAATTAAATAGGGTTGACACATTGACCCATTAACTACCTTAATTATCATTCATTTTTAAAATAGATTAATGAATAATTACTCATGTTATACTGTTCAACTTTTAATAGTTCTCAAATATACAGAAATATTTCAATTTAATAACTAGAATTAGAATTTTGAAAGGGAAACACGTGGTATACAAGTCTAGGCGGATTTTTTTTTTAGTGAGAAGCCCAAATCATTTTTTGTGGACAAATTTACCCATAAACACCATTTTGTCTTTTTGTGCACAAATTTTAAAATTAAAATCTCCTAAAAAAAATTGTTTGTTTGGGATGAAAGTTATATATTTGGAAAGCTTTCGACAAGATCTATCAAAAGAGATCTATGAAGGGTATTTAATTTTGAAGTTTAACATTTTTAATTTTGTAGTGCAATTTTCGACGTATATATTCAATGTGAAATTTCATACTGAAAAGTTGAACTTGCAAATTTTGAAATGTAATATCAAAATGAGAAATTAAGTTATAAAATTTTGCTGATATACATGTTTTTTCTTTAGTTAATCTTGTATTTTTTGAATGATTAATATTTATCAAATAAGTTTAATTTAGATGAAATTTTTTTTTAAAAATAAATTTACAGGTGAAATTTCACGATGAGAAATTGAAATGTGAAATTGCATATCACATTGCATATACGTAATGTGAAATTGTTATAGCATCGGGGACTCGCCAGAGAGCCATCAAAAGGTCGCCAGAGTTATGGGGTGTCATTAGAGACTCGTTAGTGACTCGTTGGAGCCACAGAAAGGTCGCCAGAGTTGCCGAAGCGTCACTAAAGATTCTTCAGGGATTCACCTAATATACAACGTCGAAGATTTGATGGAGGTTGGAGGAGATCTAGAGAGGGTTGAGTCGGAGAGAGAAAATTAATTAACTGTGGCTTTATTATGGTGGAGGATATATTGGTCTAGTCTAAGAGACTTTGTTATTCTTATTAAAAATGTTTTAGTATTGGATTACATGTTTCGCGTGTTTGTTACGAGGGGGAACGAGTGAACGTCTAAAAAATTAAATTCCTTAATCTATTAGTATTCTTTATTAGCTTTTAAAAAATATAGGAGTTTGGTCCCTCAAAATGTTTTAACAAAGATTAAACGCGATAATAAAAGAAATTGTAATCAAAAGCCTATATTATATACTTTATACATCCCATATTAAAAGTCTCTATCATTTTTCATAGATTATGGAAACATCTAATCAATGGAAAAAATCAACACTTGTTCGTAGAAATTAGTTTGTTCATTATGTTCAAAAAATAAAAGTGGGTTATTAATTTGGAATAACTCAAAAATAAATAATGGACTCTTATTTTGAAACTAATGAAGTGTGTGTATTGTTGTATGCAAAAATTATTCTCCTACATGGAATTATGATGAATATACGTATGTCCTCCTTCGTGGCCAACCAACCACCTTGATCGGCTTCAGAGACACTTAGTCGGATGGAATGCCGACCAACTCCAAAAGGCCAACCAATATGAACATCAATAGTTACTCGGATAGGATGCCAAACACCACTGAATTTCGAAAGTTATTTAATGTACACAGATGTAAATGACTGTCAAAATAAAGGCTTTCCATCTCTAAGGTTTGACCCCCATATAAATACAAATGACTCCCTTAGCTCAAGGGACAACTAGAATCACTCATATGCACACCCTACTGAGCTATTGTAAAACCTACTAAATAAAACTAACAGTGAAAGTGGGATACTTTACGGCCGAATCACTTTAAAACTCTATTCTCTTGTGTGTGTGGTTTGAGTTACTTACTATATTATTATCTGTGGTTATAAATCTGAATTTAGTTTATTTTTAGATATGAACAGATTGACGCTATGTGTGGGAATGTTTGTCTGTCATCGTTCTCTATCATTTATTTAATTTCTTTGCCTTAAAAGAAATGAATGACTCAGAAAATAGCGCTAGAAATGAAGGCAATGTTGTCATTCCATCTGCTCCTCCTTGTGCGAAAGATCTACAGGGAATTCTGCTCAACCTAGCTAGAGGGAAAGAAACCATGCAAGAGTCTGTTAATCAGTTGGCTCGCACTATACAAGCTAGGTCTTCCAGTTGTAGAAGGGATATGCCACCTCCGACAGCTAGAAATGAAACGAGTTATCATTCTCGTTCTTCTTATGATAGGTCATACCATCCTGGGATAACTTCTTCATTCCGATCGACGAATTACTATGATGGTAGATCTTTTTCCAAAGAAAGACCAAGTGTCTTAGAGAGGCTAAGCAGGGAGTCTGCTTTTGATAGTCTAGGCCCCCGATTAACTAGAGGACATCATAGGGAGCAGGAGTATCGTCGTGAATACAGAGAAAGATCCACAAGATCAAGGGCCAATATGAGGGGCTCTGAGCATGGCGAGTAGACCTATCAGGAGGAGAGTTCAACACACCGGCAAAACAAAGCCTCTAAATCTTCCTCGACCAAATCTAATCCAGAAGAACAACTTTGGAAGGGATATATACAGCGGTTGGAAGATCAGTTAGGTGAAATGGCTAAAACTAAGAATCCATTGCGAAGGAGTTTTGTTAAAGTCTCATCTTTTATTTTGGATATTGTGAACTACCCTACTCCATCATATTTCAAGCCACCAGTGATTACTCCCAAGTACAATGGTAAAATCGATCCAGTACTGCCGACTTCTACTCAGTGCCTGATGAGATGAGATGTAGAGATTTCTCTAGTTCCATCACAGGACCAACTTAAATATTTTAGTATAATAATCTCCCAAGAGGTTAAATATTTAGTTTTTATCAGTTAGCTGAATTATTCATAGATAACTTTTATTATAGGGCTAAGCTGATCAAGAGTGTCACTCATATCTTGACCATGCGATAAAAGCCGGGAGAAAGTACTAGAGAGTATATTACACGTTTTAACAATGAAAAACTAGAGGGGGTGGACTATGAGAAGAAAAAATCCATTGCAACACTTATGAGTGGGTTCTTCGCTAAAGATCTATACTATGCTTTGACGAAGAATCCCCCAAAAAATATGACTGAATTAATGGCTAAAGCTGGAAAAATAATGAATGCCCAGAAAGCTATGGCAGTTAAGGAAGCTCCTGAGACCAAGGGTGAAGGTTAGAAAAATAATTCTAATTCTTTTAAGAAGGACTAAAAAGACAAAAAATGGATCAGACCATGAAGTATGATGAATATAACCAGCTCAACAAGGGTGTTCATCATAGCCTGGAGGAATCAAAGGGAACAGATAATTGAATTGGCCCGAAAAATTTAAAACACCCCCAACAAGAGGGATAATTCCAAGTACTGTGATTTTTATAAGGATCATGGGCACAACACCAACAGCTGCATTGCACTAAAGAATGAGATTGAAAATCTTATTCGGTGGGAAAAATTGAGCAAGTTTGTTGATCGAAATGGCAACCGAAATAATCGAAAAAGGTCTGAATCTCCAGCCCGAGCAAGGGACGACAACAAAAGAGCAAGAAATGATGATTTAAAGAAGATTTTAACCTTTCGAAGAAACCTGATAAGCCAGAGGTGGAGGTCGTCATGATATCCTTTTAATGCCACTTCATCGCAGGAGGGGATGCTAGAGGAGGTGACGCGATAGAAAAAAGGAAAGCTTATTTGAATGATGTTAAGGCCTGCCCAACTATCAGGCAAATTGATATGGATGAATCCAGTGATAGTCAGCTAAGGAAAGTCAACAAAAACAAGTTAGTGATTGGATTCTCCAAAAAATATCTGAGTGGGGTCCTTTATACTCACGACTATCCATTAATTATCACAAACAGAGTTCATTATGGCAGAGTTGCAAGGATATTGGTTAATAATGGGAGTTCAACTGATGTAATGTTCTACAACTATTTCTAAAGCTTAGGGCTGAAAGATAGTAAGCTAAAACCATACCATAGACCTCTCATTGGATTTGTGGGAGAGAAAGTATACCCATTAGGAACGATCAAGCTGGAAGTCTTGGTAGGCACCTGGCCGACGATCAGAAAATAAAGAATTTGTTTCTTTATGTTAGACAAAAATATCCCGCCAGCTTGTAATATCATCCTAAGGAGAGTGGGAATCAACCAGTTAGAGGTTGTGCCATCTACAGTGCATCAATGCATGAAATTTATAATAAATTATGGAGTCAACATATTAAATGGAAATCAGAAAGAATCTAGGGAATGTTATTATACATCGACCGACCAACAGGAGGTACAAATGAAGGCCACAACCACTTTTCACATTGACACTCTAGATCCTCGGGAAGAAGAGAAGCTGGTAAATGGGCAAGTTAAAAAAGAAACAGAAGTTGTCGTACTAGAAGACAAGAAGCCAGAAAGAACCACCAGATCGGTTTAGGGTTGTATCCTTCTCTCAAATAGGAATTAATTAGATTCCTTAGAGAAAGGAAAAATGTGTTCGCTTGGAACCACGAAGATATGCTAGGAATTGATCTGATTCATGTGCCATGAACTTCATATCTATCCAGGCTCTAAGACGATCAAGCAAAGGCAAAGAGTCTTCAGCCCTAAGAAGAATATGGCAATCTAAGAGGAAGTGGAGAAATTGCAGTGATGACAGTTCATTGAAGATGTCAAGTACCCTAGTTGGTTGGCTAATGAGGTAATGGTCAAGAAGAAAAATAACAAATAGCGTATGTGTGTAGATTTCAAAGATCTTAATAAGGCATGTACAAAAAATCATTTCCCTTTACCAAGATGTAATACCCCGTATTTTTAATGATTTTGATTATGGGATTAATTGACTTAAAAATGGGAAATTTATTTATAATTAATTCGGATTTAATTAAATAATTACTAGCGCGACGAGATTTAGTATTTATTGATATGAATTATGTTGAATATTACTTAGTGAGTAAAGTAATATGTAATTATGAATAAATTATCACGAGCGAATAATACGATATTTATGGTAATTAAGTCGAGATGCGCGTGTCAGTCGTGTCGGGAATAAATTTAATGGAATAAAAGTATTTTATTTATAAGTCACTCATATAGTCATTTCGAGTGCGCCAAATTGTCTGTAAGGGTCAAGATAGGCAAAAAAATCTACTTGGGGTTTAGTTTGGGTCTCGGGACATTTTTAAGCCAAACCGGCACCCCGAGAGGGTATTTTAGACATTTTTATTTTTGGATAATTAAACCCACGAAATTCCTAAGCCTATATCAACTAATAGGGTTAGGCTTCGTAGAGATATCAAACACAAAATCTTATGAGACCATTGGAGGAGAAGAGTGAAGAGTTTTCTAAGGCTTGAACCACTGTTGGAACACCGTTTGAACCACCATAGCCGCTAGTGTATAGATTGGAGAGAGAGAATCAAACCCATACCTTTCATCACCAACGAACCAGACCTGCTACATAAGGCAAGTAATTATCTTGCGTAAATTTATGATAGATATATATTCCATGTTAGAATAGGGTAACATCTATATTAAAATCCCATATTTTAGAAGATTTTAGATAGTCTAAATCATGATTATTGGGTTAAAATTGAAATAAAATAGGTTCGTTTATTCACGTAGAATCAAACTCACGCCATTATAATCAAATGGTTGAAGAAATATGGTATTTACATGTTTAATTGATGATAAAGTCAAACCTAAGGTTCTTGAGACTAAATATAAAATTTGGGTGAAACTATGCAGGTTGATGATGTCTAAATGATTTGGATATGTTAGGATTTGCCCATATATGTTAGTATAGGATCTAAGTTACATGAATATCAATTCGGAGATGTTTAAATATGATTTTGGTGGTTAAAAATTAAGAAACCCGTAACTGTTAAGGAAAAATCTGGGCAAATAACTGATCGACCGACTCAAGAATGTCGATCTATCGACCCCTTTCTTCAATCGATCAACTCCGCTGGAAAATGTGATTTGTTTCCTTTTTAATATTTGATTAAATCCCAACTTTTAGAAATTTTTGGTGTTGATTAATTGAACATAATAAGACTTAGGGGAGGGGAGTAGGATATACTTAAGACCCGAAAAATGTTATTTTGTATGGAATAGAATGGGGAAATTACGAGTGTTAATCGAATGAGTTACGGTTGGAAATTATATAAATTGGGGTTTAAATTGAATAAATGAATATTCAAGGTTAGTACCAGTAGTGGGGGTACATTATAGATACTGAAATAACCCAAGGAATAAATGAAAACTTAGTTCCCTTTTTGGGATAAGGAAAAGTACTTGAAGTTATGCGACGAGAGTTACTGCATTAAATAAATTATTACGTAGGATATTCGAGATATAAATATACTACGTAGGAGACTTAAAAATTGGGACGTGCGTACACTTATATAGAATTTATATATACTTAGGTTGTGTGATTACCTATCGTATGGGTTATTATGTGTAATGCATCATACTGCGCTACTTCATATCACGGAGGTTTCCGCGCTTGGACAATCTTATTCTGATGAGCCCATCGGGGGAATATGGACTTGTACCTTAGAATCATAGAACCTTGGTACAACCTATTTGTGAATGATAGTCCAGACGATCGTTGGGGTGAGTGGGTATGTGCATCTACCTTGTGACTTGGAACTATGATTCACCTCCATTATGTGTGACTTATTTTTTTGTATGGTTCTAGAGTGATTACGAACCTATAGTCCTTCATGTAGTATGTGATATACTGGGACTGAATAATAGAATATGCATGCACCATAACTTTGTATCGGGGTGCCTTATGAGTATATATATATATATATTATGATAGTGATGTATATATATACACTGGTGATTATTCTACTGTGTTTCTTAGTAGATAAGAAAGAGTACACTGTATAAAATATGTTATAATTATGGAAACTTATATGAGTAAAGAAATACTTAAATTGATTAATAAATATTGGAAATGCAAGAATGTATTACTTGGATAATACTGGTGGCCACAATGACTTAGGCATTATAGTGAGAGACTTGATTAAATGTATTTAGGTGAGATAGTATAACGGGTTAGGAGTATGGGTTAGGAGTATACGTTAGGAGTACACAATAGTTGAGAGGTGAGAAATTCAAGAGAGCGCACGTGACTAACATATATACAATATCTGGTATTTATGCAATTTGAATACTTGCTATTTTAAAAATATTTTCAACTCGGGCTCTGACCCGTTTGCTTCCAAATCTAGTTTTATCAAATAATTTTTAGGTGCCCAGCCAGAGAGACGCCAAGCAGAGGAGTTACATTCAGTTGACGTGTTGTAGCTGCTGTGGATGTTATAGGGCCTCGGTATTAGACGCCTCCACATTTATCCTTGATTCATTCAGAGTTATTTCTTTCGGTCAGGGTATGTTTCCCATTCTTATTTAGAGATAGTGGTTTCAAACATTCATTTATATTTCAGTTGTTGGGTTTTATTTCATTTCGGATATTGTATTTGGGATTTATACTGGAAGTGTTCATTCCAAACTTAGTTTATTTCATTATGTCGTTTTAATTCCTATGAGATTGTTATTGGATGGTGAATTTTTAGTTAATCATTTAAATTGCTTGCATGCTATATTAAAAGATAAAACTTGACATCTGACTTTAAATACTAGGTGGTTAGTAATTAATAAAAAGTTTTCGACAGTGATGCTAAGACTGATCCAACTGGACAATCTGTTTTAAATTTAATAAAGGACTGATCACCCGATATTTAATTAGACGGGGTGTCACAAGTGGTATCAGAGCATCAGGTTCTAGAGTCTTTTGGATTTGTTCGGCTTATTGTGCTTCCAGTGTAGCTTTCTTTGAGGTAGATCCCTATACTTAGGACTGTTGTATTCATTAATTACGTATTTTACGTCTTCAACTATTTTGAGATATTTACTGTAGACTTATGAAGCTTCTCTCTCATCTCAGAGGCCTCCCATACATGTACAACGAGCTCCTAGGGGTGTCCATCTCAAGCCCCAGCTAACTCCAGTCAAAGGTACGATGAATGCTGAAGAGGTTGCCGCTATCATAGCAGAAGCGATAAATGCAGCTTTAGCCATAGTGTAGCAGGCCCCACCCCAGGCACATATTGTGGAACCAGAACTAGCTCACGCGTTTCCTTTTACTTGGGAGCGAGCTAGAGATGTCTTCCATAAGGCACATCTTCCGGAGTTCGCAAGGAGTTTCGATGTTATGGTAGAGAGCCAATAGAAGAAAGACATCCAATGACACTTGAGGATGTATGAGTGCACTGAGGTCCAGAGGTAGATACTAGCTACTTTTAAGCTAGTGGGAGCAGCACTGCAGTTGTGGGAGTCTATTACCACTACCGAGGAAAGAGACAGCATGACAATTTACGACTTCTGGGTGCGGTTCGATCGAAAATATTTCCCTTCCTCCATTTAGACTAAGATGATGCAAAAATTACTGGATCTCACCTAGGAAGGGAAGACCTTTGTGGAGTATGAGGAAGAGTTTACAAGAAAGATTAATCTGGTGCTAGATGTGGTACCTACCGAGGGGAAGAAAATTCAGATGTTTATGGACGGCTTGACTTGGAGGATTCGTCCGCACCTTTTTGGTAATATTTCATTGGGTACATATACTGATGTACTTAACGCTGCCCTACTATACTTCCATGATCATCGCTTCCATCTGAAGTGAAGCAAACGAGTGGGACAGTCCATCCAACAGGGCAGGGTAGGAGGTAATGGTGCTAGTGGAGCACAACCAACTCAGGGTCAGCAGAGACAGGGCGAGCAGAGTTCCCATTAGGTTAGATCAGGTGACTATAGGCAGGAACATAGAGGTTTTAAGTAGGGCATCAGGGCCAGTCTGGTCATCAGGGTCTCCAGCAGCAGGGCCAGGGGCACTTTCAGCAAGGCCAAGGGAGGGGTGGTAACGGCCAACTGGGCCGAGGACAGTAGAATTAGAGGGGAGGAAACCTTAGTGGTAGATTCTTTGGCTATAGAAAAATGACCACCGACGTCTGTATTATCCTGAAAAGGGCAGGGCCCTGCAACAACAGCGACAGCAGGGTGCTCGACAGGAGCCCCAGCGACCGATCTTTCCATCCCCTTCCCAACACCACCACAGATGCCAGCCTTACCAGCTATTTTAGCAGTTCTAGTTCAGTAGGGACAACTACAGTATGGGCGTGTTTACAACGTCCACCAGGCCGCAGTTCCTTAGGATCCACCCGCAGTTGAGGGTATGTTTTCTATCTAGGGGACTTTGGGGCGGATATTATTTAACACGGGGGCTTCACACTCTTTCATTGCCCTTAGATTTGTATGTGCTATGGGATTATTAGACACGAAAGATAGCACGATTACTAGTGTAGATTCACCGTTGGGCTATGTGTCCCTGATATTCTTTATATGTCAGGGCATTGGTATAGAGATTGGAAGATTTATTTTACCTACCGATATGCTTGTATTAGACATGTCTGAGTATGATCGTAGTATTGTGTTCATCGTATTAGGTCAGGAGATATTTTTAGTGGCAATGCCTCGTCCTAAGGGGGGTTCATCCACCCATTTATATTATATAGATGAGGAGACCTCTAAGGAGGTAGTGATTCCACTTGATTCGATTCCAATTGTTCGTGAGTTCGCTGATGTATTTCAGGACATACCAAGACTACCTCCTAGAAGATAGATAGAGTTTGTGATAGACTTGACGCCAGGCACTCGACCGATATCCCGTGCACCTTATCGTATGGCTCCGGTGGAGATGAGGGAGTTACAGGATCAGATCGAGTAGTTATTGGGATAGGTATTCATTCGAAGGAGTACCTCACCTTGGGGTTATCCCGTACAGTTCGTAAATAAAAGAGATGGGTCATTATGATTGTGTGTTGACTACCGAGAGATGAATAAGGTCACGATATGGAATAAGTATCTGTTGCCCTGAATCGATGACTTATTCGACCAGTTAAGGTGTGTTTACTACTTCTCAAAGATAGAATTAAGGTCGAAATACCATCAGTTACCTATCAGAGAGCAAGATGTGTCTCAGACTGCCTTCTTGACAAGATATGGATCCTACGAGTAGGGTTATGCCATTTGGGCTAACCAACGCACCGACCGTGTTTATAAAATTGATGAACAGGGTGTTCATAGAGTTCTTAGATCAGTTTTTTATTATCTTCATAGATGACATCATTATTTATTCTCAGACTGAGGAGGACCATGCCGAGCATTTAAGGAAGGTTTTATAGACACTACGTAAGCCTGAGTTATGTGCAAAATATGAGAAGTGTGGGTTTTGGCTGAGAGAGGTTAAGTTTTTGGGACACATTATTTCTGAAAGAGTGATATCCATAGATATGGGGAAAGTGTCAGCGGTGAGGGAATGGGGGGCAACCCACGACGCTGATAGAGATACGTAGTTTCTTAGGGATAGCTGGATACTACAAGCGATTTATTCGGGCATTCTCGAAGATAGAGGGTTTATTGACTAATTTAACTCACAAAGGGGGGCCATTTATCTGGGATGACACCTGCCAGTTGGCTTTTAATGAGCTCAAGGACAAGCTGACTTTAGCACCAGTTCTAGCACTACCGAGGCCGAGAGTGGAATACCTGGTGTATACTGATGCGTCCTTACTAGGAATTGGGGGTGTGCTTCAGCAGGAGGATAAGGCTATAGCTTATGATTCCCATAAGTGTAAGCCTCACGAGAGGAATTACCCCACCCACAACTTGGAGTTAGCAACATTCATATTTGCACTTCGGATATGGAGACATTATCTATTGGGGGAGAAATTTTGCCTATGCACATATCACAAGTCACTGTAGTACCTGTTCACGCAGCGGGAGTTGAATATGCGTCAGTGGAGGTGGCTTAAATTTATGAAGGACTATCAGTTCGACATCCAATATCACCCGAGGATGGCTAGTATGGTAGTAGACGCATTGAGTTATAGGCCAACAGGTGAGGTGGCCGAGGTATGGAAGGCGAAATAGAAGGAGCTAGGATATCAGGATACGATTGCCCACTTATTCATATCAGTGTTGGCGGTTACACCCAAGATCATTACTAGGATGATATAGGCTCAGATAATAGACTCATTCTATCAGGATCGGATTGTACAGCTTCTAGTCGAGGGGGAAAATTCATATTCTGTGAGTTTAGATGGGTGCTTATGCTTCAATGGAAGACTAGTAGTTCCAGATGGGGAGGATTTACGACATGCTGTAATGCCAAAGTTACACAATTCACAATTCGCGGTACATACCGGAGGGGATAATATGTACCAGGATATGAGGCGATAATACTGGAGGAGTGGAATGAACAAGGACATCGCTGAGTTTGTTTTGAAATGTTCCACTTGTCAGCTGGTAAAAGTGGACCACAAGAGACCGTCAGGTCTCCTATAACCGTTAGAGATCCCAATGTGGAAATGGGAGAGCATTTTCATGGATTTCATCACTGGGTTGCCTACATTGCAGAGAGGTCACGATGCCATATGGGTGATTATGTATCGACTGACCAAGTTAGCTCATTTTTTTGCCACTTCGGACTGATTATACTACGGGGAAGCACGCTCAGATCTTCATTGCTGAGATAGTGAGACTCCACGGGGTACCCCATGATATTGTGTCCGACCGGGATAAGATTTTTGTGTCTAGATTTTAGGAGAGCTTCCAGGAGGCCATGGGTATGGAGTTACGATTGATTTCGGCCTATCACCTATAGACTGATGGGCAGATTGATCGAACTAATCATATGTTAGAGGATATGTTGTGAATGTGTATCCTTGATTTTGGCGGGGGATGGGAGAAATATCTTCCACTAGTGGAGTTTGCTTATAATAACTCTTAACAGTTTACTATTGGTATGGCTCCATTCGAGGTATTATACGGTAGGCCCTGTCATTTTCCAGCGTGTTGGCTAGAGGTGGGGGACGACAAGCTACTTGGTCCAGAGGTGATTCAGGATGCCTCGGCCAGGATTGAGATGATTCGGATCCGTATTCAAGTTGCTCAGGATACACAGAAGGTCTACGTCAATGCCAAGAGGTTCTTCAGGGAGTTTAGTGTGGGGGATCAGGTATCGTTACAAGTATCTCCTATGAATGAGATAATGCAGTTTGTGAAGAAAGGGAAGTTTTCGCCAAGGTATGTAGGTCCATTCCCTATTATTGAGCTGATTGGTCCAGTGGCTTACGGACTTGGGTTACCAGAGTACTTGCATAGGATTCATGATGTGTTCCATATTTCTTCGTTGAGGAGATAGCTTCGGGATGAGTTGGCCCACACTCATATTTCTTTAAAGGAGATTGATCTACAACCCGATAGTTCCTACGAGGAGGGCACTACACCAAATATTGCGAATGGTCACGCCCAGTGGGTCACGGCCCAAGTCCGCGACCAGCTGGTCGTGGACTTGGACCGTGACCATTCTATTTTTTGGCGTGACCATATTCATTACCACACTGAGTCATGGATTCTCTAGAAGTGGTCACGGCCCATGTCTGTGACCCATAGTGGTCACGGACTCAGGCCGTGACCAGGGCGTGACCATCTTAGCGCCAAATTCGCACCAAAATTCCCTCAAAGCTTGGTCGCAGATGGGTCACGGACTTGGGTCATGACCAAAGGCATGATTAGTATAAAAACACACACTGAGGGTCACGACTCAGGGATGTGACCATTTCTCAGTGTGGGTCACGGCTATGGGTCGTGACTATACCTCATTCAAGCAGTAGGGATGATGGGAAAAGGGTCGCGCATGGTAGGTCATGGCTCTAGGACGCTGTGACCAGGTGCAATCCAGTAAAACCCTCATTTTCATTTATTAGTCACGCGCTTGGTGGGTCACGGCTCTAGGCCGTGACTAGATTCAGAACTTAAAAAAAAATGATGCAGTTTCATTTGCAATTTCTAAGGGCTGTGTCTAAAGGATTATGAGATTTCTAATAATTTGTAAGGGTTGTGCGATTTCAGTGATTTCATTTGGATTAACCCCTGGTATGTATAGATTCATTTTGATTTCATTTGGATTTCGTGATTTCTATCTAAAGCCCTAATTTCTATGTATGTATGTATGTGTAGATTTATGTTTGTATGTGTGTATATGTATTAATTTATGTTTATATGTGTGTGTATGCATAGATTTATGTGTATATGTATATTTATGTGTGTAACTATGAACAAATAAATTATTTTCTTGTCAATAAACCCTATATTGTATGTGTGTGTATGTATAGATTGTATGTGTGTGTATGTATAGATTTATGTCAAAAAAAAATTAGGGTTTAGTAAACCCTAAATTGTATGTGTGTGTATGTGTAGATTATGTCAATAAACCCTAGATTGTATGTGTGTGTATGTATAGATTATGCCAATTTACCTTAGATTGTATGTGTGTGTATTTTTTTTGAAAAAATATTATTCAAAACCCTAGACATTATATTTTTTTGACAATATATAATTAAATGGATTTTTAATGAGTAAAAAAATTTACATCCACCTTGTCGTGATTTTATTGGGGGTTATATGTGTGTCACCATATTATATTGGGGGTTATATGTATGTCATGATCTTTTGCACTACAATATGTGTGTAAGTACTACAATATATGTGTAAGTACTACAATATGTGATTTTTTACATTTACCTTTTGCAGTAGTGTTTATGCATTGGTTGTTTGTTTGCACTACAATATGTGTGTAAGTACAGTGTGTGTTTCTATTGATTCTGCAGTTTCTATGTTTATTGAATAGATAATACACATATACTTTTAAACTAACGTGCTATAAACAATTATGGCGGGTTGTTGTTGGAATTTCACATATACTTTTAAACTCTCATAACTTTCAAACCCTAACCTTAATAGTAGGACTCGTATTCACGCCCTCATATACTTTTCTCAGGAAAAATGAGGCACGATGATAATTACTGTCGACAAGAGTGGGATAGGTTGCAATTAGGCCGCACACATAACTCTTTTGTTAGTGTGCATCATATAGAGGGTACTCATATTTATAGGTATGGAAATAAAAAGATCGAACAATTTAACTACCTTGTAAATCGTGGAGTTGATCTCCAACAAGATTACTTGTTCTATCGTATTCTATTTTCTCTATCATAACATTGGGATGACGTTATACAAAATATATTTCACACACATAATCCCAACATAGCCCTGACCTTGGTTACGTTGTTAGAGAAGGCGGAAAAAAAATCCACCCATTATAGATACAACTGCGTACAGAGAGCATTGACATAAACTGTGATGTCTCGCTCCACATGCATGTAAAATTGAATTTTGCCAACAAGTTGAGAAATATGGGATTCCGAGTTCATGTCACAGATATCTACACATCAATCATAGATACCCTTCCTCCTAGTTGGCCACGTGCAAAAATTCATAGGTTCTTAAAAACTAATGCCAAATGGAAAGCGATAAGACACATTGAACTTATTCTGAAGTCTTACGCTGAAAAGGTATCTATCTATCTATCTATCTATCTATCTATCTATCTATCTATCTATCTATCTATCTATCTATCTATCTATCTATCTATCTATCTATCTATCTATATAGTCATAAGCTTGATTAATTAGTTATAATTTCATATTATTATAATTATTTAGTCATTTATAGTTTTTCATTTTTGTAGATAATGTCAAGAGGAAAAAACCCAATGGTACCAGGTGCCGAGGTGACGCCACAACGAGGTTCACTATCTCGTGCAAAACCCGAATTCTCAACACCAATGGTTGAGAAATTCATAACTCCACCAATGGTTCACTCCTAACCAAGTCCAACTCCAAGTGATCCTACGCCCCCATCCATCACTCCCGTTGCATCAACGCCCCCATCCAGCACTCCCGATGCCTCCCGCTCAAATGAAAAGAAGCCCATTGGGTTCTCCCTTCTCGAGAATAACTCGACGGGTGATAGAAATTGCATGCTGAACCTTAAAGCCCGGTGTTTGTCGTTGGGAAAAATGAACGTGGGGGTCGGTGGACCAGATAATTGTAACCTTGTTGATCAAGATGTCAAAGATGACATACATGACCAACTCTACAAGTATTTCTCATTTTATGGTCGTTCCAAGAATAGGGTTGAATTCCAAGTTGTTGAAGGATTGAGTACATATAGGAGAAACCTTCGAAAGAAACATTTCCCGAAAGAGGCAGTGAGCTCTGATATTTTGGCTTTGAAAGAGAGAGTGCCTCCCAATGTTGAAATGTCGTTGGAGCAGTGGAAATTTTTTTGGAGAATGAGGGGAAGGAGAAAATGTTGGTCCACAGGGATCAAAAAAAAAAAAAAAAATAGGGCATAAAAAACTGATATCCATAGGCTGGGATCCAAATCATATGAGGATTTGAAGAATGAATGGGAGAGTAGGACAAAGGATGGTCCAGATGCGGGTAAAAACCCGATTGGTCCAACTTATTCATTCATGCTTGACGGGACAAAGATAATAAATTCCCGCCGCACTTGGCTAAGACACTGGAATCAATAGAGGCCATTAGTAGTCAATCTGACTCGAGCCCTACTGATGACTTTGACCTTTAAAATGATGCCCTGAGCCAGACCTTTGGAAAGGACAAAAGGGGGAGGATGAGAGGTGTTGGCTCACATATGCCGAAAACAAAACTTCAACACACGGCACCTCTTGTGGACGAGCCTTCTTCGGTCAAGAATTGTATATCATACCAAAAGGAGCACCAGTTGAAGACCGATGGGGATGTCCATGAGATTAAAAATACCCTGGGATTATTGACGAATCAAATTGGGAAACTTGTGAACTTTTTTTTAAAGTTACCCTTACCATACTCCTACTCAAGGTTTCACATATCCTTCCCCTCCAACATTCCCCTCCCAAATGCCTCCTCCTCCAACATTCCCCTCTTAAATGACTCATTCTCTAAAATTCCCCTCCCCTGCACCTCTACCAGTCACGGGACTTGGATCATCGTCAAGAACTCACGGTGACTATAGTGAAGAGTACTATATCAACGACATGAGCAATTCGAGGTTTGTTGGAGTGTGCACACTCATCTCCATAGTTCCTGGAACTCCAGTACACGACCGACCTTTGGAGAAGGGTGAGGTTTAAATAATGGTCGATGAAATATACAACGGCTGTGGAGATGTACCTGTGCACGTTAACAGCGGGGAAGAGATGGAATTGAGAAATTATGCAAAATCTTTTATTGCTTGTTTAGTTTATCTTTTGGCCAATATGTAATAATATTTTCTTTCGTTTCAGTTGTAATAATTTTTTTTTAGTTGTAAGAATATTGATTTTGCTTCAGTTGCAATGATTTTTTTATTTGAGTTGTAAGAATATTGGTTTTGTTTCGTTTATAATGATATTTTTTTCAGTCGTAAGAATATTTTTTTTGTTTCAGTTGTAATAATATTTTTTAACCTATTACCACAGGACTGGAATTTGAAGATTATTACATGGATTTTCCACAATACAAAGAGTGGATGGGAGAGACCAATCGGGTATCAAATAATCATGTAAAAGGCATTTATGAATTTGTTAAATACGCTTCCAAAAATCTTAAAAGTGACAAGATTCTGTGTCCGTGCACTAATTGTATTAACGAAAAATATAAGTCATTGGAAGATGTCGAGTTGCATTTACTAAAGTGGGGAATCTGTCAAGACTATAAAATATGGACATACCACGGTAAAAAAGTTATACCTTATGTTCCAGAAGAATTACCGGCACCAGACCGTGTAACGGAATCCCAATGAGTAGAAGTGGTACATGATTCACCAACACATCATCCATTTACCTACTTAATTGATGATGCTTATGGACTCCACAGCCATCAAAACCACCAACCTATGGATACAAATAATGTGCATTATGATCAAGTAAATGAACAAGTTGATGCTGAACTACTAGGAGATTGGGAATACATATGGTTGAAATCTGATGCAGCTAGAACTTTGTATAAAGAATGCGATGAATATCACTCGGTATTATATGCAATGACTGGTTTGCATAATTTGAAGAGTCAATTTGGTTTTTCTGGGAACAGCGTAACCGAAATTCTTAAGTGGGTTAAAGAAATTCTCCCAAAAGAGAACACGTTATTAGACAATTATTATACCATGAAGAAGAGTTTGAAGGGTTTAGGTTTGAAATATAAAATATATTCATGCTTGCAAGTATGATTTCATATTGTACCAGAACGAGCACAAAGATAAGGATGAATGTCCTATATGTAGTGAGCCTAGATATGTGGTTTGTGAGAATGGAAAGGACAAACATGCAAAAAATCGCAAGTGCTCACAAGTACCACAAAAGGTTTTGAAGTATTTTCCACTTGGGACAAGGTTAAAATGGTTTTTCACTGTACCATGGATAGCGAAGGCATGACATGGCATGCTCAATACGAGGTGGGTGGGAATTTGATGCTTCATCCGGTTGATTCACTCATCTGGAAAATTTCAAATGCACAATACCATGAATTTGCAAAGGAACCGCGCAACGTTCGTCTTGTAATCTCAACTGATGGGTTTAACCCTTTCGATAATTTAAGTACTAGTCAGAGTTATTGGCCAGTTCTCATGGGGCCTTTAAGTCTCCCTCCGACATTATGTATGAGAAAGGAGTTCACATTGTTGTCTTTGTTGATACCCGGGCCGAAGGCTCCCAATGATGACATTCATATATTCTTAGCATCATTAATCGAAGAACTTAAAGAGTTTTGGGATAAAGGCATAACGACATTCAATTCTCATAAGGGTGAAGAGTTCACACTTAAAGTAATAGTGATGTGGGAGACCCACGACCTTCTTGCTTATGGGACCTTGTCCGGTTGTAATGTTCATGGTTATTATGAGGATTTAGGATTAAAAACATGGTGTTAGGCGGAAAAAACTCAAAACGGTCCCCGTATGGCCCCGTGAGAGGCACCAACACCTCGTACGGGACTAATGTAACTCGTAGGAATTGACCGTGCGATCTCGGTACTCCCAATTTGAGAATACGACGATAATTTGAAAATATGTAGACTTAAGCTTAAATCCCGACGTCAGAGTATGAAAACTCGAAATAACCCCCAAGCGGCCCAGTGAAAGGCACCAACACCTCGCACGGGACCAATATAACTCGTAGGAATTGATCGCCTGGTCACGGGGCTCCCGGTTTGAGAATACGATGATAATTTGAAAATTTTTACACTTAGGCTTAAAAACTTGACGTCAGAGTGCGAAAACCCGAAACAGCCCCGTGAGAGGCACCGACACCTCGTACTGGACCAATGTAACTCATAGGAACTGACCGCGCGATCACAGTACTCCCGATTTGAGAATACGACGATAATTTGAAAATATCTAAACTTAGGCTTAAAACTTGGTGTCAGAGTGCGAAAACTCAAAACAGCCCCCGAGTGTCCCCGTGAGAGGCACCGACACCTCGTACGGGACCAATATAACTCATAGGAACTGATCGCGCGATCACGGTACTCCCAGTTTGAGAATACGATGATAATATGAAAATATCTAGACTAGATATGGTAGGTGACCTCGATCGGTTGTTTTGTTTAGAATATATACATTTTCATTTATTTATTTTACTATTACACTTGGCTTACTGATTTGTATGTTATCTGCACGAGAAGTGAAAAACATAAAAATTTCCACTGTCATTATTAGTGATGGTTGAAGAAGCCAAGCAGGTGTTTCGGCATATTACATGGAAACTCACTCCTAAAGGTAAGAGTTTTATATTTTCCGATGAGGGTTAACATATTTTGACAAGGCATAGTAAGTTAACTTCATATTATTTATTCTTTGGTTGAGTATGTTTACATGCTCTTATTCACTACATGAAATTGTATTTGTACTTAATTTTCCACTGTGATGTATACGCGTGCAAGTGATTCATGTTATTAATTAATTTACAAATCAGTCTAGATTTATAACAAGTTTGAGGCTTTTGCATTTGATATAAAATAAGACCTCACCTCAACGGTTGATCGATACTTGCAGCAACAACTATATATAGTAGCTATATATAGCAGCATGTATATATAGCTATAGCAGCAACTATATATAGTTGCTATATATAGCATCAGCTATATATAGCAGCAACTATATATAACTGCTATATATAGCAGGTCCTCTTGCCTTCTTCGGAGACCATGTCTGAATGTGGGGAGAGATTATAGCAACCGAAATCTCCCCAAGGCCTGACCAAATAGAGCCCGTTTGTCCAAGGGGTTAAATGATACAAGAAAAACCAATGCAAAAGGGGAAGACTTGTACCGGTTGTGTGTGTGTGTGTGGGGGGGGGGGGGGGGGGTACAGTCCAAAACTGTTGGGGGTGGGGGGGTGGGGTTAAATATGTTTGTTCACATTTTCTTTTTGTACTAAATTTGTTAAATATGTGAATATGACGATAATTTTTTCTGTTTTGGTTGTAGCAGCGACGACCCTCTTTCCTCTTCCTCACATATTCCGGCGTCCATCTCTCTCTACACATATTTCGGTACATATCTCTCTCTCTCTCTCTCTATATATATATATATAACAAATAACGAGGGAAAAAAGATAATAAGTAATAAGTAATCGTATACAACTTGATTTAGACGGTTCTCGTTACTATAATCTAGGCAGGTCTAAATTTACACTAAATCAACCTGTATACGATTACTTATTACCTTTTCACCCTCGTTACTTATTACTATAATCTTGGCTGGTGTAAATTTACACTAAATCAATCTAGGCAGGTTTGAGAATACAACGATAATTTGAAAATATCTAGACTTAGGCTTAAAAACATGACGTTATAGGGGGAAAGCCCGAAACAACCCCCTAACGGCCCCGCGAGAGGTACCGACACCTCGCACAGGAACAATGTAACTCGTAAGAACTGACCGTGCGATCACGATACTCCCAGTTTGAGAATACAAGGATAATTAATAAACATGAGGACTTAAGATTAAAAACAAGGCGTTAGACGGCAAAAACTCGAAACGGCCCCCGTATCGCCTCGTGAGATGCACCAACACCTCGCAAGGGACCAATGTAACTCCTAGGAACTGATCGACTGATCCCAGTACTCCCGTCTTGCGAATACGAGGATCATTTGAAAATATGTAGACTTAAGCATAAAACTTGGAGTCAGCGTGCGAAAACTTGAAACAACCACCAAGCAGCCCCGTGAGAGGCACCGACACCTCGCACCGGACCAATGTAACTCGTAGGAACTGATCTCCTGGTCACGGGGCTCTCGGTTTGAGAATACGATGATAATTTGAAAAATTCTACACTTAGGCTTAAAAACTTGACGTAAGAGTGCGAACTCAAAACAACCCCCGAACGGCCCTGTGAGAGGCAACGACACCTCGTACGGGACCAATATAACTCGTAGGAACTGACCGCATGATCACGGTACTCCTGGTTTGAGAATACTACAATAATTTGAAAATATCTAGACTTAGGCTTAAAACTTGGCGTCAAAGTGCGAAAACTCGAAACAGCCCCCAAGCGGCCCAGTGAGAGGCATCGACACCTCGTACGGGACTGACCACACGATCATGGTACTCCCGATTTGAGAATACGATGATAATTTAAAAATATCTAGACTTAGGCTTAAAAACTTGGCGTTATAGGGGAAAGCTCGAAATAACCTCCTAACAACCCCGTGAGAGCTACCGACACCTCGCACGGGACCAATGTAACTCGTAGGAACTGACCGCACGATCATAATATTCCCGGTTTGAGAATATAACAATAATTTGAAGAGATGTATACTTAAGCTTAAAACTTAGCGTCAGAGTGCAAAACCTCGATACAGCCTCCGAAGGGCCCCGTAAGAGGAATCGACACCTCATACGGAACCAATGTAACTCATAGGAACTGACCGCCTGGTCACGGGAATCCCTGTTTAAGCATACGACGATATTTGAAAATTTCTACACTTAGACTTAAAAATGTGACGTTAGAGTGCGAAAACCCGAAATTGCCCCCAAGCTGCCCCGTGAGAGGCATCGACACCTCGTACGGGACTAATGTAAGTCATAGGAACTGACCACCTGATCACAGTACTCCCGATTTGGGAATACAAAGATAATTTAAAAATATCTAGACTTGGGCTTAAAAATTATCGTCAGAGTGCAGAAACTCAAAACAGCCCCGAGCATCCCCATGAGAGTCGCCGACACCTCGCACGGGACCAATGTAACTCATAGGAACTGATCGCACGATCACAGTACTCCCGATTTCAGAATACAATGATAATTTGAAAATATCTAGACTTAGGCTTAAAAACATGGCGTTATAGGGTGAAATCCCAAAACAACTCCCTAAGGGCCCCGTGAGAAGTATAAACACCTTGTACATGACCAATGTAACTTATAGGAACTGACCGCACGATCACAATACTCCCGGTTTGATAATATGAGGATAATTTGAAAATACGAGGATTTAGGATTAAAAAATGGCGTTAGACAATAAAAACTCCAAACGGCCCCCATATGGCCCCGTGAGAGGCACTAACACCTCGCACGAGACTCATGTAACTCGTAGGAACTGATCGTACGATCCCAGTACTCCCGATTTGAGAATACAATGATAATTTAAAAATATGTTGACTTAAGCTTAAAACTTGGCGTCAGAGTACGAAAACTCAAAACAACCCCCAAGCGACCCCGTGAGAGGCACCGACACCTCGCATGGGACCAATGTAACTCATAGGAACTGACTTCCTGGTCACGGGGCTCGCGGTTTGAGAATACAACGATAATATGAAATTTTCCACACTTAGGCTTAAAAACTTGACGTCACAGTGTGAAAACTCGAGACAACCCCTGAACGGCCCCGTAAAAGGCAATGACACCTCATATGGGACCAATAAAACCCGTAGGAATTGACTGAGCAATCACAGTACTGCCACTTTGAGAATATGATGATAAGTTTAAAAATATCAAGACTTAGGCTTAAAACTTGGCGTCAAAGGGCGAAAGCTCAAAATAGCCCCCAAGCAGCCCCGTGAGAGGCACCAGCACCTCGCACGAGACCAATGTAACTCGTAGGAACTGACCATGCGATCATGGTACTCCCGATTTGAGAATACGATGATAATTTAAAATTATCTAGACTTAATCTTAAAAACATAGCGTCAGAGTGTGAAAATTTGAAACAGCCCCCAAACGGTCCCGTGATAGGCACTGACACCTCGTACTGGACCATTGTAACTGATAGGAACTGACCACACGATCACGGTACTCCCGATTTGAGAATACGACGATAATTTGAAAATATCTAGACTTAGGCTTAAAAAGTTTGCGTTATAGGGGAAAGCCCGAAATAGCCCCCTAACGACCCCGTGAGAGCTACCGACACCTCGCATGGGACCAATGTAACTCGTAAGAACTGACCGCGCGATCACAATACTCCCGGTTTGAGAATATAACAATAATTTGAAAAGATGTATACTTAAGCTTAAAACTTGGTGTCAGAGTGCAAAACCTCAAAACAACCCCTGAGCGGCCCTGTGAGAGGAATCGACACCTCACACGGGACCGATGCAACTCGTAGGAGCTGACCGCCTGGTCACGGGGCTCCCAGTTTAAGCATACGGCGATAATTTGAAAATTTCTACACTTAGACTTAAAAAGGTGACGTCAGAGTGCGAAAATTCTAAATTGCCCCCAAGCTACCCCGTGAGAGGCACCGACACCTCGTGCGGGACTAATGTAACTCATAGGAACTGACCACCTGATCACGGTACTCCCGATTTGAGAATACGAAGATAATTTAAAAATATCTAGACTTGGGCTTAAAACTTATCTCCAGAGTGCAAAAACTCAAAACAGCCCCCGAGCGTCCCCATGAGAGCCGCCGACACCTCGCACGGGACCAATATAACTCATAGGAACTGATCGCATGATCACAGTACTCCTAATTTTAGAATACGATGATATTTTGAAAATATTTAGACTTAGGCTTAAAAACATGGCGTTATAGGGTGAAAGTCCGAAACAACCCCCTAACGGCCCCGTGAGAAGTATCGACACCTCGTACATGACCAATGTAACTTATAGGAATAGGCTGCACGATCACAATACTCCCGATTTGAGAATACAAGGATAATTTGAAAATACGAGGATTTAGGATTAAAAACATGGCGTTAGACAGCAAAAACTCCAAACGACCCCCATATGACCCCATGAGAGGCACCAACACCTCGCACGAGACTAATGTAACTCATAGGAACTGACCGTACGATCCCAGTACTCCCAGTTTGAGAATACGATGATAATTTGAAGATATGCTCACTTAACTTAAAACTTGGTGTCAGAGTACGAAAACTCGAAACAACCCCCAAGCGGCCCCGTGAGAGGCACCGACACCTCGCATGGGACCAATGTAACTCATAGGAACTGATTTCCTGGTCATGGGGCTCGCGGTTTGAGAATAAGATGATAATTTGAAATTTTCCACACTTAGGCTTAAAAACTTGACGTCACAGTGCGAAAACTCGAGACAACCCCCGAATGGCCCCGTGAAAGGCAACGACACCTCGTACGAGACCAATATAACTCGTAAGAATTGACTGAGCAATCACAGTACTGCCACTTTGAGAATATGACGATAATTTTAAAAATATCAAGACTGAGGCTTAAAACTTGGTGTCAAAGGGCGAAAGCTCAAAATAGCCCCCAAGCGGCCCTGGAAGAGGCACCGACACCTCGCACGGGACCAATGTAACTCGTAGGAACTGACCATGCGACCATGGTACTCCATGGTTTGAGAATATGATGATAATTTAAAATATCTAGACTTAGACTTAAAAACTTGGCGTCAGAGTGCGAAAATTCGAAACAGCCCCCAAACGGTCCCGTGAGAGGCACCGACACCTCGTACTGAACCATTGTAACTCATAGGAACTGACCACACGATCACGGTACTCCCGATTTAAGAATACGATGATAATTTGAAAATATCTAGACTTAGGCTGAAAAACTTTGCGTTATAGGGGAAAGCCCAAAATACCCCCTAACGACCCCATGAGAGCTACCGACACCTCGCACGGGACCAATGTAACTCGTAAGAACTGACCGCACGATCACAATACTCTCGATTTGAGAATATAACGATAATTTGAAAAGATGTATACTTAAGCTTAAAACTTGGCGTCAGAGTGCAAAACCTCAAAACAGCCCCTGAGCGGCCTCGTGAGAGGAATCGACACCTCACATAGGACCAATGCAACTCGTAGGAATTGACCGCCTGGTCATGGGGCTCCCAGTTTAAGCATACGACGATAATTTGAAAATTTCTACACTTAGACTTAAAAATGTGACGCCAGAGTGCGAAAACTCAAAATTGCCTCCAAGCCGCCCCGTGAGAGGCACCGACACCACGTACGGGACTAATGTAACTCATATGAACTGACCGCCTGATCACGGTATTCCCGATTTGAGAATACGAAGATAATTTATAAATATCTAGACTTGGGCTTAAAACTTGTCGTCAGAGTGCAAAAACTCAAAATAGCCCCCGAGCGTCCCGTTGAGAGGCGCCGACACTTTGTACGGGACCAATGTAACTTGTAGGAACTTACCGCATGATAACAGTACTCCCGAATTGAGAATATGATGATAATTTGAAAATATCTAGACTTAGGCTTAAAAACATGGCGTTATAGGGTGAAAGCCCGAAACAATCCCCTAACGGCCCCGTGAGAAGTATCGACACCTCGTACAGGACTAATGTAACTTATAGGAACAGACTGTACAATCACAATACTCCCGATTTGAGAATATGAGGAGAATTTGAAAATACGAGGACTTAGGATTAAAAATATGGCATTAGATAGCAAAAACTCCAAACGGCCTCCATATGGCCCTGTGAGAGGCACCAACACCTCGCACGAGACTAATGTAACTCGTAGGAACTGACCGTACAATCCCAGTACTCCCAGTTTAAGAATACAATGATAATTTGAAAATATGCTGACTTAAGCTTAAAACTTGGCGCCAGAGTAAGAAAACTCAAAACAACCCCCAAGCGTCCCCGTAAGAGGCACCGACACCTCGCATGGGACCAATGTAACTCGTAGAAACTGACTGCCTGGTCACGGGGCTCGCGGTTTGAGAATACGACGATAATTTGAAAGTTTCCACACTTAAGCTTAAAAACTTGACGTCACAGTGCGAAAACTCGAGAAAATCCCCGAACGGCCCCGTAAAAGGCAACGACACCTCGTACCGGACCAATATAACTCGTAGGAATTGACTGAGCAATCATAGTACTCCCACTTTGAGAATACGACGATGATTTTAAAAATATCAAGACTTAGGCTTAAAACTTGTTGTCAAAGGGCGAAAGCTCAAAATAGCTCCCAAGCGGCCCCGTGAGAGGCACCGGCACCACGCACGAGACCAATGTAACTCGTAAAAACTGACCATGCGATCATGGTACTCCCGATTTGAGAATACGGTGATAATTTAAAATTATCTAGACTTTAAAAACTTGGCGTCAGAGTGCGAAAATTCGAAATAGCCCCCAAATGGTCCCGTGAGAGGCACCGACACCTCGTACTGGACCATTGTAACTCATAGGAACTGACCACACGATCACGGTACTCCCGATTTGAGAATACGATGATAATTTGAAAATATCTAGACTTAGGCTTAAAAACTTTGCGTTATAGGGGAAAGCCCAAAATAGCCCCCTAATGACCCCGTGAGAGCTACCGACATCTCGCATGGGACCAATGTAACTCATAAGAACTGACCGCGTGATCACAATACTCCCGGTTTGAGAATATAACGATAATTTGAAAAGATGTATACTTAAGCTTAAAACTTGGCCTCAAAGTGCAAAACCTCAAAACAACCCCTGAGCGACCCCGTGAGAGGAATCGACACCTCACACGGGACCAATGTAACTCGTAGGAACTGACCACCTGGTCATGGAGCTCCGAGTTTAAGCATACGACGATAATGTGATATTTTCTACACTTAGACTTAAAACCTTGACGTCAAAGTACGAAAACCCAAAATTTCTCCCAAGCCGCCCCGTGAGAGGCACCGACACCTCGTACGGGACGAATGTAACTCATAGGAACTGACCGCCTGATCACGGTACTCCCGATTTAAGAATACGAAGATAATTTAAAAATATCTAAACTTGGGCTTAAAACTTGTCGTCAGAGTGCGAAAACTCAAAATAGTCCCCGAGCGTCCCCGTGAGAGGTGCCGACACCTCGCACGAGACCAATGTAACTCGTAGGAACTGATCGCACGATCACAGTACTCCCGGTTTGGGAATACGACGATAATTTGAAAATATCTAGACTTAGGCTTAATAACATGGCGTTATAGGTTGAAAGCCTAAAACAATCCCCTAACGGCCCCGTGAGAAGTATCGACACCTCGTACAGGACCAATGTAACTCGTAGGAACTGACCGCACGATGACGGTACTCCCGGTTTGAGCATAAAAGGATAATTTGAAAATACGAGGACGTAGGATTAAAAACATGGCATTAGACAACAAAAACTCCTAACGACCCCTATATGGGCCCGTGAGAGGCACCAACGCCTCGCACGAGACCAATGTAACTTGTAGGAACTGACCGTGCTATCCCAGTTGTCCCGGTTTGAGAATATGATGATAATTTGAAAATATGCTGACTTAAGCTTAATACTTGGCGTCAGAGTATAAAAACTCAAAACAACCCCCAAACAGCCCCGTGAGAGACACCGACACGTCGCATAGGACCAATGTAACTCGTAGGAATGGACTACCTGGTCACGGGGCTCGCGGTTTGAGAATACAATGGTAATTTGAAAATTTCCACACTTAGGCTTAAAAACTTTAGGTCATAGTGCGAAAACCCGAGATAACCCCCGAACGGCCCCGTAAAAGGCAACGCCACCTCGTACGTGACCAATATAACTCGTAGAAATTGACTGAGCAATCACAGTACTCCCACTTTGATAATACGATGATAATTTTAAAAATATCAAGACTGTCTTAAAACTTGGCGTCAGAGGGCGAAAGCTCAAAATAGCCCCTAAGCGGCCCCGTGAGAGGCACCGGCACCTCGCACGGGACCAATGTAACTCGTAGGAAGTGACCATGCGATCATGGTACTCTCGGTTTGAGAATACGGTGATAATTTAAAAATATCTAGACTTAGACTTAAAAACTTGGCGTCAGAGTGAGAAAACTCGAAACAGTCCCAAAGCGGCCCCGTGAGAGGCACCGATACCTCGCTCGCATGGGACTAATGTAACTCTTAGGAACTGATCGCCTGGTCACGGGGCTCCCGGTTTGAGAATACAACGATAATTTGAAATTTTTTACACTTAGGCTTAAAAACTCGACGTCAGAGTGTGAAAATGTGAAATAGCCCCGAACGGCCCCGTGAGAGGCACCGACACCTCGTACAAGACAAATGTAACTCGTAGGAACTGACCACACGATCTTGGTACTCCCGATTTGAGAATACGATGATAATTTAAAAATATCTAGACTTAGACTTAAAACTTGGCATCAAAGTGAGAAAACTCAAAGCAGCCCCCAAGCGGCCCCATGAGAGGCACCGACACCTCGCACATGACTAACATAACTCGTAGGAACTGATCGTGCGATCATGGTGCTCCCGGTTTGACAATACGACGACAAATTGAAAATATCTAAACTTAGGCGTAAAAACTTGGCGTTATAGGGGGAAAGCCCAAAACAACCCCCTAACGGCCCCGTGAGAGATACCGACACCTCGCACGTGACCAATGTAACTCGTAGAAACTAACCACGCGATCACGGTACTCCCAATTTAAGAATACGATGATAATTTGAAAATATGAAGACTTAAGCTTAAAACTTGGCATCAGAGTGCCAAAACTCGAAACAGCCCCCAAGCAGCCCCTTAGAAGACCTGACTCCTCGCATGGGACCAATGTAACTCGTAGGAACTTACCACTTGGTCAGGTGGTTCCTGGTTTGAAAATACAATGATAATTTGAAAATTTCTACACTTAGGCTTAAAAACTTGACATCAGATGTGAAAACCCGAAATAGCCCCCGAACGGCCCCATGAGAGTTATCGACACCTCACACGGGACCAATGTAACTCATAGAAAGTGACCGCGCGATCACGATACTACCGGTTTTATAATACAAGGATAATTTGATAATATGAGGACATAAGATTAAAAACTTGGCGTTAGACGACAAAAACTCAAAACGGCCCTCGTATGGCCCTGTGAGAGGCACTAACACCTCGCACCAGACCAATGTAACTCGTAGGAACTGATCGTATGATACTAATACTCTCGATTTGTGAATATGATGATAATTTGAAAATATGTTGACTTAAGCTTAAAACCTGGCGTCAGAGTTCCAAAACTCGAAACAGCCCCCTAGCGGCCCCGTGAGAGGCATCGACACCTCGCATGGGACCAATGTAACTCATAGGAACTGACCGCCTGGTCACGGGACTCCCATTTTGAGAATACGATGATAATTTGAAATTTTCCACACTTAGGCTTAAAAACTTGACGTCACAGTGCGAAAACTCGAGACAACCCCCGAATGGCCCCGTGAAAGGCAACGACACCTCGTACGGGACTAATATAACTCGTAAGAACTGACCGTGTGATCACAGTACTCCCAATTTGAGAACACGGTGATAATTCAAAAATATTTTAACTTAGGCTTAAAACTTGGCGTCAGAGGGCGAAAACTCAAAACAGCCCCTAAGCGGCCCCATGAGAGGCACCGACACCTCACACGCGACCAGTGTAACTCATAGAAACTGACTGTGTGATCACAGTACTCCCAGTTTGAGAATACGACAATAATTTCAAAATATCTAGATTTAGGCTTAAAAACTTGACATCAGAGTGCGAAAACTCGAAACAGCCCCCAAACGGTCCCGTGAGAGGCATCAACACCTCCCAAGGGACTAATGTAACTCGTAGGAACAGATCTACTGGTCACGGTACTTTCGGTTTGAGAATACAATGATAATTTAAAATTTTCTACACTTAGGCTTAAAAACTTGTGGTCAGAGTGCAAAAACCTGAATCAGCCCCCGAATGGCCCCGTGAGAGGCACCGACACCTCGTATGGGACCAATGTAACTCATAAGAACTGACACCGTGATCACGGTACTCATAGTTTGAGAATACGATGATAGTTTGAAAATATCTAAACTTAGGCTTAAAACTTGGCGTTAGAGTGCGAAAACTTGAAACAACCCCAAGCGTCCCCGTGAGAGACACTAACACCGCGTACGGGACCAATATAACTAGTAGGAACTGACCGTGCGATCAAGGTACTCCCGATTTGAGAATACGACGATAATTTGAAAATATCTTGACTTAGGCTTAAAAACTTGGCGTTATAGGGGGAAAGCCCAAACAATCCGGTTTGAAAATAGAACGATAATTTGAAAATATGTTGACTTAAGCTTAAAACTTGGCATCAGAGTGAAAAAACTCGAAACAGCCCCCAAGCGGTCCCGTGAGAGGCACCGACACCTCGTACGGGACCTTATAACTCGTAGGAACTGATCGCTTGGTCACGGGGCTCTCGATTTGATAATATGACAATAATTTGAAAAATTCTACGCTTAGGCTTAAAAACTTGACGTCTGAGTGTGAAAACCCAAAATAGCCACCGAACGGCCCCGTGAGAGGCACGGACACCTCATACGGGACCAATGTAACTTGTAGGGACTGACCTCATGATCACGGTACTCCCGATTTGAGAATACAACGATACTTTAAAAATATCTAGACTTAGTCTTAAAACTTTCCATCAGAGTGCGAAAACTCTAAACCAACACCGAGCGGCCCCGAGAGAGGCACCGATACCTCGCACGGAACTAGTGTAACTCGTAAGAACTGATCGCCTGGTTACGGGGATTTCGGTTTGAGAATACAATGATAATTTGAAAATTTCTACACTTAGGCTTAAAAACTTATGGTCAGAGTGCAAAAACCCAAAACAGCCACCAAGCGGCCTTGTGAGAGGCACCGACACCTCGCACGGGACCAATGTATCTCGTAGTAAGTGATCGTATAATCACGGTACTCTCAGTTTGAGAATACGGCGATAATTTGAAAATATCTTGACTTAGGCTTAAAAACTTGGTGTTATAGCCCGAAATGACCCCCTAACAGCCCCGTGAGATGTATCGTCACCTCGCACGGGACCAATTGTAACTCGTAGGAACTGACTGCGTGATCACAGTACTCCCAATTTGATAATTCAATGATAATTTGAAAATATGTAGACTTAAGCTTAAAACTTGGCGTCAGAGTGCGAAAACTCAAAACAGCCACCAAGTGGCCACGAGAGAGGCACTTACACCTCGCATGGGACCGATGTAACTCGTAGAAACTGACCGCTGGTCACGGGGCTCCCATTTTGAGAATACGACGATAATTTGAAAATTTCTACTCTTAGGACTAAAAACTTGACGTCATAGTGCAAAAACTCGAAACAGCCCCCGAACGACCCCGTGAGAGGCACTAACAGCTCGTATGAGACCGATGTAACTGGTAGAAACTGACTGTGTGATCACGGTACTCCCAATTTGAGAATACGGTGATAATTTTAAAATATTTAGACTTAGGCTTAGAACTTACCGTCAAAGTGTGAAAACTCAAAACAGCCCCCAAACAGCCCAGGGAGAGGCACTGACACCTGGCACGAGACCAATGTAACTCGTAGAAACTGATCGCATGATCACGGTACTCCCGGTTTGAGAATACGGTGATAATTTAAAAATGTCTAGACTTAGGCTAAAAAACATGGCGTCAGAGTGCGAAAAATTGAAACAACCCCCAAGCGGCCTTGTGAGAGGCACCGACACCTCGCCCGGGACAAATGTAACTCTTAGGAACTGACCGCCTGGTCACATGGCTCCTGATTTGAGAATATGACAATAATTTGAAATTTTCTACACTTAGGCTTAAAAACTTAACGTGAGAGTGCAAAAACCCGAAATAGCCCCGTTAGAGGCACCGACACCTCATACGGGATCAATGTAACTCGCAGGAACTGACAGCATGATCATGGTACTCCCGATTTCAGAATACGATGATAATTTGAAAATATCTAGACTTAAGCTTAAAACTTGGGGTCAGAGTGCGAAAACTCGAAAAAGCCCCCAAGCGACCCTATGAGAGGCACCGACACCTCACACGGGACTAATGTAACTCGTAGGAATTGATCTCCTGGTCACGGGGCTTTTGATTTGAGAATATGATGATAATTTGAAAATTTAAAGACTTGAGCTTAAAAACATGGCGTCAAAGGGCAAAAACCCGAAACAGCCCCCGAGCGGCCCCATGAGAGGCACCAACACCACGTACGAGACCAATGTAAAACGTAGGAACCGATCGCGTGATCACGGTACTTTTGGTTTGAGAATACAACAATAATTTGAAAATATATGGACTTAGGCTTAAAACATGGCGCCAGAGTGCAAAATCTCGAAACAGCTCCCAAACGGCCTCGTGAAAGGCACCAACACCTCGCACAGGACTGATGTAACTCATAGGAACTGACCGCGTGATCATGGTACTCCCGATTTGAGAATACGGTGATAATTTGAAAATATCTAGAGTTAGACTTAAAAACTTGGCGTCAGAGTGCAAAAACTCGAAACAACCCCCAAGCGTCCCCGCGAGAGGCGCCAAAACCTCGCACGGGACCAATGTAACTCGTAGGAACTGATCGCATGATCACAGTGCTCCCGATTTGAAAATACGGCAATAATTTCAAAATATCTAGATTTAGGCTTAAAAACATGGCGTCAGAGTGCGAAAACTTGAAACAGCCCCCAAGCGGTCCCGTGAGAGGCACCAACACCTCGCACGGGGATAATGTAACTCGTAGAAACTGATCGCCTGGTCACGGGGTTTTCGATTTTAGAATACAATGATAATTTGAAATTTTCTACAATTAGGCTTAAAAACTTGTGGTCAGAGTGCAAAAACACGAAACATCTCCCGAACGACCTTGTGAGAGGCATCAAGACCTCGTATGGGACCAATGTAACTCGTAGGAACTGACCGCGCAATCACGGTCTTCCTAGTTTGAGAATATGATAATAATTTGAAAATATCTAGACTTAGACTTAAAACTTGGCATTAGAGTGCGAAAACTAGAAACAACCCCAAGCGTCCCCGTGAGAGACACTAACACCACGCACGGGACCAATGTAACTCGTAGGAACAGACTGTGTGATCAAGGTACTCCCGATTTGAGAATACGACGATAATTTGAAAATATCTTGGCCTAGGCTTGAAAACATGGCGTTATAGGGGGAAAGCCCAAAACAACCCCCTAACGGCTCCGTGAGAGGTACCGACACCTCGTACGGGACCAATGTAACTCGTAGGAACTGATCGCAAGATCACGGTACTCTTGGTTTGAAAATACATCAATAATTTGAAAATATGTAGACTTAAGCTTAAAACTTGACGTCAGAGTGCGAAAATTCGAAACAGCCCCCAAGCGGTCCCGTGAGAGGCACCGACACCTCACACGGGACAATGTAACTTGTAGGAACAGATCGCCTGGTCACGGGGATCTCGATTTGAGAATACGACGATAATTTGAACTTTTCTACACTTAGGCTTAAAAACATGACGTTAGAGTGTGAAAGCCTAATATAACCCCCGAACGGCCCCGTGAGAGGCACCGACACCTCGTACGGGACCAATGTTACTCGTAGGAACTGACCTCATGATCATGTTACTCTGGATTTGAGAATACGATGATAATTTAAAAATATCTAGATTTAGGCTTAAAACTTGCCGTCAGAGTACGAAAACACTAAATATACCCCGAGCGGCCCCGTGAGAGGCACCGACACCTCGCATGGAACTAATGTAACTCGTAGGAACTGATCGCGTGGTCACGGGGATTTCGGTTTGAGAATACAATGATAATTTGAAAATTTCTACACTTAGGCTTAAAAACTTGAGGTTAGAGTGCAAAAACCCGAAACAGCCCCCGAGCGGCCCTGTGAGAGGCACCGACACCTCGCACGGGACAAATGTAACTCGTAGGAACTGATCGCGTGATCACATTACTCCCAATTTGAGAATACGACAATACTTTCAAAATATCTAGATTTAGGCTTAAAAACTTAGCGTCAGAGTGCGAAAACTCAAAATAGCCCCAAGCGGTCCAGTGAGGGGCTCCAACACCTCGCACGGGACTAATGTAACTCGTAGGAACTGATCGCCTAGTCACGAGGCTTTCGGTTTGAGAATATAATGATAATTTGAAAATTTCTACACTTAGGCTTAAAAACTTGTGGTCAGAGTGCAAAAACCCAAAATAGCCCCCGAACGGCCCCGTGAGAGGCACTAACACCTCGTATGGGACCAATGTAACTCATAGGAACTGACCGTGTGATCATGGTACTCCTAGTCTGAGAATGCGATGATAGCTTGAAAATATCTTGACTTAGGCATAAAAACTTAGCGTTATAGGGGGAAAGCCCAAAATAACCCCTAACGGCGCCGTGAGAGGTACCCACACTTCTCACGGGACCAATGTAACTCGTAGGAACTGATCGCATGATCACGGTACTCTCGGTTTGAGAATATAATGATAATTTGAAAATATGTAGACTTAATCTTAAAACTTGGCGTCAGAGTTCTAAATCTCGAAACAGCCCCCGAGCGGCCCTATGAGAGGCACCGACATCTCACACGGGACCAATATAACTCATAGTAACTGACCGCGCGATCTTGATACTCTCGGTTTGAGCATACGATGATAATTTGAAAATATCTAGACTTAGGCTTAAAAACTTGGCGTTATAGGGGAAAGCCCGAAACGACCGCCTAACAGCCCCGTGAGATGTACCGTCACCTCACACGGGACCAATGCAACTCATAAGAACTGGTCGCATGATCACGGTACTCCCGGTTTGAGAATTAGACGATAATTTGAAAATATGTAGACTTAATCTTAAAACTTGGCATCAGAGTGTGAAAACTCGAAACAGCCCCCAAGCGGCCATCTGAGAGGCACCGACACCTCGCATGGGACCAATGTAACTCGTAGAAACTGATCGCCTGGTCACGGGGCTCCCGTTTTGAAAATACGATGATAATTTGAAATTTTCTACTCTTAGGCCTAAAAACTTTACGTCAGAGAGAGAAAACCCGAAACAGCCCCGTGAGAGGTGCCGACACCTCGTACGGGACGGATGTAACTCATAAAAACTAGTCGCGTGATCACGGTACTCCCGGTTTGAAAATACGATGATAATTTGAAAATATCTAGACTTAGGCTTAGAACTTACCGTCAGAGTGCAAAAACTCAAAACAACCCCCAAATGGCCCAAGGAGAGGCACTAACACCTCGCACGAGACCAATGTAACTCGTAGAAACTGACCGTGTGATCACGGTACTCCCAGTTTGAGAATACGACGATAATTTAAATATATCTAGACTTAGGCTTAAAAACTTGGCATCAGAGTGCGAAAAATTAAAACAACCCCCAAGCGGCCCCGGTAGAGGCATCGACACCTCGAACGAGACCAATGTAACTCGTAGGAATTGACCACCTGGTCACGTGGCTCCCAATTTGAGAATACGACGATAATTTGAAATTTTTTACACTTCGACTTAAAAAGTTGACGTCAGAGTGCGAAAACTCAAAACAACCCCGTTAGAGGCACCGCCACATCATACGGGACCAATGTAACTCGTAGGAACTGGCCGCGTGATCATGGTACTCCTGGTTTGAGAATACAATGATAATTTAAAAATATCTAGACTTAAGCTTAAAACTTGGGGTCAGAGTGCGAAAACTCGAAACAGCCCCCAAGCGGCCCCGTGAGAGGCACTGACACCTCGCACGGGACCAATGTAACTCGTAGGAACTGATCGCCTAGTCACGGGCTTTCGATTTGAGAATACGATGATAATTTAAAAATTTATAGACTTAAGCTTAAAGGCATAGCATCAGAGGGCGAAAACCCGAAATAGCCCCCAAGCGACCCCGTGAGAGGCACCAACACCTCGTACGGGACCAATGTAACACGTAGGAACTGGCCGCGTGATCATGGTACTTTCGGTTTGAGCATACGACAATAATTTGAAAATATATTGACTTAGACTTAAAAATTGGCGTTAGAGTGTGAAAACTCAAAACAACCCCTGGACGGTCTCGTGAAAGGCACCAACACCTCGCAGGGACCAATGTAACTCATAGGAACTAGCTACGCGATCACGGTACTCTCGGTTTGAGATACGGTGATAATTTGAAAATATCTAGACTTAGGCTTAAAACTTACCGTCAGAGTGTGAAAACTCGAAATAGCTCCCAAACGGCCCCGTGAGAGGCGCCGACACCTAGCACGGGACCAATGTAACTCGTAGGAACTGATCGCATGATCATGATACTCCCAATTTGATAATACGACGATAATTTGAAAATATCTAGACTTAGGCCTAAAAACATGGCGTCAGAGTGCGAAAACTCGAAACAGCCCCCAAGCAGCCCCGTGAAAGGCACCGGCACCTCGCACGGGACCAATGTAACTCGTAGGAACTGCCCGCCTGATCACGGGGCTCCCGATTTGAGAATACGAATGATAATTTGAAATTTTCTACACTTAGGCTTAAAAACTTGACACCAGAGTGCAAAAACCAAAAACAGCTCCAGAACGGCCCCATTAGAGGCACTGACACCTCATACGGGACCAATGTAACTTGTAGGAACATACCGCGTCATCACAGTACTTGATAAAAAGAACTTTTGCGTATATTTTTTTGTCGTTGCTTGAAAATCTCCTCTAATCAAAATCCTCAAATTACCTACAAAATATAACAATCTAAAGTGTAGAGGTAAGTAAGGGTATCAATCCACATCAAGGGGGTAAGCTTGAGACAAACTCAATTGTAATTCAATTTTTATTTTCTTTTTGGAATTTTACCTTTTTTTTTCTATTTTTCAAATATTAAAACAATTAGGGTGAGGATGTGAAACAACACTAACTAAGTTAAAGATCTAAAGAACTAACTAATAAGTTACTAAAATAAAAACAAAGTCTAACACAAAAATAAGAGATAAAGTGAGGTAAATAAATGTGAGAACAATCAAGGAGTGGGATTACACCACAAATTTAATCTATTCTAACTAATTAATTTAATTGATTGAATTTTCCCAAATTAATATCAAAATTACAAATCAACTCTCGTTGTAAATGTAATTTTAATAGCAACTTTTTAGAATATTAAGTTTAACACCCCGCATCTCTAGAAAAATAGATCTACACTCCTTTTAATATATCACCCACTAGGATTGATTTATCAAAATTTATGTAAATTTTAGAAAATAAATTTAGAGTTGAAATTCAAGGAATAATACCACACTTAAGAAACCCATATCTCTAGTTCGAATCTAAAATGGGTATTATAACTTAGAATTTTAATTTTCTCTCGAAAATCATTTACCCCCTCTCGAGCTGTAAATTTAAGGGTGAGGGATGAAAATTAATATTCAAAGGGAATTTTCAAGTAATTAAACTAATTAAATTAAAATAATCATCAAATAAGGGTTCACCCCACCCCTTGAAAGGAGATTTAGCCTAACATCGTATTAAACATGATAATTAAACAATTAAAGGCTAATAAAATAAAGTAGAAGAGAAGAACAATCAAACCAAATCTCTTTGAGTGAAATTGGACTTCAATCCTTGAATTTGCAATTTACATCCCTCTAATTGAGCATCCAAGTGGTTTGCAATTAAATAACTACTCAATTAAATCTCTTACAAAATTTATCATTCAATAATCTCTAATAAAAAATAAAATAAAACTATTTACAAAATTAATTCTACCTAATTTATTCTAATCTAACTCTCTCTAGAATTATCTTTACAAATTTTCCTCCTCCTTCAAATGAGTTCTTCCATCCTTAAATAGTAGGCATGGAGCATGGGGGTAATTTGGGTAGGGGTTAAATGGACATGAGGGGTGCGAGGATAAGTTGGGATTAAAATAAAAAAATGCACAAATGTGCATGGGTTGGGTGAGGGCATGTGGGAAGTGGGGTAATGAGGTGATGGGATTAAAAAATCAGATTTATTAATATGGTTTGGGGGTATTAATGGAAAAATGAGGTAAGTGGTTTAAAAAGACATCGTGGTTTTTATTTCGGTGTTTAATCTTTGGCTTTGGGTACTTTTAGGAGGTGACACAACAATTTATCATGGGAGCGATTTCGGGTGTAACCGGGTAGAAGGAAGACAGTTCGTTTGGATTCGGGTTGCGCAGGAGCAGTTGGATTTCCGGTGATGGGTTTGTGGTGCTCTCGGGTTGGTTGGGTCAGCGTGAGTTGCAGGTAGGGGGATGGGCTGGTGGTTGCAGATAGGGGTTGGGGGGATCGGGTTTACAGGTTGGGTTGAGGGTATGGCCAGGCCGCTGCGTTGTTGGGCTAGGGTCGGGTTGAGTGGTTACGCCGGGGGCTAGATCGGGTTGAGGCGCAGGCAGGCGCCGGGGCTGTTTGAATGCCCGCCGACGGGGGTAAGGAGAGAAAGAGAGTGAGGGGGTGATAAGGTTGGGTGTGTTAATGGTGAGAGGAAAGAGGATGAGTTGTTGGGCAAGATGAAGTAGGTTTGGTTAGGTGTGAGTGAGGAACATGGAACTAGTGTGTAGGTTAGGGAGTATTTGAGTGTATGTATGGCATAATGTATTTAGGATGTGAGGGGTTGTGTGTGTGTTTAACTTATGACCCTGAAACTGAAAAAATAAAATAAAAATTTAACTAAACTAAAAATAAAAAAATAACTAAAATAACTAAAATAAAAATGACATAACATGACACACTAAACAAACTCTAAAAAAATTTAAACACAACTAAAATAAAAACTATAAAAATAAAAACAAAAAAAATAAAAATAAAAATAAAATAAAATAAAGAATGAAATAATAATATACTAACTAAAAGCTACGGAAATAAAAGAAAATATAAATACTAATACACGAAGCGCTAAAAAAATATAAAATTCCTAAAAATATATACACGACTCAATAAAATAAAATAGTAAAATAAACCCTAAAAATAAAATGACACAAATAAAATAAAATGGGACAACCTAAACACAAACGGTTCAGGAAAGGTTTAGGTAGGTTTTGGGTAGGCTAGGATACGAGACAAGGGTAATTAGCTCCATAATCCGCACAATTACCTGAAAATACATGTTTGAACACCACAACGTGCATTCTACCTACAAAATAGATAATAAAGCGCATAAGACCATTTTTATTACAAACGAGCGACTAAAATCATCTATTCGGGCTATAAAATGAACACTTTTGGGTGCTTATCACACCACCCCCAAATAGAATATTTCTAGTCCTCGAGTAAAAAAGATAGAGATAAAGATAAAGATAAGTAACCAAAAGTGTATCACTTCTCGGGCACTTGTGATTACACTTAGCATGTGCAACAAGTCTTTAAACCTATAGGTTGCCCTACCGGACGAGTTGTGTCTCGTGAGGATTTGAAAGGAATATACCCACAAAATTTTTTATTTGCAAAGGCAGTCAATCTCTTATTAAACATATAATAATCCCACAATCCATCATGAGAGAAATAATTTTGAGAAATAAAAGCTAGAATGTAAAAATATTAGCTACGTAAATACTCAAGGCACATCCTTCCTAGAACTCAACGTGTGTGGTGTGAATCAGTCAAAACGGGTCGAGTATCATAAGAGTAATTCCTAGATTGCCCTGTCGGAATCAACGCTTCAACTTCAAATCTCACTGGATATAACTCTCTCAAATGAACTCTCGAGATTTGGGTAAGTGTATCGCTCTTGTGTGTGAGGAGGTGAGTAAATGTAATCAAGTTCAAATGTCTCACACACATATAAAAAATAACGAACATTTGAAAGAAAAATGATCTCATGAAATAATGTTAATCATTATAGTGAGAACGTCGAGTTATTCACCACGTTGACTTTCATTTGCCGGAACACCTAGGGAAATTATAGATGTTTATGGGTGAGGGGAAAATGAAATGGGAAATATGGTATGAGGTGAAACAGGATAGTGGTATGAATGATGAGTGATGGATGTGTGAAATGATGGATGTAAAATGGATGGATATGCGAGAATCGTGTATTACACTTTAACGAACAAATGTCTTTATTTCTTGACAGCAACTTTCTCTTTTTCTTATTTTCCAAATACGCATCAATGTATGAGATAAATCTGCTAAAAATACAAATAACCCCAACATAGATTTGTATTTAATTTTTCTCCATCTGAATCAGCTTTAGGAGAGATATTTGCTAAAAATGCAAACACTTTCTATGACAAATGTTCTCCTTTTTTACTTTCTTTTTTTTTCTTCTATTTTTTTTCCTTTTCTAAATACGCATCAATGTCTGAGAGAAATCTGCTAAAAATACAAATAACCTTAATATAGATTTGTATTTAATTTTTCTCCATTTGAATCAGCTTTGGGAGAGATATTCACTAAAAACGCAAACACTCTCTTTGACGGATCTTCTCCTTTTACTTTCAACACTCTTCTCTGTGGGTGGAAAGTGGAAGTGGATATGAAAATGGGCGGTATGTTATATAGTGACGATATGGAAAATGGAAGGTGTATGGATGTATGATAAATGGAATTTTATTGGTGTATGGGTGAAAGTAAGGTGATCGGGACAAACTTCAAGATACATATTTCTTACAACTCGAAAGTGATGTCGTTGTCAATGATAAAAAAATTAACGAAGAATAATGAGATCATACAATGATTTAAGTGTGGACCCAAAGAAAGTTGAATCAACTTGTGACTCGGAGATTACATAAAACTCTCTAAAAGGTGAAAGGCACGAATATCACAAGTTAAAGTCTCTACTAGTGATCTTTAAGGGTTTCTTGAGAATTATAGTACTCTTCAACTCTAAACCGTAGTGACGTGATAAGTGCACAAATTTTGTTGAGTCTAGAAATTCATGGTGCAACATGCCTTGGGACGTATTACACAAGCTATTTATAAAAAGATAAATCCTCTAGCTTGATTCCTAGACTTAAAAGATGTATGATAGAAAATTCACGTAAATGATTTGAGATGAAAAAAATGTACGAAATTTTAAAAATTAGGTTTAAAAATCAAAATTTTTCAGAAGAGGTACGATTTTGATAAAATTTTCCACCCCCAAACAAAAAGGAACATCGTCCTCGATGTTAAGTAAAATGATTTTTAAAATTGAGAGCATAAGATGGAAAGAGATTACCAGAAACAACCACTAATGAAATGGACAGAGGTAGCCAAGAATAAACCTGAAGAAAAATTGAGATTAAAAATTTGTACGAGTCTAAAAACATGATATAACATTGGGTGGTGTGAAACACCACCCCTAAACTGGATGAGATAAGTACAAGAAACAACGGGCTCCCTTCCGGTAGCGCTAAGTTTAATGTCTTCAGCCAGACCGATCCAGTCTCACCCTAAAGACAAGAACTAGAAAAGCACGGGGTGATAGAAAAATTGGGTGATGAGAATCACCCCCAAACAAGACTGAACCGTTAGTCTTGTTGGATAAATTGACAAAGGCGAGGGTGAAGAAACACCGATCACGACCTTATTTTTTATTTTCAAGATGTTCTCTTTTTTTGTGGTTTTTGAATAATTTGAAAAAGAAAAAAAATAATTTTGGGATTTTTAGAGAATGAAAGGAAGAAAATCTTTTTGCATTTTTTTGGAAGAAAATGGTGGGATTTTTTTTTTTTTGGATTTTTTAAATTTTTTTCAAAAGGAAAGAAAATATTTTTGGATTTTTCTAAAAAAAATAAAGGAAGAAAATATTTTTGGATTTTTTTGGAAGAAAATAGTGGGAAAAAATATTTTTGAATTTTTTAAATTTTTTTCAAAAGGAAAGAAAATATGTTTGGATTTTTCTAAAAAAAATAAAGGAAGAAAATGTTTTTGAATTTTTTTGGAGAAAACCAAGGAAAAAAATATTTTTAGAATTTTTTGGAAGAAAAGAGTGGAAAAAATAGGTGGACTCTTTGAATTTGCCCGAACTAACTAAAACCGACCACCGAAATTTTGAATTGGACACACATACAAGGCAAGGATAAATCCTAACGAGCATATCACCAATTTTTATGTTGAAATTAGTGAAAGGGGTAGTCAAATTTTAATTAAGTCCGCGGGTGATAAAAAATCACGGAAATCTTTGTGATCGCCTTTGCAAAAATATTCTCCTAGTCCGCTACCTAGTTGATTGGATTTAATTTTAATGATGGCTAGGGTAGCATACAATGGTAAGCGAGTGAGTCGGGTGATGAAATCCCTTCTCGTGGGTGACCGGGTGTAGGTCTTAGTCAATTAATTCATCACACCATTAAAAAATAAATGCGTGAATTAAATTAAGTAAGAGCACACAAAAGAATTGACTCGCTAACAGGAGAGTCGTGAGGGGTTGAGAAATATACCTCCCACGATTTTTAGGCCGTGGGGTGCTCAAAAATTTGAGTCGACCGGGGGGAGATTACGTCAATCTCAGTCGACCCCGGGAGTCCTACCGACCCAAGGTAGAGAGGCTTCTTTTCCCTGCCTTTGACGCCCTCTCTCTACCTTGTCCGGTTTCCCAATCAAGCTTATCTTCGATTATTACAATTTTTAAAATAAAAAATAAAATAAAGGTGTCTCTAGGCACCGCAATACAAGCAATGATAAAATAAACCTAATACAGGCCTTCTAAAAAATATAAAAATGGTAAAAAATAAATAATAAAGTTCAAAAAATAAATGAACTACAAGTTGAAATCCGCTCCGAGTGCTTCACGCTCCCAAGAACGGCAACGACGCCATTTGATAAAAAAGAAATTGGTTGCTATTTGATAGAAAAGAAATCCGGCAACGGTGCCATTTGAAAAAAAAATATGGCAACGACGCCATTTGATAAAAAGAACTTTTGCGTATATTTTTTCGTCGTTGCTTGAAAAGCTCCTCTAATCAAAATCCTGAAATTACCTACAAAATATAACAATCTAAAGTGTAGAGGTAAGTAAGGGTATCAATCCACATTAAGGGGGTGAGACAACTCGCTTAAAATAATAACGGGTGGCCAGCCTTATACTACATTAAATCAGGAATATCAGATGGCTCAGTCTCAACACCAACAGACTATACTAAAACAAATAAGGCTAACTACCCGAAACTACAAAAGCAGATGCCAAAAATTAAATATAGCATGTAACGGATAACAAACCAACGCCATAAAACTACAAGCAAGGCAAAATGTACAAGAGTATGATGATAAAAAGGAAATAATAAAAATAGAATAAAACGAGAACATACAAAGAAATAACCCGAATAAGCTGTCGGGTCACAGACAGTACAATCATCATAAAGAAGAAATATAAACATCTACATATAACTCTTGGGTGTAACCCCAACATACCACATGAATCCTATCTAGAATTACAAGAGGTAGGAAGCGACTACCATCTAAATCCCGCAAGAGTCCGAACCCGTTATGGCTCCCAAGACTTTAGATGGAAAAGCATCCGGCATCCATGCGGTAGGACACCTATAATAATATATATATACATATAGCAAAAGAGAAATATAAACGGGTCATAGCCCAAGGTGTAAAAATGTTTAGCAAGTGTGTTAACCCTGTATAATAAATCTAAATGCACTATTTCATAATTAAAGTGGAGTCGCACTCTCGTGAAACCCCAAACTCACCTCACATCTACAACGTGCACCTAATCGTGTCATGCGACCTTAATTAAGTTACCCCACCCACATAAGGACAACCTAGCTTACCATACGCACGATTCATGCCCGCTTGACCTACCATCATTACATAACCCAAAAAATACTTTCCATTATGTCATCAACACAAATTCTATTACTACAACTACCTAAATATCGATTACTATCTAAGAACATATTTAGAAAATCTATTAAAACCTTGGGTTGACATAACCGTAATTGTCGCTAAGTACGATCCTTCAACCACAAATAAACTCGTACACCAAAATCACCCAAGATGTACGTCATTGAAACTTCGTATCCTTTTCACCCATAGGATATATATATATATATATATATAGTCAATCATTCATTTTCATGACAATGTATACATAGCACACATAATGTATACCTTGCCATCAACAACATTCCACTTTAATATGAATAGTTATATTACACACATATAACGATGCTAAGACCACCCGTCCGGGTTTCCCCACTATACTCGCCCCTAAATAGCTATCATCTTCCAGGGCCTATCATTATCACACATAAGAAAACCTGGGTATCCTACATCGCATAACGTCGGGAAGCGGCCATATACCTTCGACAGTGAGTCATAACCACACCCGGAATTACCCCACTATGAACAATAATCACACAATATAATAATCGGTCCTATGGCCGAGGACTATATTCACCCTGCATTCACTAGCCAGGAGACTTCACCTCATGCGCGTAACTTCCCCTATGATAGCATTTAGAGAGGTGTGTATATACATATATATTCACCATTCACAATATATAGATATGTACCATCAATCGCATCATATGAATAGATCATCACACAAGAAATATACATTTGTTCCATATTCACATAACCATTTCAACATATATAGTAATCTCTATATACAAAAGCGTACTCTATCACCAATTCTTATTCATCAAGTAACATAAGCTGGCGATATATATACAACTCTCGTAATACTCTCCCTTGTTACGACCCAAATATACTCAAAGCGTTCTCCCTTATTCAGTGTCTCACTTAACACATGTTTATCCATTTCCCTGATGATATAAATAGTATCCCGATACATATATCAATGAGGTTACTAACTCCGAAGTGTAACATATATAACAATCACTATACATTCCATCTATATCCGAATACACTTCGATATATCTAATAATAATTCCTGACTATAAGTATACACTTAACTAATAGTCTTTAAACCACAATCTTAATCCTCAATTCATTTCAGAATCCTTTCAAGTATTGGAATTCCAATTGTTATTCACCAATTCAATAATTGATAAGCCTCAAGATCAAAACTAAATTTATTTTATGATCTCAACACATATTGGGGTATCCTATAGTTAATCACTCGTCGATATGTATAGACTAGTCCAACTATAAGTATACTCACAACTATTTGTCGGCAACAAGTTAAATTTACCCTCACTTTAGATTACGTTTCAATGTCTCATGATGAACCTTACACATTTACATAATTACCATATTCCTTGAGTTAATCATCACTAAGGATAAGCGAGTTCTCTCTCTTTGGTCCCCTAATCATATCCTAAATGGAATCCCATTGCTATAAGGAGTTGACACAATAGTCGGCATCTAAATTTCACATTATGCCATCATAACTTCATTAAAATATCCTCAACCTCACCTCTTGTATTAACTCATATCTGATCTCCAAATAGGACTCCGATCCCTAATTAGGTTTCCCACTACCTCGGTACATCAATTTCAATACCTTTATATCGTCCCAAGCTATTACGATAGGCCCCCACGATCATAGCATAAGAGAAACCCTAAAAAATACTCCAAACATATCTCTCGCATCATATATGTGAGTTCAAAATCGAGAAACCCAACCAAAAGGGATTTAAAACTCATTCTAGAAAAATTAAGCAAAACTGCCCTGTTTCTGAATCGATTCGGCCCCTCCGAATCGATTCCGTCCCAACAGCGAATCGATTCAGCCCCAGTGAATCGATTCGGCCCAACTAGACCTGTAAGTCTGCTACATACCGAATCGATTCACTAGGGGCGAATCGATTTGGCTCTAAAGACTTGATGCTTCTACAACCTGGCGAATCGATTCGCTAGAGGCGAATCGATTCGGCCAGTTTAGAAAGCCACGAAATGGGGTTATTTTCTCCAAACCCTAATCTCCAAAATCCATATATACATCATCCCCAACCATCAATCTTCACACCAAACATATTTCTAACCCTAAAATTCATCATATAACTACCCAACCATTTTTACAACCTCAATTGCAAGATTTAATCTACCAAATCTAGGTTTTGACATATACCTAAAATTCAATTCTTTTACCCACGAATTATTAAATAAACTACACAAATGAATTATTTAGTAAGATTAAACACTTGCCTCAGAATGGTAGAGGCTGAATCGTCCTCGTGATCGCGTTTGGCCCGGAAATCTCCAAGCTTTTCCTCTCTCTCTTCTTTTCTTCTTCTTTTTCTCTTTCTTTCTCTTTCTCTCTTTCTCTAAAATGAGAAGACTTATCCGTAAGCCTCTTAAGCCTTTAAAACAACAAACCCAGTTTTAAATGTTAATACACACTTTAAATGACTCGTTTACTCCAATTCGAGTCAAACTGACTTAAAAACATTCCTGAACCGAAATAAATCCCAATGACAGTCATTTTGACTATCTCGACCCATCCGGAATCAATGGCGCACTCAAAATCATCATCCAGAATACTTTAAAATGTCCTCAATTTCTGGACATCAATTTCCAAAATTTAAAATTCTCCAATTTAAATAATTTATTTCCCCAAAAATTTAATTTCCAAGTCCCAAAATCTTGGGGTGTTACAGATCTTCCCCCCTTACAAAAATTTCGTCCTCAAAATTTAGGTCATGCCTGTGATACCCCGTACTTTTGACTATATTTATTTTTGGGATTAATTAATTAAATGAGTATTAATTGATAATTAATCCGGGTTATAAATACTAATGAGATGCGAATTGGTATTTGATTAAGTGAATATATGATTATATATGTATGTGGTATTATAAAATTTGTCGTGAGATTTATATACGGCATTTTAGAAATTTTGTTGAGACGCGTGGGACCGCCGCGTCGGTATAATATTTTGATAATAAAAGTGAATTTAAAATCTATAAACCGTATGGTCGTTTTGAGTGCGCCAACGCGTCCGGAAGGGTCGAGATAGTCAAAAAACACTACCCGGGGGTGTAGTTTGGGTCCCGGGGTATTTTTAGGCCATACCGACAACTTAAAGGGTATTTTGGTAATCTTACATTTTGAGGAATTAAAAGTGACGAAAATTAGAGATGTAAATCTGATGTGGATTTAACCCATTAAGCCCATTAACCAAACCATATAAACCTAGAAAGCTACGTAGGTTATCATTTAGGTTTTCTAAGTTCCCAAATCAAAACCCTAGCCACCTTAAACCACCATTGGAGAAGGAGCTTGGAGAAGGAGAGAAAGAAAGGAAATTCTGCAGAAAAACATCATCAACCTACACCAAAGTCAGAAATCAAACCAAGGCAAGTGACTTTATTCCATTTAATTTCTGAGAATGTCTTTTCCATGTTAGAAAATTCGGATTTATGGTTTGTTCTTGATAAAACATGAAAACCCATGTAGTTTAGATCATAAAACTTGAGGAATTTGAGAAGGATTGCATGTAGAATAGTTTGGAGACGATTAATCTGATGTTAATACATGTTTGGGTGAAAGAAAAACGAATTAAATTCTGGGATTTGATGATGATATGTAGTTAGGGTTCATGTTCTTGAGATATTTGGAAAAAGTGTAGAAAGCTGTAAATTTAATTGATGTTAGGATGGATTGATCCCTTAAAAACATGTTAGGATGTGATTATATATGTTTAGTATTAATTATAGACCTTTAAACGATTGATTGGGACTTAGTTTAGAAGATTTGAGGTGTTAAAATGGATGAAAAACGATTTGGGGAAAAATCTGGGCCGAAGCTGGTAGCTCGTTAGAAGCAGCCCCCAGGTCGTTCGAACGAACTCGTTCGAACGAGCTTCTAACGAGTTGACCAGTCGTTGCTAACGAGTAGGGATTTCGTTCGATATCTCGTTCGAACGAGATATCGTTAGAAGGTACAGTTCGTTCGAACGAACTGGGACCTCGTTCGAATAGCCTCGTTCGAACGAGTCTTCTAACGAGTTGGCAGAGGAATCTCGTTCGAACAGTCTCGTTCGAACGAGACTTCTAACGAGTTGACAGTTTGGTCCTTTTTGGACTGTTTTGACTTTTGGAGTTCCGTAAACTTGTTCGAGGATATAGTTAACCTTCATAGTGATAGAATTTGGACATTTGGGTATTTATGAGAAGGAATTTACATACGAGAGTGTATTACATGGACGGTTTGGGTTGAGATGTGAGTGTCTACTACGATGTGAGATAATTATGGCGCGTATAATTACAAACCGAAATAGTATGAATTGTGTTAATTATAGTTAGTATGAGAATATGTACTACGATTAAAATACGGTATTACTAAGATGTGTGTTTACTTAGTAGTGGTATATGGATTGTGTGTATGACATACCTACCATACTTGCTATCACGGGAGGTTGCGTTCGCTTAGGACCCTCTAATCCTTGTGTGCCTACGGGGGGGATATAGACTGGTACCTCGATGAACATAGGTCATAGAAAGACTTATTGGCATATTAATAAGTCCGCTGACCGTGGGAGCGTAGGTATGTGCGTGACCCACGTGATGGTGACTGTGTTCGCCTCCACTATTTTGTGATTTGTGTTATCTGAACTATTCCTGAGAGATTCGGAATATGTGATCCTTATGTACGTGATGTACCGGGATGGATAGCAGAGTATGTGTGCACCGCAGCTTAGTTCTCGGGGTGCTTGTATTGTATATTTATGATGTGAATAATATACACTTAATGAATAAGAATCCTCATGTTAATGTTGTAAATATATTACGGTATTGTTTCGAGAAATATAGCGAGTTAACTGATTAGTTATATATATTGCATATTGAGTATCTGAGTTTACGTTAAACCCTATTTAATTAAGAGCGTTATTATGTTAATGGAACCAAGTATTATGGGTAGGACCTTTGGCAGTCTAGCTAGATATGTCGTTACTTAGCTAGTGGTTTATATCGTTGTAGATGGGTATTTGCGTTAGGAGTGCACAGTAGACGAGAGGTGAGAATATAATGTGAGTGCACGTCCTAACATGTACTTTGCATTTAATGTTTTAAATGTTTTTAAAGCACTTGCAGGTTTTTAAAATATAACTCCACATTCGGGCTCTGATCCGTTTTCTTTTCAAATCTCTTTTTCTTGTAAAACCATTTTAGGTGCCCAGCCACAGGGACACCAAGCATAGGATTCTCATTCAGGTGACGAGCTGTAGCTGTTTGTGGAAGCTACAGGGATTTGCATGTAGACGCTTCTATCTTTTGGATTCCAGAGTCACTATCTATCAATTGTAGGGCATGTTGCCCATTTCTATTTAGAGACATCTTCTACATTTCAGTTTTCAGACTTTAGCATGTATTATTTCAGTTTCGGCTATTTATTTCAGTATGGGATTGTAGTGAGGAGTTTTCCTCCAAACTTTATTTACTCTATTGTGATGGTTATTCGTTTTACTTCAGTATGGTGAATGGTGTTATTTATTTCTTCATTACACTTGTTGCATGTTAATCTGACTTTAAATAAAATTTGACACTTACTTTTTAAATACTAGGTGGTTAGTAAAAATAAAATGTTTTCGACAGTGATGCTATTAACTGAGCCAACTTGGCATTTTGAATTAATTTAGTAAAGGAGTAGCTACCCGGTATTTAATTAGTCGGGGTGTCACAGGTGGTATCAGAGCATCAGGTTCTAGTGTCCTTTAGGATCTGACGGCTATTATGTTTCCGCTACATTTCTTTGATATAGAGCCCTATATTTTAGGACTGTTGTACTCTTTTTGTGTATGCTTCGTTCTTCAGCTATATTAAGTTTATAACCATGAACTTATAAACTTTGTTCTTATTTCAGATGCCTCCACGACGTGCACGGCGAGTTCCCAGGAATGCAGTGCCCGAACCCCAGCCCGCTCCAGTTCAGGGCATGATGAACGCCGCTGAGGTTGCTGCTATAGTAGCCCAAGCGGTAAATGCCGCGATTGCCGTGATTCAGCAGGCACCGCCTCAGGCGCCGGTTGCCGCGCCAGCACAGGTTAATGCATTCCCGTCTGCTTGGGAGCGTGTACGAGACGCTTTTCAGAAAGCGCATCCGCCAGAGTTTGCAGGAAGCTCAGATGTGGTAGTCTCGAGCCAATGGAGGAAGGACATACAGAGGCATTTGAGGATGCATGAGTGAACAGATGTTCAAAAATAGGTGCTAGCTACTTTCAAGCTAGTGGGATCTGCACTGCAGTGGTGGGAGTCTATTACCACCGCGGAGGAGAGGGATACCCTCACGATTCAGGAGTTCTGGGTGAGGTTCGACCGCAAGTACTTTCCTTCCGCAGTTCATACAGAGATGAGGAGGAAGTTGATGAGTTTGAAGCAGGAAGGCAAGACACTGGCCGAGTATGAGGCCGAGTTCACTAACCTGTTGAATATCGTTCCAGACGAGATTCCAATAGAGAAGAAGAAGATTGAGAAGTTCACCGATGGGTTGAATTGGAGGATCCGTCAGCATCTTCTAGGGAACCTATCGTTGGCCACGTATTCTGATGTGGTTAACGCTGCATTATCGCACTGCCAGGACCACCGTTTTCATATGGCCGAGGGCAAGCGGTCGGGGGAGTCTAGCCATCTGGGCAGGACTGGAGGACATGGTGCCAGCGGGGCACAATCTGGTCAGGGGCAGAGACAGAATGAGCAGGGCTCCCAACAGGGAGATAATAAGAGGTTCCGATCAGGGAACTACAGGCAGGGACAGGGAGGTTTCTGTCAGGGCCATCAGGGCCCAAACGGCCATCAGGGCCAGCAGGGGCAGAATGGGCAGCAGTTTCATCAGGGCCAGCAGGGCCAAGGGAGGAACGGTAACGGCCACCAGGGCCGGGGACAGCAGGGGCAGAGGGGAGGGAACTTCCCAGGGAAGTGCTTTACTTGTGGCAAGACTGGCCATAAGAAGCAGGATTGTCCTGATAGGGGCAGGGCCCCACATCAGCAGCAGTAGGGTGCTCGCCAGGAGCCACAGAGGCCTATGTTTCCCTCCGCTCTTCCCGCACCGCCACAGATGGCAGCATTGCCACCCATTCCAGCAGTCCCAACTCAGCAGGGGCAGCTACAGTATGGACGTGTCTACAACGTCCACCAGGCTGCAGTTCCACAGGCACCGCCCGCGATCGAGGGTACGTTTCCTATCCATGGCACTATGGGTCGGGTGTTATTTGATACGGGTGCTACACATTGTTTTATAGCTACACACTTCGCGAAAGCTTTAGGATTGTTAGCTACGGCAGAAAGCACAGTGACGTGTGTCGACTCACCATTAGGGAGTGGGTCACTTATTTTCTTTATATGCCGGGGAGTGGGGGTAGAGATTGGTGGTTTGGTATTGCCTGCAGACATGTTAGTGTTAGACATGCACGTTCACGATGTGATCATCGGTATGGATTGGCTCGTAGCATATAGGGCCATGATTGATTGCTTCAGCGGGAGCATTGTTTTTTCCATTCCGGGGCAAGAAATGTTTATAGTGGCGATGCCTCGCCCAGAGGGAGGATCGACCGCTCATCTGTATTACATTGAGGAGGATACCTCTAAGGAGGTTGTGATTCCTTTAGATTCGATCCCAGTTGTCAGGGAGTATTCGGATGTGTTTCAAGAGATACCAGGCTTACCACCCAGTCGAGAGATAGACTTCGTCATAGATTTGCTACCGGGTACGAGACCTATAGCACGTGCACCGTACCGTATGGCTCCAGCTGAGATGAGAGAGCTACGGGATCAGATAGAGCAGCTGTTAGGTCAGGGCTTTATTCGCAGGAGTACCTCACCTTGGGGCGCTCCAGTTTTGTTTGTGAAGAAGAGGGACGGTTCACTGAGATTGTGTGTGGACTACCGAGAGTTGAATAAGGTCACAATACGGAATAAGTATCCGTTGCCTCGAATCGATGACTTATTCGACCAGTTGAGAGGAGCTTCTTTCTTCTCGAAGATTGATTTGAGATCGGGATACCATCAGTTGCGTATCAGGGAGGAGGATGTCTCGAAGACCGCGTTCTTGTCGAGATATGGTTCTTACGAGTTTCGGGTTATGCCTTTCGGCTTGACAAACGCTCCAGCAGTGTTTATGGACTTGATGAACAGAGTGTTCAGGGATTTCCTAGACCAGTTTGTCATTGTCTTCATTGATGATATTCTGGTTTACTCTCAGACAGAGGAGGAGCACGCCGAGCATTTGAGGCAGCTTTTGCAGACACTTCGTCAGAATGAGCTGTATGCAAAATATGAGAAGTGCGGGTTTTGGCTGAAGGAAGTCCAGTTCTTGGGTCACATTATTTCCGACCAGGGAATATCTGTCGATCCGGGGAAGGTATCAGCGGTGAGGGAGTGGGGACAGCCCACGACACCAACTGAGATTCGTAGTTTCTTGGGCCTAGCAGGATACTACAGGAGGTTTATTCGGGGTTTCTCGGAGATAGCAGGTCCTTTGACACATTTGACTTGTAAGGGTGTGCCCTACATCTGGAGTGATGCCTGTCAGTTGGCATTCGATGAATTAAAGGACAAATTGACCTCAGCACCTGTGTTAGCATTGCCGAGACCGAGAGTTGAGTATTTGGTTTACACCGATGCGTCTTTGCAAGGACTGGGAGGTGTATTACAGTAGGAGAGACAGGCCATAGCTTATGCTTCCCGTAAGCTTAAGCCTCATGAGAGGAATTACCCCACGCATGATTTGGAGTTGGCAGCAGTGGTATTTGCCTTACGGATTTGGAGGCACTATCTGTTGGGGGAGAAGTTTCAGCTGTTCACGGACCACAAGTCACTACAGTATCAATTCACGCAGAAGGAATTGAATATGTGGCACCGTAGGTGGCTTGAATTTGTGAAGGACTACCAGTTCGACATCCAGTACCACCCGGGTAAGGCTAACGTGGTAGCAGACGCGTTGAGCCGCAGGCCAGCAGATGAGGTGGCAGAGGTGTGGAAAGCTAAGTGGAAGGAATTGGGACACCAGGATGCAGTGGCCCGATCTTTCATGTCTGTGATGACCGTTACACCGCAGATTGTCACGAAAGTAGTACGGGCACAGGCTAATGACTCGTTCTGTCAGGAGCAGATAGTTCGATTACTGGCAGAGGGAGCCGAGTCCTATACCGTTAGCTCAGACGGGGGATTGCGCTTCAATGGGAGATTGATAGTTCCGGAAGGAGAAGAATTATGGCACGATGTGATGCCAGAGTCGCACGGCTCACGGTTCGCGGTACATCCCGGAGGGGACAAAATGTACCAAGACATGAGACGACAGTATTAGTGGAGCGGTATGAAGAGAGATATCGCTGAGTTTGTCTCGAAATGCGCCACTTGTCAGCTTGTAAAAGTGGATCATCAGAGACCAGCAGGATTACTACAGCCATTGGAGGTCCCGGTATGGATGTGGGAGAGCATATCCATGGACTTTATCACGGGGTTGCCTACGTCGCAGAGGGGTCACAACTCCGTTTGGGTAATTGTGGACAGGTTGTCCAAGGTCGCTCACTTCTTACCCGTAAGGACTGATTACACTTCGGGACAGTATGCCCAGCTCTTCATTTCAGAGATTGTGAGACTTCACGGTGTGCCCCTAAATATCGTGTCTGACAGAGACAAGATATTTGTTTCGAGGTTTTGGGAGAGTTTCCAGGAGGCAATGGGCACGGAATTGCGGTTGAGTACGGCTTATCATCCGCAGACCGATGGGCAGACAGAGCGCACCAATCAGATGTTGGAGGACATGCTACGCATGTGCATTATTGACTTCGGGGGTGGATGGGAGCAGTACCTTCCACTGGTGGAGTTTGCTTACAACAACTCCTATCAGTTCACTATTGGCATGGCTCCGTTTGAGGCGTTGTACGGTAGGCCTTGTCGTTCCCCAGCATGTTGGTTAGAAGTGGGAGACAACAAACTACTTGGGCCGGAAGTGATTCAGGATACTTTGGCAAGGATTTAGTTGATTTGGAGTCACATTCGGGTAGCTCAAGACAGGCAGAAGAGTTATGCTAATGCGAAGAGGTTTTTCAGGGAGTTCCAAGTGGGGGACCAGGTTTTGCTCAGGGTTTCTCCGATGAAGGGGATTATGCGATTCGGGAAGAAGGGGAAGTTGGGACCAAGGTATGTGGGGTCGTTTCCTATTATTGAGCGGATCGGACCGGTTGCGTATAGACTTGGACTACCGGAGCACTTGCATCGGATTCACGACGTGTTCCATATTTCCTCGCTGAGGAAATACCTTAGAGATAATTTGGCCCATTCTCACATTGTTGTGGAGGACATCGATCTCCAGCCGGATAGCTCCTACGAGGAGGGGCCAATTGCTATTTTGTACCGAAGCGAGAGGAAACTGCGGTCAAAGATAGTCCCGTTAGTGCGTGTTCAGTGGCGACATCACAATGTCGAGGAGTCCACATGGGAGCGCGAGGATGAGATGCGCGAGCGTTATCCAGAGCTGTTTTTAGCAGGTACTTTCTAGTTTCGAATTTCGGGACGAAATTCAGTTATTAGGGGGGAAGTATGTGATACCCTGTACTTTTGACTATATTTATTTTTGGGATTAATTAATTAAATGCGTATTAATTGATAATTAATCCGGGTTATAAATACTAATGAGATGCGAATTGGTATTTGATTAAGTGCATATATGATTATATATGTATGTGGTATTATAAAATTTGTCGTGAGATTTATATACGGCATTTTAGAAATTTTGTTGAGACGCGTGGGACCGCCGCGTCGGTATAATATTTTGATAGTAAAAGTGAATTTAAAATTTATAAACCGTATGGTCGTTTTGAGTGCGCCAACGCGTCCGGAAGGGTCGAGATAGTCAGAAAACACTACCCGGGGGTGTAGTTTGGGTCCCGGGGTATTTTTAGGCCATACGGACAACTTAAAGGGTATTTTGGTAATTTTACATTTTGAGGAATTAAAAGTGACGAAAATTAGAGATGTAAATCTGATGTGGATTTAACCCATTAAGCCCATTAACCAAACCATATAAACCTAGAAAGCTACGTAGGTTATCATTTAGGTTTTCTAAGTTCCCAAATCAAAACCCTAGCCACCTTAAACCACCATTGGAGAAGGAGCTTGGAGAAGGAGAGAAAGAAAGGGAATTCTGCAGAAAAACATCATCAACCTACACCAAAGTCAGAAATCAAACCAAGGCAAGTGACTTTATTCCATTTAATTTCTGAGAATGTCTTTTCCATGTTAGAAAATTCGGATTTATGGTTTGTTCTTGATAAAACATGAAAACCCATGTAGTTTAGATCATAAAACTTGAGGAATTTGAGAAGTATTGCATGTAGAATAGTTTAGAGACGATTAATCTGATGTTAATACATGTTTGGGTGAAAGAAAAACGAATTAAATTCTGGGATTTGATGATGATATGTAGTTAGGGTTCATGTTCTTGAGATATTTGGAAAAAATGTAGAAAGCTGTAAATTTAATTGATGTTAGGATGGATTGATCCCTTAAAAACATGTTAGGATGTGACTATATATGTTTAGTATTAATTATAGACCTTTAAACGATTGATTGGGACTTAGTTTAGAAGATTTGAGGTGTTAAAATGGATGAAAAACGATTTGGGGAAAAATCTGGGCCGAAGCTGGTAGCTCGTTAGAAGCAGCCCCCAGGTCGTTCGAACGAACTCGTTCGAACGAGCTTCTAACGAGTTGACCAGTCGTTGCTAACGAGTAGGGATTTCGTTCGATATCTCGTTCGAACGAGATATCGTTAGAAGGTACAGCTCGTTCGAACGAACTGGGACCTCGTTCGAACAGCCTCGTTCGAACGAGTCTTCTAACGAGTTGGCAGAGGAATCTCGTTCGAACAGTCTCGTTCGAACGAGACTTCTAACGAGTTGACAGTTTGGTCCTTTTTGGACTGTTTTGACTTTTGGAGTTCCGTAAACTTGTTCGAGGATATAGTTAACCTTCATAGTGATAGAATTTGGACATTTGGGTATTTATGAGAAGGAATTTACATACGAGAGTGTATTACATGGACGGTTTGGGTTGAGACGTGAGTGTCTACTACGATGTGAGATAATTATGGCGCGTATAATTACAAACCGGAATAGTATGAATTGTGTTAATTATAGTTAGTATGAGAATATGTACTACGATTAAAATACGGTATTACTAAGATGTGTGTTTACTTAGTAGTGGTATTTGGATTGTGTGTATGACATACCTACCATACTTGCTATCACGGGAGGTTGCGTTCGCTTAGGACCCTCTAATCCTTGTGTGCCTACGGGGGGGATATAGACTGGTACCTCGATGAACATAGGTCATAGAAAGACTTATTGGCATATTAATAAGTCCGCTGACCGTGGGAGCGTAGGTATGTGCGTGACCCACGTGATGGTGACTGTGTTCGCCTCCACTATTTTGTGATTTATGTTATCTGAACTATTCCTGAGAGATTCGGAATATGTGATCCTTATGTACGTGATGTACCGGGATGGATAGCAGAGTATGTGTGCACCGCAGCTTAGTTCTCGGGGTGCTTGTATTGTATATTTATGATGTGAATAATATACACTTAATGAATAAGAATCCTCATGTTAATGTTGTAATTATATTACGGTATTGTTTCGAGAAATATAGCGAGTTAACTGATTAGTTATATATATTGCATATTGAGTATCTGAGTTTACGTTAAACCCTATTTAATTAAGAGCGTTATTATGTTAATGGAACCAAGTATTATGGGTAGGACCTTTGGCAGTCTAGCTAGATATGTCGTTACTTAGCTAGTGGTTTATATCGTTGTAGATGGGTATTTGCGTTAGGAGTGCACAGTAGACGAGAGGTGAGAATATAATGTGAGTGCACGTCCTAACATGTACTTTGCATTTAATGTTTTAAATGTTTTTAAAGCACTTGCAGGTTTTTAAAATATAACTCCACATTCGGGCTCTGACCCGTTTGCTTTTCAAATCTCTTTTTCTTGTAAAACCATTTTAGGTGCCCAGCCACAGGGACACCAAGCATAGGATTCTCATTCAGGTGACGAGCTGTAGCTGTTTGTGGAAGCTACAGGGATTTGCATGTAGACGCTTCTATCTTTTGGATTCCAGAGTCACTATCTATCTGTTGTAGGGCATGTTGCCCATTTCTATTTAGAGACATCTTTTACATTTCAGTTTTCAGACTTTAGCATGTATTATTTCAGTTTCGGCTATTTATTTCAGTATGGGATTGTAGTGAGGAGTTTTCCTCCAAACTTTATTTACTCTATTGTGATGGTTATTCGTTTTACTTCAGTATGGTGAATGGTGTTATTTATTTCTTCATTACACTTGTTGCATGTTAATCAGACTTTAAATAAAATTTGACACTTACTTTTTAAATACTAGGTGGTTAGTAAAAATAAAATGTTTTCGACAGTGATGCTATTAACTGAGCCAACTTGGCATTTTGAATTAATTTAGTAAAGGAGTAGCTACCCGGTATTTAATTAGTCGGGGTGTCACAATGCCTAGGACTTCGAATCTCATTTAGTCCTTACATATACCCTCAAGATCACTATACATAACTCTTTCTCCTCTCACGTCGAATCATATAAACTCTGAAATCAAACTAATTACCCAGGGCGCCCATACACCCTGTACTCAAGCTCAACTCGTAATAACATAACCCGGATCCACTAGACTTAAAATCATAATATCTCTCAATTACTTAATCTATAATAGCGTACTAAGTATACAAAAATTTTGAAATTTCCAATGGTTGAACTCTTCTCAATTCCTGACATTCGCTATATTCAGGCGGGGGAGGTCTCGCAAGCGAAATCGAAACAAGGAACCCTCCCAATACACTATTGTGTAGCTATGTCGGGGATTAAGACCAGTTGAACCCGGATTAAGATTTTATAAAAGATTTTTGAATCATAGATATTTCCTGAAGGCCTATATAACAACATACTATAAAATAATTTCAAGCATTTCGACACACCAATCAAACGCCTTATATACAAGATATAAGGCCCCAATAAATACAATATTCTCACCAATAACTAGTTCTCAAAACTAGCACAACCCTGAGTTGAATTCTCCGCTCAACAATGAATCCGCTAAACTCTGAACCTCTCAGTTATACAAATCCCTTACATCACCTCAAAGCATTGTCACAAAGGAAGTTCTTCCCTCATTGGAACCCTACAATTACATACTCTAACCTATCCATAAGACAATAACCTTATAACCACTACTCAACAAATCTTGACATTCCACACTTCCGGAATTCCATAGCAAAACTCTCTACTATATCCTCACGAGACGGTCTATTATCTCAAAAGATGCCATACAAAGTCCGTACTTATTCATTCCTTCCTCTAAGGAAATTCTGTACACACTATGGGTGTAGCGGCTAACCACTCATTATACCTTACGCACGACGTTACCGACACCGCATAAAGCGTGACTTAAATCCAAAGAAAGGTATTCTACCTTATACTTCCATAATCAAATTGTTTCACTCCATCCATGAATCCTTATTCAAAGTCCTCTACTTTTTCTAGGACAATCTTTCTTCCTAAGGCCTATTTCTCCACAAGGGAAACATATTCCTGAAAATCCTTCCTATCCACCCTGAAGGACAGGGTGCTATTGCAACTTCCGACAACTCTTTTATTCATACCCAATGAACCCAAGTCTCTAAACTTCTTACTCCCTCTTTCAGAAGGCGATATTCCAGGCAATGGGACAATGCCACGCACCTCACATCGGTAAAAGTCACCAACACCAGGTTTCCTAACAATTATTGATGAATTCCTCAGCACTTATCCTCAACAATTACTTTATCGATCACAAAATTCACCACTCAAATCAAATCTCCTCCTTATCTCCGCCTGAATCACGGAAAGAAAATACCTCTAGTCAAAGCGTACCCAAAATCTGTTATGGGTTTTCATCTCTCATCTTGCCCCTTTCGGGACGACTTATTCTTGGTGAATTCGGAGATGAAAACAATTGTGTCAGAACGTCGTTCAAATGAATACACCTCGCAGAAGAAGATAGATGTAGTGAACACAACAATCCTAATAGCAGGGCTCTATATCAAGAACGCTTACGGAAGAACGCGGAAACCCACACAGATCCTAAAGACGCTAGAACCTAATGATCTGATACCATCTGTGACAACTCGCTTAAAATAATAATGGGTGGCCAGCCCTATACTACATTAAATCAGGAATCTCAGATGGCTCAGTCTCAGCACCAACAGACTATACTAAAACAAATAAGGCTAACTACCCGAAACTACAAAAGCGGATGCCAAAAATTAAATATAACATGTAACGGATAACAAACCAACACCATAAAACTACAAGCAAGGCAAAATGTACACGAGTATGATGATAAAAAGGAAATACTAACAATAGAATAAAACGAGAATATGCAAAGAAATAACCCGAATAAGCTGTCGGGTCACAAACAGTACAATCATCATAAAGAAGAAATATAAACATCTACATATAACTCTTGGGTGTAACCCCGATGTACCACATGAATACTATCTAGAATTATAAGAGGAATGAAGTGACTACCATCTAAATCCCGCAACAGACCGCACCTGTTACGGCTCCCAAGACTCTGGATGAAAAAGCATCCGACATCCATGCGGTAGGACACCTGTAATAGTATATATATATATATATATATATATATATATATATATATATATATATATATATATATAGCAAAAGAGAAATATAAATGGGTCAGAGCCCGAGGTGTAAAAATGTTTAGCAAGTGTGTTAACCGTGCATAATAAATCTAAATGAACTATATCATAATTAAAATGGAGTCGCACTCTCGTAAAACCCCAAACTCACCTCTCATCTACAATGCGCACCTAATCGTATCCTGCGACCTTAATTAAGTTACCCCACCCACACAAGGACAACCTAGCTTACCATATGCCCGATTCATGCCCGCTTGACCTACCATCCTTACATAACCCAAAAAATACTTTCCATTATGTTGTTCACACAAATTCTATTACTACAACTACCTAAATATCGATTATTATCTAAGAACATATTTAGAATTTCTATTAAAACCTTGGGTCGACATAACCATAATTGTCGCGAAGTACGATCCTTCAACCACAAATAAACTCGTACACCAAAATCACCCAAGATATACGTCATCGAAACTTCGTTTCCTTTTTACCCATAGGATATATAGTCAATCATTCATTTCCATGACCATGTATACATAACACACATAATGTATACCTTGCCATCAACAACATTCCACTTTAATATGAATAGTTACATTACACACGTATAACGATTCTAAGACTGCCCGTTCGGGTTTCCCCACTGTGCGCGCCCCTAAATAGCTATCATCTTCCAGAGCCTATGACACATAAGACAACCTGGGTATCCTACATCGCATAACGTTGGGAAGCGGCCATATACCTTCGATAGTGAGTCATAACCACACCCGGAATTACCCCACTGCAAACAATAATCACACAACATGATAACCGGTCCTATGGCCGAGGACTATATTCACCCTGTATTCACTAGCCAGGGGACTTCACCTCATGCGCGTAACTTCCTCTATGATAGCATTTAGAGAGGTGTGTATATACATTTATATTTACCATTCACAATATATAGATATGTACCATCAATCACATCATATGTATAAATCATCACACAAGAAATATACATTTGTTCCATATTCACATAACCATTTCAATATATATAGTAATCTCTATATACAATAGCATACTCTATCTCTAATCCTTATTCATCAAGTAACATAAGCTAGCGATATATATACAACTCTCGTAATACTCACCCTTGTTACGACGCAAATATACTCAAAGCGTTCTCCCTTATTCAGTGTCTCACTTAACACATATTTATCTATTTCCCTTATGATATAAATAGTCTCCCGATACATATATCATTGAGGTTACTAACTCCCAAGTGTAACATATATAACAATCACTATACATTCCATCTATATCTGAATACACTTCGATATATCTAATAGTAATTCCTGACTATAAGTATACACTTAACTAATAGTCTTCAAACCACAATCTTAATCCTCAATTCATTTCAGAATCCTTTCAAGTATTGGAATTCCAATTGTTATTCACCAATTCAATAATTGAAAAGCCTCAATCTCAAAACTACATTTATTTTATGATCTCAACACATATTGGGGTATCCCATAGTTAATCACTCGTCGATATGTATAGACTAGTCAAACTATAAGTATACTCACAACTATTTATCGACAACAAGTTAAATTTACCCTCACTTTAGATTACGGTTCAATGTCTCATGATGAACCTTACACATTTACATAATTACCATATTTCTTGAGTTAATCATCACTAAGGATAGGCGACTTCTCTCTCTTTGGTCCCCTAATCATATCCTAAATAGAATCCCATTGCTATAAGGAGTTGACACAATAATCGACATCTAAATTTCACATTATTCCATCACAAATTCCTCATAATATCCTCAACCTCACCTCTTGTATTAACTCACATCTGATCTCCAAATAGGAATCCCATCCCTAATGAGGTTTCCCACTACCTCGATACATCGATTTCAATACCTTTATATCATCCCAAGCTACTACGATAGGCCCCCGTGATCATAGCATGTGAGAAACCCTAAAAAATACTCCAAACATATCTCTCGCTTCATATATGTGAGTTCCAAACCGAGAAACCCAACCGAAAGGGATTTAAAACTCATTCTAGAAAAATTAAGCAAAACTGCCCTGTTTCCGAATCGATTCGGCCCCTCCGAATCGATTCGGTCCCAATAGTGAATCGATTCGTCCCCATCGAATCGATTCGGCCCAACTAGACCTGTAAGTCTGCTACATACCGAATCGATTCGCTAGGGGCGAATCGATTCGGCCCAACTAGACCTGATGCTTCTGCAACCTGGCGAATCAATTCGCTAGAGGCGAATCGATTTGGCCAATTCAGAAAGCCACGAAATGGGGTTATTTTCTCCAAACCCTAATCTCCAAAATCCATATATACATCATCCCCAACCATCAATCTTCACACCAAACATATTTCTAACCCTAAAATTCATCATATAATTACCCAACCATTTTTATAACCTCAATTGCAAGATTTAATCTACAAAATCTTGGTTTTGACATATACCCAAAATTAAATTCTTTTACCCACAAATTATTAAATAAACTACACTAATGAATTATTTAGAAATACTAAACACTTACCTCAGAATTGTAGAGGTTGAATCGTCCTCATGATCGCGTTTGGGCCGGAAATCTCCAAGCTTTTCCTCTCTCTCTTCTTTTCTTCTTCTTTTTCTCTTTCTTTCTCTTTCTCTCTTTATCTCAAATGAGAAGGCTTATCCGTAAGCCTCTTAAGCCTTCAAAATAACAAACCCAGTTTTAAATGTTAATACACATTTTAAATGACTCGTTTACTCCAATTCGAGTCAAACTGACTTAAAAGCATTCCTGAACCGAAATAAATCCCAATGACAGTCATTTTGACTATCTCGACCCATCCGGAATCAATGGCGCACTCAAAATCATCATTTGGAATACTTTAAAACGTCCTCAATTTCTGGACTTCAATTTCCAAAATTTAAAATTCACCAATTTAAATAAATTTAATTTCTCAGTCCCAAAATCGTGGGTTGTTACAGGGGGTAAGGTTGAGACAAACTCAATTGTAATTCAATTTTTATTTTCTTTTTGGAATTTTACTTTTCTATTTTTTTAGCTTTTTCAAATATTAAAACACTTAGGGTGAGGATGTGAAATAACACTAACTAAGTTAAAGATCTAAACAACTAACTAAAAAGTTACTAAAATGAAAACAAAGTCAAACACAAAAATAAGAGATAAAGTTAGGTAAATAAATATGAGAACAATCAAGAAGTGGGATTACACCCCAAATTTTAGCTATTTTAACTAATTAATTTAATTAATTGAATTTTCCCAAATTAGTATCAAAATTACGAATCAACTCTCGTTTAAATGTAATTTTAATAGCAACTTTTTAGAATATTAAGTTTAACACCCTACAACTCTAGAAAAATAGATCTACACTCATTTTAATATATCACCCGCTAGGATCGATTTATCAAAATTTATGTAAATTTTAGAAAATAATTTTAGAGTTGAAATTCAAGGAATACTACCACACTTAAGAAACCCTTATCTCTAGTTCGAATCTAAAATGGGTATTATATCTTAGAATTTCGATTTTCTCTCGTAAATCATTTGCCCTCTCTCGAGGAGTAAATTTGAGGGTGGGGATCAAAATTAATATTCAAAGGGAATTTTCAAGTAATGAAACTAATTAAATTAAAATAATCATCAAATAAGGGTTCACTCCACCCCATGAAAGGGGATTTAGCCTAACATCATTTTAAACATGATAATCAAACAATTAAAGGCTAATAAAATAAAGTAGAAGAGAAGAACAATCAAACCAAATCTCTTTGAGTGAAATTGGACTCCAATCCTTGAATTTGCAATTTAAATCCATCTAATTGAGCATCCAAGTGATTTGCAATTAAATAACTACTCAATTAAATCTCTTACAAAATTTATCACTCAATAATCTCTAAGAAAAAATAAAATAAAACTATTTACAAAATTAATTCTACCTAATTTATTCTAATCTAACTCGCTCTAGAATTCTCTTTACAAATTTTCCTCCTCCTTCGAATGAGGTCTTCCATCCTTAAATAGTAGGCATGGAGCATGGGGGTAATTTGGATAGGGGTTAAATAGACATGAGGGGTGCGAGGATAAGTTAGGGTTAAAATAAAAAAATGCACAAATTTGCATGGGTTGTGTGAGGGCATGTGGGAAGTGGGGTAATGAGGTGATGGGATAAAAACAAATCAGATTTATTAAAATGGTTTGGGGGTATTAATGAAAAAATGAGGTAAGTGGTTTAAAAAGACATCATGGTTTTTATTTGGGTGTTTAATCTTTGGCTTTGGGTACTTTTAGCAGGTGACACAACGATTTAGCATGGGAACGATTTTGGGTGTAACCGGGTATAAGGAAGATGGTTCGTTTAGATTCGGGTTGCGCAGGAGCAGTTGGATTTCCGGTGATGGGTTTGGGGTGCTCTCGGGTTGGTTGGGTCAGCGTGAGTTGCAGGTAGGGGGAAGGGCTGGTGGTTGCAGACAGGGGTTGGGGGGATCAGGTTTACAGGTTGGGTTGAGGGTATGGCCAGGCCGCTGCGTTGTTGGGCTAGGGTCGGGTTGAGTGGTTACGTCGGGGGCTGGATTGGGTTGAGGTGCATGCAGGCGCCGGAGCTGTTTGAATGCCCGCCGATGGGGGTAAGGAGCGATAGAGAGTGAGGGGGTGATAAGGTTGGGTGTGTTAATGGTGAGAGGAGAGAGGATGAGTTGTTGGGGAAGATGAAGTAGGTTTGGTTAGGTGTGAGTGAGGAACATGGAACTAGTGTGTAGGTTAGGGAGTATTTGAGTGTATGTATGGCATAAGATATTTAGGATGTGAGGGGTTGTGTGTGTGTTTAACTTATGACCCTAAAACTAAAAAAATAAAATAAAACAAAATAAAAATTTAACTAAACTAAAAATAAAAATAAAAGAATAAAAATTAACTAAAATAAAAATGACACAACATGACACACTAAACAAACTCTAAAAAAAATTAAACACAACTAAAATAAAAAGTATAGAAGTAAAAAATAAAAAAAATAAAAAATAAAATAAAATAAAATAAAAAATGAAATAATAATAAACTAACTAAAAGCTACGAAAATAAAAGAAAATATAAATACTAATACACGAAGCGCTAAAAAAATATAAAATTCCTAAAAATATAGACATGACTCAATAAAATAAAATAATAAAATAAAACCTAATAATAAAATGACACAAATAAAATAAAATGGGACAACCAAAACACACACGGTTCGGGAAAGGTTTAGGGTAGGATAGGATACGGGACAAGGGTAATTAGCTTCATAATCCGCACAATTGCCTTGAAATACGCGTTTGAACACCGCAATGTGCATTTGACCTACAAAATAGACAATAAAGCGCATAAGACCATTTTTATTTCAAACGAGCGATTAAAATGCATCTATTCGGGGTATAAAATGAACACTTTTGGGTTCTTATTTGTACTCCTAGTTTGAGAATACGACGATTGTTGGAACACGAGGCCCCCAATTTTAAATCCTTTTTAAATATGCGGAAGCGTTGATGGTTCTATTAAACAAGAAATTTTAATTTCTTTTCAAATTAAAATTAAACAAAGTGAAATAATATTAAAACACACACAATTTTAATTTCACTTAAACACAATTAATTTAACCCAAGTCCTAGAAATTTGCCTAAGTCATATTTTCAATATTACCAAGTTAGGCCAAACGAAATTTTATCAAATTAAATTAAATAACTTGAATTAAATTAACATAAACATTACCCAATTAATTATGTAGCTCCAAATTAAAGATGAGTAGTGATTTTAAACCAATTTTATCTTTTTATCTAAGCATGCGTTCTAGGTGAGTTTTGCGAAAGATAAAATAAATAATGAATCACTACGCCACGATGTACGAGGAAAAACCCACAACGGGAAAAAATCTCGGGCGGCCCTAGCCTTAAGTCCACTAAGTATGGTTTTACAATTACAAGACATATGATTTACTTTCTCGACTCGACCCCTTTCAAGCCTTGACGCGTCTTCTTGTAAACACGTCGGCCTAGTCGATAACCCCGGAGCTCCACCGGAACCTTGGACTTCACCAATGAGACATATGTACATCAGCAACCACACATGGCGCCTTTCAAGAATGCCGCAGCAAAATAAACTTCTTCTTCTTTGAGGGATTTAGAAGAAAACCCAAACAAACTCTTCAATAGATAGAGTAAACCGGTGCCAAAACTCCAAGCATTATATATATATATATATATATATATATATATATATATAAATAAAGGAACTTGGATAAACAAACTTTGGGTGTAAAACAAGTGTTTAAAAGATTTTTCTTGAAAAATAACAACACTTAAACCATGAACTTTTTCCTTTTGGAATTATGCTCTCAAACTCTCTCTTGGAGATGGGAAGATGTGAAAAAGTGAAGTTAAAAAGCTTGGTTCCCGCACTTAGTTATTCAGGTAAAACGTTAGTGGGAAAAGAAGTGGGAAACAGGGAAAAAACTGCTCAAATTTCCAAATAAACTGTTCTCGCCAAATCTCGTTCGAACAAGATTTTATTTCGAACAGAGTCTCATTCGAACGAGCCTTCTAGCGAAGTTCCAGTGTATAAAAGTTGAACTCGTTAAAGATCTAGTTGGAAATATCGTTCGAACATCATTCTCGTTCGAACGATACTTCGAATGAAATTCCAATGGCCAATGTGGGAACTCGTTGGCAAACTCGTTCGAACGACAAACTCGTTCGAATGACAATTTCGAACAAACTTCCAGAAATTATAAAAAATTTATTTTAGCCCAGAAACTTTATATACTTTATTTTAAAGTTTTAATCAAATCTTTCTGATTATAAACAACAGTTTTAAAAACAAAATACACCCAATACAAATTGTTCCAAGCTCCTATATATATTAAAATGCATTCATACCTTAGGAGCAATGGAACCACATTGATGACGTAGAAACGAGGCACACTAAACTCGGCATTTTTATGAAGCTTTAAAATTGTCCGCTACGTCTTCAACTTTAGCATGTCATATGATTGAAGGATGGTCAATAACTCTATCCTATGACTAAAATATTTTTGTCCGGAATTGAGCCAAAACTACAAATGACTCAATTTGAAATTTGTGTCCTTACAAATCTCCCCCTTTGGCTATTCCAGGACAAAAACCAACAAAAATCCTAAAGGTCCGTCAAGCTCTACTAGACATACAAAAAATGTCCCACCCAAAATAAAAATACAATGCTTGACTCAAACAACCCAAGGATCAATATCTTTGTCGACGATGAAAGTTTCCACTTAAAAGAATTCTTGCACACTTAAGCAAACTATCAAATGCATAGGGAATATCAAGAATATTAAATGCAATATAAATAAATACTCCCCCTAAATTAATTCTTCCCTTTATCAAATAAATGACCTACTTAGAAAGACGTCTCCCCCTAAGATAAATCTCCCCCAAACTAAGATACGATTATAATAGGAATAAATACCACTTCTCTCCCTATCATTCTCCCCCTTTTTGTTCAGGAATAGACAAAGGATAACAAACTAATTTAAACATGATGCTTAGAGTGATAAGAACATGAAAGTACATGGGAAACAAAAGAACAACTAATCCATACAAATAATAACGGATACTAATTACGATGCAACAAAATGATAACAATATGATACATAACTATTAAGCATGTGATATCAACAAAGAATGCAATAAGATAGTTACCAATTATGAATTAAAATATAGATGGACTAGAAAGCAAGGCAAAGACCAAAAGAAAATATCATATATATACATACTCTAGATATACCAAGGATGCACGCACACACACACACATACACACACACACACACACAGATATATATATATATATATATATATATAAACTCACAAATGACACAAAATAAGATAAGCTTTTCACACTCGTACGGCAAAAATATGTCATATGAAAACGGAAGTGTTAGGGTGTGAACTAGCAACAATTAAATTTAGACCCAATCACTTAAAACATGTTCACGGAGTTCTCAATTGATTGCAAACTTCATCACATTTGAATATAACCTCATGTGACAATATAAATTGAACTCAATGAACAAACATACACAATGCATACACGTCTAGCATGTTGATGATTCTACAAACCAATATAGTCATGACATTGAAAGTGCAACTAGAATAAACGGACATTGTGCAAACCGTTGATATACCACTCCCCCAATAAGCATATATATTTGAATGAATATATCAAACAAAAATAGGCCTTGGCAATTTTCTTTTTAATGCCATAATTATGTTTTTAGGCCTTTGGACCACGTATTTCTTTTAGGTCCAAACAAACGGTGGCTTACTATTTCCAAAGGATAATAAATCCTTTCGGAGCCCTTCCCCGTGCACATTTATATATAATATTTTTATTTCTCACAAATCTCACGTACAACAAATTTTGACATGTACTAGTCCTCCTAGATCATAAATATGTAGATGATAAGATTGGTAGGAGAACACCTCACAAAGCTCAAATATAACATGTGACGATTAAATTTCAAAGAGCTCGTGCATATGTGAATCGAGGCATATAAAAATAGAATCCATTTAATCAACACAAAATTCAACTACTCCATGTAAGCATGGTAAAGAACATAATAAGGATTGACACTCTAAACCAAAAGTTCTAGCCATATGGGAGCGAAAAATATGGGATTCTAACACAATTGTATGCCACATAAAGTGTCTCAAACTAAAATACACAAAAAAAAAATCTTTTTGAGTTTTTGAAATATTTAACCAAAAATAAAAATATAGACTCAAAAGACAAACAAAAATCATTTGAATTTTTCATTAAGCTTAAAGTTCCAAGAGATGAAAAGCCAAATGATAAACAAAAATCTTTTTGTATTTTTCATTTAATGCAAACAAAAATGAAGGAAATATAAAATAAAAGATAAACAAAAATCATTATTCTAGCATGAGTTTAAGCATGGAGCATAGACTAGAAAATGATTAAACATGCATACACCTAGTAATGATATATAATATGAAGCACAAAAAGCTAGAGTATGCAAACAAAACTATCACATTCAACCTTTAAATTTAGCAAGGGAGGTTTCATGTGAAAGCAAATGAGAATCAATAAATATAAGATCTAGCGCGTCTAAAAATAATTTACTAACCCATATAGATGTATATTTAAAATGATGGGATTTGGGAACTAATGTAATGCTAGACATAGACTTCCTAGGGCTTCTTTTAAGATCAAAATAATATGACCTAAGGTGACCTTTTCTACCACAATGCAAGCATGTGTAAACACGAGGAATGATACCTATGGTGTGACCTTTTCTAAAGTCCTTGGATAAAGTCGACCCTCTAAAACAAACAATGGTCTTAGGTTTAGCAACGAAAGTATTTGAACAAGATGAGCTAGAACCATTATCACAACTACTCGAGTCTTGTAAATAATTTTTCATTTTTAAAATTTTGGAATCAAGTAATAAATTAGACTCCTCAATTTTACGGGACTCCTTCTTTAAATTTTCTATAACGCCTAGAAGGTTATCACGCTCCCCCTCAATCTGAGCAAATTTGTCTTTAAGAGTCTTTTCTCGATAATCACTCTCTTTCTTGGACTTTTCTAAAATATTAAAATTGTAATTTATGTCCATGAGCTTTTCACGAAAAATATCTTTTTGAGATAGCGAGGTTTGCAAAAATTCAACTTTAGCTTTAAAACAAGAATTTTCATCTTCAAGAAATTTAATTAATTTTGCAAATCTCAAATTTAATTCTCTTAATTTTTCATTACACTTATTAAGCCCATTAAATTCCTCTCGAATAGCAAAAACTTCATTATCATTAGAAATGGGCAAATTATCATTAAGGCGTCCCGTCGAGAGATGCAAAAAAATGAGAGTGAGTAAAAAAATGAACCACCTAAAAATACAAGGAGCACAAAAAAATATAGAAGACGAAAAACGGATCTTTGACGCGATAAATTAGAGCTCCGGCTCTGATACCACTTGTTGGAACACGAGGCCTCTAATTTTAAATCCTTTTTAAATATGCGTAAGCATTGATGGTTAAATTAAACAACGAATTTTAATTTCTTTTCAAATTAAAATTAAACAAAGTGAAATAAGATTAAAACACACACACAATTTTAATTCCACTTAAACACAATTAATTTAACCCAAGTCCTAGAAATTTTTCTAAGTCATATTTTTAATATTACCAAGTTAGGCCAAACCAAATTTTATCAAATTAATTTAAATGACTTGAATTAAATTAACATAAACATTACCCAATGAATTATGTAGCACCAAATTAAAGATGAGTAGTGATTTTAAACCAATTTTATCTTTTTATCTAAGCATGCGTTCTTGGTGAGTTTCACGAAAGATAAAATAAACAATGAATCACTACGCCACGATTTACGAGAAAAAATCCACAACTAGAAAAAACCTCGGACGACCCTAGTCTTAAGTCCACTAAGTATGGTTTTACAATTACAAGACAAATGACTTACTTCCTCGACTCGACCCCTTTCAAGCCTTGACGCGTCTCCTTGTAAACACCTTCGCCTAGTCGACAACCCTGGAGCTCCACCGGAACCTTGGACTTCACCAATGTGGCATAGGTACACCATCAACCACACATAGTGCTTTTCACCATGTGAGAAAACCGCATCAAAACAAACTTCTTCTTCTTTGAGGGATTTAGAAGAAAACCCAAACGAACGCTTCAATAGATAGAGTAAACCGGTGCCAAAACTCCAATCAATACATATATATAAGCAAACTTTGGTTGTAAAACAAGTGTTTAAAAGATTTTTCTTGAAAAACAACAACACTTAAACAATGAACTTTTTCCTTTTGGAATTATGCTCTCAAACTCTCTCTTGGATATGGAAAGATGTGAAAAAGTTAAGTTAAAAAACTTGGTTCCCGCACTTAGTTATTAAGGTAAAAATTTAGTGGGAAAAGAAGTGGGAAACAGGGAACAAACTGTTCAAACTGCCAAATAAACTGTTCCCGCCAAATCTCGTTCGAACAAGATTTTCATTCGAACGAAGTCTCATTCGAACGAGCCTTCTAACGAAGTTCCAGTGTATAAAAGTTGAACTCGTTAGAAATATCGTTGGAAATATCGTTCAAACTTCATTCTCGTTCGAACGACATTCGAGTGGCCAATGTGGGAACTCGTTGGCAAACTCGTTTGAACGACATTCTCGTTCGAACGAGCAAACTCGTTCGAACGACAATTTTGAACGAACTTCGAGAAAGTATAAAAAAATGATTTTATCCCAGAAACTTTATATACTTTATTTTAAAGTTTTAATCAAATCTTTCTGAAAATAAACATCAATTTTAAAAACAAAATACACCCAATACAAATTGTTCCAAGCTCCTATATATATAAAAATGCATTCATACCTTAGGAGCAATGAAACCATGTTGATGACGTAGAAACAAGACACACTAAACTTGGCATTTTGATGAAGCTTTGAACTGGGCCGCTACGTCTTCAACTTTAGCATGTCATAGGCTACAAGGATGGTCAATAAATATATCCTATGACTCAAATATTTTTGTCCAAAATTGAGCCAAAACTACAAAGGACTCAATTTGAAATTTGTGTCCGTACAAATAATTTGAAAATATCTAGACTTCTGCTTAAAACTTGGCGTCAAAGTGAGAAAGCTCAAAACAGCCCCCAAGCGGCCCCGTGAGAGGAATCGACACCTTGCACGGGACCAATGTAACTCGTAGAAACTGATCGCCTGGTTACGGGGCTTCCAGTTTGAGAATACGATTGTAATTTGAAATTTTATAGACTTGGGCTTAAAAATATGGTGTTAGAGGGAGAAAAACCGAAATAGCCCCCCAACGGCCCCGAGAGAGGCATCGACACCTCGTACAGGACTAATGTAACTCGTAGAAACTGACCGTGTGATCACAGTACTTTCAATTTGAGAATACGATAATAATTTAAAAATATGTAGACTTTGGCTTAAAACTTGACGTCAGAGTGCGAAAACTCGAAACCGCCCCCGAGTTGCCCCATGAGAGGCACCAACACCTCGCACGGGACCAATGTAACTCGTAGGAACTAAACGTACGATCATAGTACTCTCGGTTTAAGAAAATGATGATAATTTGAAAATATCTAGACTTAGGCTTAAAATTTACCGTCAGAGTGCGAAAACTCGAAATAGCCCTGTGAGAGGAACCGTCACCTCGCACAGGACCAATGTAACTCATAAGAACTGACCGCGCGATCATGGTACTCCCAGTTTGAGAATATGAATATAATTTGAAAATATCTGTACTTAAGCTTAAAACTTGGGGTCAGAGCGAGAAAACTCCAAACAGCGGCCTAGTGAGAGGCACCGACACCTCTCACGGGACCAATGTAACTCGTAGGAACTGATCGCCTGGTCATGGGGATTCCAATTTGAGAATAAGATGATAATTTTAAAATTTATAGACTTGGGCTTAAAATATGGCATTAGAGGGAGAAAACCCAAAATAGCCCCTGAGCGGCCCCGTGAAGGGATCGACATCTCGTACGAGACTAATGTTTCTCGTAGGAACTGACGCGTGACCACTGTACTTTCAATTTGAGAATATGACAAGAGTATGAAAATATGTAGACTTAGGCTTTAAACTTGGCATCAGAGTGCGAAAACTCGTAACAGCCCCCGAGCGGCCCCAATAGAGGCACCAACATCTCGTACGGTACCAATGTAACTCGTAGGAACTGATCGCGTGATCACGGTACTCTCGGTTTGAGAATACAACGATAATTTGAAAATATGTAGACTTAGACTTAAACTTTATGCCAGAGTGCGAAAACTCAAAATAGCCCTCGAGCGTCCCCATGAGAGGTACCAACACCGCGTACGGGACCAATGTAACTCGTAGGAACTGATGACATAATCACGGTACTCTCAGTTTTAGAATACGATGATAATTTGAAAATATCTAAACTTAGGCTTAAAACTTGGCGTCAAAGTGAAAAATCTCGAAACAGCCCCCGAGCGACCCCTCGAGAGGCACCAACACCTCGCACGGGACCAATGTAACTCGTAGAAACTGACCGCATGATCACAGTACTTCCAATTTGAGAATACGACGATAATTTGAAAATATCTAGACTTGGGCTTAAAACTTGGTATGAGAGTGTGAAAACTAGAAACAGCCCCCAAGAGGCCCCATGAGAGGCACCGACACCTCGCACGGGACCAATGTAACTCGTAGGAACTGACCGCGCGATCACGGCACTCCTGATTTGAAAATATGGTGATAATTTAAAAATCTATAGACTTCGGCTTAAAACTTGGTGTCAGAGTGCGAAAACTCGAAACATCCCCCAAGCGGCCCCGTAAGAGGCACCGACACCTCGTACGGAACTAATGTAACTTGTAGGAACTAACTGCACAATCACGATACTTTTGATTTGAGAATACAAGGATAATTTAAAAATATCTAGACATTAGCTTAGTTACTGATAATTTGAATAAGATTTTTGTAAGACTACTTGGTTACTAATATCACATTTTTTGTGTCCTATCATTTGCATGATAACATTGTATCCTTTGCGTTTTTGCATGTGGAATAAATGGAGGAGGCAATGGTTTATGACATGAAGTTTGTTTATATAATGTTGTGGACATTCAGGATTATGTTTTTTATGCGTTATAACCGTGCGGGTTTTGTTGTTTTATTGTTTAGTTTTATGGCCATGCGGGGTTTCATATTTTGATTGTTAAATTTTATGGTTGTGCAGGCTTTATAATTAGCAGGTTTTATATTAACAGGGTTTAGAATGTCCACAAAGTATAGGAAACTCTGCCCAATTTGTTTTTAGTCTGTGAATTATTAAGACGTGTAATATTTTTAAGTTTGTATATATATTAGTTTATTAACAATGTTCCGGATTCACAATAATAAATAATAAATATTATTGTGCAACCTCGTACGTGTTCAAAGTTACACGTTTTGCCAATAATAAATATTTGTAAAACCTCGTACGTGTTCAAAGTTACACGTAAAAACTGATCGTGCAGTCGCAGGACACCCAATTTTAGGATTGGACAAAAAAAACATTTTTTTAATTATATTTAAATATGGTCATGGACTTTGTCCATGACCATTTCTATTTTTTCTGTCGCGCATAAAAATGGTCGCGTCCATAGTCCATGACCCCCAACCATGATGAAAAATGGTCGCAGCCAAAGTCCGTGACCCACAACGCGATGAATATGGAAAAAATGGTTACGGTATGGGTCACGGATTTTGGTCGCAACCATTTTTTTGCTTTTTTTGTCATCGGGCTGTGGGTCACGGACTTTGGTCGCGACCAATTTTTGTCACGATTGGGGGTCACGGAATTTGGCTGCGACCATTTTTTTTTTATCACGGTTGGGGGTCATGGACTTTGGCCAAGACCATTTGTTTTGTCATGGTTGGGGGTAACGATCTTTGGCCACGACCAATTTTTATCACGGTTGGGGGTTACGGACTTTGGCCGGGACCATTTTTTTCCTTTCACGGTGTGGGTCACGCCTCAAGTCCACAACCATCTATGGTGACCCCCAGATCGGTCACGGGCTTGGGTCGCGACCCACGAAATTGATCACGCCCGAAATAGTCATGGCCGAAGTCCACGACCCACAGTCTTGGTTAGGGAGTTTGGCCGTGACCATTTGCTAGTTTTTGTATAGTGGGGGCCAGTTGCTATCCTAGACCGCAGCGAGAGGAAACTGAGGTCAAAGGTACTGGCATTAGTACATGTTCAGTGGTGTCATCATAATATCGAGGAGTCTACCTGGGAGCGCGAGGATGAGATGCGCAAAAAATATCCAGAGTTATTCTTACCAAATATACCTTTATTTTTCCTAATTTCGGGATGAAATTCCGTTATTAGGGAGAATTATCTAATACCCCTTATTTTTAATGATTTTAATTATGGGATTAATTGGCTTAAAAATGGGAAATTTATTTATAATTAATCTGAATTTGATGAAATAAATACTAGCGCGATGAGAGTTAGTATTTATTGATATGAATTATGTTGAATATTACTTAGTGAGTAAAATAATATGTAATTATGAATAAAGTGTCGCAAGCGAATAATACGACATTTATGGTAATTAGGTCGGGATGTGCGTGTCAGTCATGTCGGGACAAAATTTAATGGAATAAAAATATTTTAATTATAAGTTACCCATATGGTCATTTTGAGTGCGTCAAAATGTCCGGAAGGGTTGAAATAGGCAAAAAAAGTCTACCCGGGGGGTTTAGTTTGGGTTATGGGACATTTTTAAGCCAAACCGGCACCCCAGGAGGGTATTTTAGACATTATTATTTTTTGGGTAATTAAACCCACGAAATTCCTAAGACTATATCAGCTACTAGGGTTAGGCTTCGTTTTGTGACACCATTGGAAGAGAAGAGTGAAGAGTTTTCTAAAACCTAAAACACTATTGGAACACCGTTTGCACCACGATAACCGCCAACGTATAGATTAGAGAGAGAGAATCAACCCCATACCTTTCATCACTAACGAACCAGACATGATACATAAGGCAAGTAATTATCTTGCATAAATTTACGATAGATATATGATCCATGTTAGAATACGGTAACTTCTATATGAAAATCCCATGTTTTGGAAGATTTTAGATAGTGTAAATCATGATTCTTGGGTTAAAATTGAAATGGAATAGGTTCGTTTATGCATGTAGAATCAAACCCACGTTATTATAATCAAATTGGTTGAAGAAATCTGGTATTTAAATGTTTAATTGTTGATAAAGTCAAAACTAGGGTTCATGAGACTAAATATGAAATTTAGGTGAATCTATACATGTTGATGATGTTTAAATGATTTGGATATGTTAGGATTTTCCCATATATGTTAGTATAGGATCTGGGTTACATGAATATCAATTTGGATATGTTTAAATATGAGTTTGGAGATTAAAAATTAAGAAATTCGTTACTGTTAAGGAAAAATCTGGGTAAATAACTGATCGATCGATCGACTCAAGAATGTCGATCGATCGACCCCTTTTTTCGATCGATCGACTCCGCTGGAAAATGTGATTTGTTTCCTTTTAAATATTTGATTAAATCCCAACTTTTAGAAATCTATGGTGTTGATTAATTGAACATAATGAGACTGAGGGAAGGGCAGTAAGATATACTTAAGACCCCGAAAATGTTATTTTGTATGGAATTAAATGCGGAAATTACGAGTGCTAATCAAATGAGTTACGCTTGGAAATTATATAAATTGGGGTTTTAATTGAATAAATGAATATTCAAGGTTAATACTAGTAGTTGGGGTACATTATAGATACTGAAATAACCCAAGGAATAAATGGAAACTTACTTACCTTTTTGGGATAGGGAAAGGTACTTGAAGTTGTGCGACGAGAGTTACTGCGTTGAATAAAATATTACGTAGGATATTAAAGATATAAATATACTACGTAGAAGACTCGAAAATTGGGATGTGCATACACCTATATATAATTTTTATATACTTAGGTTTTGTGATTACCTATAGTATGGGTTATTATGTGTAATGCATCATACCGCGCTACTTGCTATCACATAGGTTTTCGTACTAGGACAACCTTATTCTGATGAGTCCATCGGGGTAATATGGACTTGTACCTCAGAACCAAAGAACCTTGGTACAGCCTATCTATGAATGATAGTGCAGACGATCGTAGGGGTAAGTGGGTATATGCATCTACCTTGTGACTTGGAACTATGATTCGCCTTCATTATGTGTGACTTGTTTTTTATATGGTTCTAGAGTGATTACGAACCTATAGTCCTTCATGTAGTATGTGATATACTAGGACTTGATAGCAGAGTATGCATGCACCATAGCTTAGTATTGGGGTTCCTTATGAGTATATATATATATATTATGATAGTGATGTATATATATATACGGGTGATTATTCTATTATGTTTCTTAGTAGATAAGAAAGAGTACGTAATGTAAAATATGTTATAATTGTGGGAACTTATACGAGTAAAGAAATACTTAAATTGATTAATAAATATTGGAAATGCAAGAATGTATTATTCGGGTAATACGGGTTGCCACAATGACTTAGGCATCATAGTGAGAGACCTGATTAAAAGTATTTAGGTGAGATAGTATAACTAGTATGGGTTAGGAGTATACGTTAGGAGTGTACAATAGTTGAGAGGTGAGATATTCAAGTGAGATCACGTGACTAACATGTATACAATAACTGGTATTTATGAAATTTAAACACTTGTTGTTTTAAAAATATTTTCAACTCGGGCTCTGACCCATTTGCATCCAAATCTATCTTTGTCAAACAATTTTTATGTGCCCAGCCACAGGGATGCCAACCATATGAGTTCCATTCAGTTGATGTGTTGTATCTACTGTGGAAGTTACAAGACCTTGGTATTAGACGCCTCCACATTTATCCTTGATTCATTCATAGTTATTTCTTTTGGTCAGGGTTGCCCATTCTTATTTAGAGATAGTGGTTTCAGAAATTTATTTATATTTCAGCTGTTGGGTTTTATTTCATTTCAGTTGATTGTATTTGGGATTTATACTAGAAGTGTTCACTCCAGACTCGCTGTTCTAAAAAATCTGCCTAGGCTCCGCCTAGGCTTAAGGCTTGGGTGAAACGCCCCGCCTTAAGCTTTTGACGCCTTATGCTTGATAAAACCCTTAAAGCGCACTTTTTCTCTAAAAACAACAATGCTTTAGTGAAACGATATAGCCTTTTAAGATTTTTTTACAAATTGGACAATTATCTCATATAAAATAATCAATTAGTATTTTAATTTGCAAATATTCAGACATTTTTTATGATATGTACAATTTTAGTATTTTAATAGCCTTGTTATGGTTCTCACGCCTTTTTACGCCTAAGGCCCGCCTAGGCTTCTAAGGCTTAAGGCTTGTCCTCCACGCGTCGATCACGCCCCGCGTTTTTCAGAACCTTGATTTATTTCATTATATCGTTTTAATTCAAATGAGATTGTTATTAGATGGTGAATGTTTAGTTCTTCATTTAAATTGATTGCTTGTTATATTAAAATATAAAATTTGACATTTGACTTTAAATACTAGGTGGTTAGTAATTAATAAAAAAAAATCGACAGTGATGCTAAGACTCATCCAACTGGATATTCTGTTTTAAATTTAATAAAGGACTGATCACCCGGTATTTAATTAGGCGGGGTTTCACACAAGGATTGATAAATTGGTCGATGCTATAAAAGACCATGAGTTACTAAATTTTATGGATGTTTATTCTGGTTTAATCAAATTAAGATGAAACCTAAAGGCAAGGAAAGCACTTCCTTTATTACAAGCCGAGGAGCTTAATGTTACAATGTCATGCCTTCGGGTTGAAGAATGTTGGAGCTACTTATCATATTTTTGAAGACCATATCGACAAAAATATGGCAGTGTATATAGATGATATGCTCACCAAGAGCAAATTTTATGCCTACCACATTGCGAACTTGGCTCAAACTTTTGATCAACTGGAAAAACATCATATGAAGCTCAACCCAGTAAAATATATCGTCGGGGTACAAGAAGGCATGTTCCCAGGGTAAATTGGTAATCAAAGGGGAATTGAAGAAAACCCAACCAAAATTAAAGCCTTGCTTGAAATGTAGTCCTCAACCACTAAGAAAGAAGTCCAAAAACTGACAGGAAGAGTAGCTGCATTAAACCATTTTATCTCCTCATCAACTAATAAACTTCTTTCGTTCTTTGAGGTGCTTAGAAAGACCTTTTAATGGAATGACGAATGTTATAAAACCTTCCTAAATTTGAATAAGTACTTGGGCTCTCCCCCACTCCTTTTTCGACCAGTTATGGGAGAAAATTTACATTCATACTTGGCGATTTCAAAGTCTGTTGTTAGTTCGGCATTGATAAGATTAGACGGAGGAGTTTAAAATCCAGTTTATTATACTAAAAAGGCATTCCGAGGAGCGAAAATCAGATATCAAATCTTGGATAAGTTAACCCAAGCTCTCATTAAAGCCTCTAGGAGGATGAGGCCATACTTTTAAGACCACACCATTATTGTCTACACGAATTTGTCTTTGCGACAAGCACTTCATAAATCAGAAAAGTACGGAAAGTTAATGTCTTGGGCAATTGAATTTGGAGAGTATGAAATTGTTTATGAACCTAGATTTGCAATAAAAGGCCAAGCACTGGCAGACTTTATTATTGAATTCACTTATGTCGAGGATCAACATAATCCACATTTTCCATCTGAGCAGACTTCTACATAAGAGAGCTTAGCTCAAAAGTAAACATAGATTGTGGGATCAACCTAAAGTATCGACTGCTCAAGAAAGAGTTCAATAGAGCAAGATGATGTTCAAGTGTGGAGTGCTGGCATAAAAAGAGTTTTCTGATGACATTCTAATCTCGCCATTATTTGTAGATGGATCCTCATGTGCTACTGGAAGTGGAGCAGTCCTCATCATCAACACTCCGAATAACTTGGATATGGAATATGCTCTGAGATTACAATTCAAGGCTTCCAACAATGAGGTCGAATATGAAGCATTGATCACAAGATTACAATTGGCTTCTTTATTGGGAGCCGAACAAGTGTTGGTGCATAATGATTCACAGCTAATTATCAATCAAATGCAAAAAATTTATGGCGTCAAAGGGGAAATTATGATGAGATATCATAAAAAATCAATGGAGGTTTTTTCTTTTCTAACTTTAGTGAAGATGGTGAGGATTTCCAGATTAGAGAATGCTCGAGCAGATGCTCTTGCTTGTCTTAATTCAACAACTCAAACAGAATTCAAGTAAACAATTTCAGTGGAAATTCTTACCCATAGAAGCATTGATGGGATGGAAGTCATCATCATATCTATGGAGATAGGTCCTGAGTACATCAAAAGAGGAACATGGTCATCCGACTAGAAGTAAGCTAGGAAGATTAGGTACAAAGTAACGAGTATGTGTTAGAAAAAGGTATCCTATACAGGTGAAAATATATTATTTTCCTACTTTGTCGTGTTCATCCAAATGAAGTAATTTATTTGATCAAAGAAGTGCATGAAGTCTCTTATGTAGATCACACTACCGGGAGGTCTCTAAGACAACGAATATCTATGCAAGGTTATTATTGGCGGACAATGAGGGAAGATTGTGTTGCTCTCACTAAGAAGTGTGATAAATGTTAGAAGTGTTCTACCATCTATAAAAGATGATGAGAAATTCTAACACCCATCACTTTTCTATAGACTTTTTCTATATGGGAAATTGACTTGGTCGGACCACTTCTGACCACTAATGGAAGATTCAAGTACCTAGTTGTAGCTATTTATTATTTCACGAAAGGAGTGGAGGCTCAGCCCTTGGTTGATATTTTGTATTAGAGGGTTTTCCAATTCATATGGAAGCAGATCATTTGCAGGTATGGTATGCCCTATGCCTTCATCACCAACCATGAGACTCAATTTGATAATGGAGAATTTGAAGAGTATTTTATTAGGTCAGACATCCGAAAATTTCATTCAGCACTTGGGAATCCACAATGCAATGGCCAGACAGAAATCACCAATAAAACCTTGCTAGATGGGTTAAAGAAAAGGTTAGATGAGGCCAAAGGAAACTATATTAATGAACTCTGCAATGTCCTTTGTGCATATACGACTACTCCCAGAGCAGTAATGGAGGAAACCCTATACATGCTAGCTTTTAGCACTGAGGCAATAATACCACTGGAAATAGGTATGCTAACTCATAGGGTTTTGAACTTTGATTCACCCAAGAGTAACCTCATGAGGTAACTAAATATGGACATGATAGAAGAAGTCCAAGAATACACTGTTATTCGGATGGCTGCCTACCAACAAAGGACTGCAAGGTTTTATAATCGAAGGGTAAAGCTGACCAACCTAAAGCAGGGAGATTTGGTACTCAAGAAATTAATCCAGAAGAGCAATAATTTAGAGCCTAATTGGCATGGTCCATACCGTATCTCGACAGTTATCCGACCAGAAACTTATTTCTAGGAAACTCTGGAAGGAGAGAATTCAAGAATCTTTGGAACGCATACCATCTGCGCAAGTATTATCAGTAATTCAGTTATTAAAAAAATTCCGTCCTTAATGTTATTGGTTATTCAAGTTAATGAAATTTCAAGTTTTTCTCCATTATACATCCTTTTTGTGTTTTATTTTTCGGAGTATGGTGACTATACCTTAACCAGTAATTAATGAGCAATTTTAATTCAAACTTAACTTTTCAAACTTCAGAAAAGTTTTGCATGGTTCAAAAATTTTAACTTTAGAAAAGTTTTTCAGAAAAGTTTCCAAAAAGTTCATCGCCAAAGAACATGGTTCAAACTTTTCCAATTTCAGAAAAGCCCTTTATATTAGTCAAACTTTTCCAACTTCGGAAAAGTTTCTCGTCATAAATGTTCCAACCTCAGAAAAGTTGATGGTTAAAACTTTTCCAACATCAGAAAAAAGTTAAACTTGGTCATGAACAAGAAGACAGTAAAATTTCTTAATTAGAGGTTTTACCTGACCAGGTTAAAATACTGGAATAATTATATATTCCTAATTCACTTGGTCACCATTGATAACTAATGCTACAACTTAAAACAATAAAGTTATTTACAATTTTATCTAAATGCATTAGTCGAATTTAAGTCCATATAAATGATTCAAATATGAATCAGCGATTAAACATTTAAGCATGTTATTTAGTCTATAAGCCAATTAACTAATCATTATACAGGTTGCCTCATCGGTAAAAAGATTAATATCAACCATAAGCTTGAATAAAGAGAACTCAGTCAAAATAAATTCATTTCATTTATCAAAATGTATTACAATAGCAGTAATTGATCAAAATACAGTCCAATAAGTATAAATTTATTTCACTGGACGTTTTCCTTATGCTTTGTCCATTCTAGTAGGAGGATTATGAAGGGTATATGGAGAATTTATTATGTTGAAATCTCTTAGCATCTGCCTATTGCTATTGCACGACCTGTCAAGAAAGCGAGGAGGACGAACTATTTCACACTTATTATGGAGGCCATAATCCCCCAAACATTTACTTATTAGGCATTGAGGAATTGCATAAGAAGGAATCCATTTTGTGTCCAATTTGAAAGGATGTTTGTCATAGTCCAAGAAATTTGCGTCATTCTAGTGCCACAAGTCACTGTTTTGATCACACTTTCGTAAAATCAACAAGTAAATCCACCCCCATTTATAGACTTCATGATAGCTTTGAGCAAGATGATCATCCATGTGATCTAAGGCCTCATTATAACCCTCCATCCAAACTTACCTCGGTTTCTCGTGAAAGTGGAATGCTAGCCTATCCACTTGCTCTTGAAGATTCTTAAGGATAATATCTTTAGATTTCAATAGAGCAGCTTGGTCGGCAATAGTTCTCTTAGTCCTCTCTTCCTTAATGGTTGGTCGAACAATTATACTTTTCTTGGAAGTTTGCCTAGGTTTGGTCGTTTTTACTTTAATGCTTCCAGCTCCTCCTATGGTCTTGCATTTTCAATCTCTAAAAAGGAAACACCCTTATTTGGACCACTAGTGGTTGATCTCTTCAAGATGTCAGTTTTATACCCGAGGGATTTATTTTCTTTCTCCATCGTTGTAGAAATTGATCGGGTACTCTCCAAATCTTGTTTCAAGGATAAATCTCTCGTATACAGATCAGAAGTAATATCTTTCATTTTTTGGTCAAAGCCACAACTTTCACTTAGTGCCTTATAATTGTCCTCATAGTCAGTATGGAGTACTGCTTTAGATGTTTTATGATCTTCCTACATTTTCTCAATCATCACATAATAACCAACATTATTTGCTACTGCTCTATCCAAGATACAGTGGAGGTGGATGTAAGATTCTTTCACTTGAGCTGACACATATGGGACGAGCAACCCTGATAAATCTTTCTTGGACAAAGGAACATTGTCTGCCTTAAAGAGATTCATGCACCGCCTAAGTAGGTCGGATTCAGCAGAAATAATGTCCTTCTTCCTAACATAAAAGTGGAAAGTCACAAATATATGAGTTTATGGGACAAATCTCGAGAAGTAGACTATATAGAAAATGACCAACCAAAAAGAACTAAAGATCATTCAAAGGCATAAAGAGTTGAGACAAGAAAAGTTTTTATTTCACAAAAAGTTTTTATTCAAAGGCATAAATTACAACAGCTGATATATCATTAAAAAAGAAAGGACAAAAAGTAAACTTGCTAATAAGGAGTTGGACATTCTCCTTGTCCTTGGCCTAGTCCTGGCTAGCAACAAGTTGGTCGACATTTGTATTTAACATCATTAAAGAAAAAGGGTAATTACGAAAGACTCTTCAGACCCCTCCTCATCATCAAACTCCTAATCCCGATTTGGAGGAGTACTGGGGTCTTGCCTTCGAAAGAATTCAAAATTTTCATCTGTGCTGACCACCTTCAGGGCCTCAGTCAAACCTTCCTTGAAGGATAAATTTTTGGCATACTCAATTTGAGTAGAGGCAATAAAAATAGCCTTCTCCCAACCTTTATTAAAGGCATCTTTTCCTTTAGCCTTCAAGGAAGTCACCTTAGAGGACAAGCCAACCACCTTATATTTAGCAAATTATGCCTTAGATGTAGCATTCGAAAGCTTGTCCTCAACAATCTTAGCCCTGTCTTCAGTATTATTCATCTTCTTCTCGGCAGCTTTAGCTCTTTCCTCGATATAATTTATTTTGCCTTCAACCATAGTAGTCCGGTCATTGGCCTTCTTCAAATCCTCTTCCCAAGATTTTCGCTTTGTCTCCAAAGATTTTCGAAAAGCCTCCAAAGATTATTTTAGAACTTCAAAGGCCTCTTCAACTTCATCAGGAGATAACCTCAGTTGGTCATCATTATTTATCATTTAGTTGAAATCAACCAAAAATTTCAAAAATAGAAAAATATCAGATGTTAGAAAGAGTTCATCAAAATGAAGGAAAGAGCAAAAAATGAGAAAAATACCAATGCCAAGTTATGGCAGGCTCTCTCAGTGAATCTGGACATGGACATGGGTACTGATGAAGCTCTATCAGTAGGAAGGGCCCCACACTTAATCAAACCCTTGGCCAGTCTAGGATTAACAACAATAATGGCTGACCCAATGCCAAGGCAGCCTGAATTCTTCTTACCAACTCTTATCGCTCGATAATCTTCTTTGTAGACAATGCCTACTAGTCGGTTGATGTTGTCTGGGCATATTTTTTAGGATCGGGAAAACATCTTCCTAACTTCTTTAGTTGAGGCTTAATAGTTTAAGTCTTATCAGCACCAATAGGACTCTTGTCACTGGCCTGAGACTTATTTTTAACTGGCTTCTTACTATCATCAATAAATTTCTTCAGGGTAAGAGATAAAGGTCTACCCAACAAGTTAGGCATCTTACTCTTAGTCATGTATGTGGAAGGAGAAATGGGTATCTCAGAAATGTCAAAATACTCAAACGAGGAAGAAGTTCCTCCCTGGATGAATTCAGCACTAGTAGATTCAGTAGTTGAGGAAGAATTTACAGGATCTTGTTCCAAATTAGTTGCAATTTGGGGCAGTACGAGCATTGGTCGGGTAATAAAAGATGTGATAGAACTTTTATACTCCAATAATAAAGAAGCTGACAAGGGATTTTCCTCTCCAATCTTCTGATTTAATCCCCAGAGGAACTTAAGATCATTGATATTGATTTCCCTTTCCTTGGGGAACCTCTTCTTACTTTCCTCTGCATAAAAAAATAGCCAAGTTAGTCGAAAAACATCAAAAGTGCATAAAAAAGAGGAAAAATAATCAGTAGAGTTGCAACCTATGCCATGTCTTTATTGAGGACATCTAGGACCGGTATAGGGTACACCAGTAGGAAGGGGAGCATGTTGTTAGTTCTTCACAACTACACCATAATCTCAATAATCCTTATTAGAATTTGGTAGATTTGCCACTAAAGCCCTATTGGCTTGCCTAGTCTAGAACATCCACTCCAAGACTCCAATATGGGTCCCATGAAATTCATTCAACTTATGTACACCATTCACAACCCTCCAAGTATTAAGGCTACTCTGGCAAGAACTACATCAAAATATTGGCAAAACTGAAGAAAAAAAGGGGTTTGGTGGAAAGGTGATACCACACTCAGCTATGAATAAAGTGGGGATCGAGTGACCCTCAAGGAGAGAATAAACATCTATGGGATCCTGGACTATCTCAAAATCTACCCAAGATGAGATTTTCCTTTTCTCTCTAAACTCATCTAATGAACTCTCATCTACAATGTGAACCATGGTGGAAATAGAGAAAATGATGATAAAACAGAGAAAAGGGAAAAGAAGTCTTGTAGAGGATCTAAGACGATTGCAAAATATTGAAGAAAAAATAGCAGCAAATGATCGCACATAAAAATCTTGAAGACAAAGAAAGTGCTAAGTTCAGAAGGTTTGAAGCAAAAGGAAAAGGGGGGAAATTTCGTATCTGTTAATAGGTTATCTCAATAACTGGGAATGAAATGATTAACTGAACAAACTGTATAGCTACTGCCAATTTCACACCTCCTGAAGCGTCAAAAGACTAATGTATCCTTAGGCGGTTCAAAAAAGTTTGAATTATTTATGAAAATGACATTATCAAATAGTGCCACTGAAAATTTTTACAAGTATGGGAGGTCGTCTACCGACTAAACTCTCAAAATAGTACGTCGAGTAACTTCTTAGGCTAAAATACCCCATACTTTCACTCAAGCATTAAGCATGGAGCATTGAGGACTTTTGTTGTACGTAAAAATTATTCTCCTCCGTGGACCAATGATGAATGTACACCTGTCCTCCTACGTGGCCGACCAATCTCCTTGATCGGCTTCAGAGACACTTAGTCGGCTTGAATGCTAACCAACTCCAGAAGGCTACCCAATAGGAATACCAATATTTACTTGCATGCGATGCCAACCAACACTGAATTGTAAAATTTTCATTTATCATACACATATGTAAACACCTATCAATATAACGGCGTTCCATCTCTAAGGTTTGACACCCATATAAATACAAACGACTCCCTTAACTCAAGGGACAACTCGAATCACTCATATGCACAACCTAATGAGCTATTGTAAAGCCTACTAAATGAAACCAATAGTGGACGTAGGCTATTTTATAGCTGAACCACTCTAAAAATCTCTTCTCTTGTGTGTGTGGCTTAAGTTACTTACTATATTATGATTTGTGATTATAAATATTGGTTTAGTTCTATATATATATATATATATTAAATGCTTAATAAGACCTTAATGATACTCATTACAGAGCCTATTCACGTGGACACTCAAATGCTCTACAAAGAGTTAATACTAAAATACCTCTCCCTCTTTACCCTTTTCATTTATCACTAAACCCCCAAATATCCTTAATTTTACCCGCTCAGACTTTTCGATTTCCCCACCTTCTCGATTTCCCCCTCAATTTCATCTTATTAAATCTATCCCTCCCTCTCCATTCATGTTACAACACTTTATTTATTTCAATTCTATGGTGAAATAGCTATTCTCTTATTCTCTTATATTGTGTAAATTCCATTTCCCTTCCATCACTGCTGTGCAGAAGACCATGTCGTATTTTCACTCGTTGTAGTTTGCTTGATTTAGTTACCATCGTAATGGTGAGGATTATAGTTCACGAGTTGAGGAGTAAAAACAAAACTGATTTGTTGAGCCAGTTAAAGGATCTCAAATCCGAGCTATCCCTTTTTCGTGTCGCTAAGTTCACCAGTGGTGCTCCTAACAATCTCTCCAAATGTAAAATTTATCTCTTTATCTTTTACATATCATATGTATTAATCTGATTTCAATATCTCATACATACTTCTTTGGCTTTCTGTTATTTATACATTGTTAGTGTTAGGGCTGTTTGTTTTTGCATTTGAATCCAAACCATTTATTTTTAAAGGTACTAAATGGTGTATGTTTTATAAAATAAAATGAACTTTTTCCTCATGGGGTTAAAGAAGTAGAAAGTTATTATGAATTAGTGAAGGTTTATTTGTTGAATGAATGTTGTTTATTAGAGATTATGTAAAATTGATGTTTAGCAAAAATATCAATGATAAATAAAATTTCTTAAAAGGATTTCTCATTTTGTTTTAAAGTGGATGACTCTCCTCTCAGTTAGCATTAAGAAGCATTAACAAAAACTGAATAAATTCCCAAGAGGTGAAGACGAAAACTACATATAAGCTTTTGATTCAACAGAAATAAGTGAAACATATAAGCTTTATATAACATATACGTATTCCGATCTGACAGAATGAGGAAATTTTGTATAGGCGATTTTATTTTATACAGAATTCCATTTTTAGATTTAGATTTTAGAGTTCGGGTTTGGGACTTCAATTCTAGAAAGAAAAAATAAATGCACCCACCGTTCATTTTTACTCATTTTTTTTCATTATTCAAAATTATAATATCCTACTTAGTTCACTAATTTTTGGTCTTCAATTAGAATCCCTTGCTGACTTTTGTTTCAATATTCATAACTATTTGTTGTACACTATTATCAATATTAAGATCACCGTATGAGAATAATTGCATTATTCCATTGTCAGTAGTTAATCTGAATAACAATTCCTAATGTCAGATCAAATCACAACAGATGAACAAATTCCACCTACATGACCAGTGGTCACAATTCATTTAAGCATATAACCATTAGATGAAATTGGTTGAGGTTGTTACATTATATATAGGATGAGAAGTAAAGTGTTAAGGTCATTTTAAAAGCTTCAACAAGCAAAACAGAGAGGGGATAAGGGAAAGGGAAAAACAGGGAGAAAAAAATGACGGCACCCATGATGTCTTTGCAGCGGTTGCTACCCAAGCTCAGGCAAGTATGGTTGCTCCCTTTACTAGTCATAAGATCGTGATGAAATTTGTTTTTTGTTCGTTATGATATGTGTGTTGAGATTCCTATATTGGTTGATATTTTTTTTATTTACAGTCCTACTTTAGGACTTTATTGAAGTGTGTTGGAGATAGCCGGGGATATAAAAATGAGTCCTTCTACAGCGACGCACAAATTGAACTCATTTTGTGCAACGCACTGATGTGTCGCGTTTGTATTGGTCCATTTTTGGGCCTTGGCGTGACCCACGCATAGGACCCACAAAATGAACCAATACAAACGTGACACGTCAGTAAGTCATAAGAAATGAGTCGAATTTGTGAGTCGGCCTAATATTATCATATAAAAATTGTTAATTACTAATTGTATATTCTTAGATTCCTACTTTAATGCATTACCTATTGGAAATAACTAGTGGGCACTAAAAGAGGTGATTATGTATTTTTAATATTTTACACTTAAACATTTCTCTTCCTCAAATGGGTGGGTGTAAATAGGTTTTATGGTGAAAATAAAAACACTCTTAAAAATATTCTACTTTTTCCTTTCCTCAAATGGGTGGGTGTAAATAGGTTTTATGGTGAAAACAAAAAAACCTTTAAAAATAGTCTACTTTTATTCTCCACAGGGTGAACATCCTACGGAGTGCAAGAAACTGTATCAGCATTTGGAAATTTTAGTTTTTGTTTGAAGAAGGCTTTGACTATTTTGATTTCTACCTTCTTTTTATTGACATTGTCGGCCTGCCCCCTTTTTTATTTTATTTTATTATTACATTAAATTTGATAATATACAAGAGTTTTTTGAGTTTATCTGTTTATCATTGTTGTGAATTCTTAAAGGAACTATTAGAGGATTATTATGTTAAACTACATAGCGGTATTTTTCACTTTATCTTAAATCTAAAACATTATCCACCTCTTTCTCTTTGTATTTGTTTGAGTTTTAGGATGGTTCTTTGTTTTTAGATTTTTATTTTTTTTCATATTTATCTTCTTTCTTTGGGGAATTTTTTGTATTAGGCTCCTCAATGTGAGACTTTCAAAGAAGGTGGATGATAAGGGAAGTCGATTTTGGAGGTTTTGTCTATAAGTGAATTGAAGGTGTCAGAAACATGAAACAAAAATGAGACCCAGGAAAAAAAAATATTTTGAGGGTGCGAAAGACTTGGGTTGGAGACAACAAGGATAATAGATTATCCATTTCCCCATGGGTGAATGTTATCCTAATTCAATAAATAGGGTTTTCAATATATTTGTTTAAAAATTTGATGCAATACATATACATTATTATTATTTATAATTTTTCTTCTTGACATTTTATTATAGTCTCTAAGTTTTACTTCCAAATGTCAATTTATAATTTTGGATAGTCAATTGAGTTCCTCCCATATGTTTGAAAAGACTCATAACAACCTTTTTATCAAATATGATTAAAAAAATTATATGTTTGTAGAGGGGGATTGAAGGTAATCCTGAGATTAGGGATAATTCCCCCATTAGCAACAGTGTTTGGGATTAATAAACCGAGGCAGCCCAGCATGGCAACTCAGCGAGGTAACTTAGCGTGGTAACTCATACTTTAGCCTGTTATGTTAGTCATATTGTATCTTTGTTTATATTGACTATAAGCTATAACTGTTGTAATGACGTAACGAGAATAATAATGAGTTTTAGTGTGAGGTCAAACGGTACTCGCGAGAGACCAGGCTTGGCAGGGCTTGAGAGAGCTTTCATACTCTATAGAATGACCTCGCTGTGGGAACTTTAGAGGGACTTGGTTTGGAGGATTGAGAAGTGAGGCACCATTGGGGCTTGTCTGACCATCTTAGATACACCTGGTAAAACATCAAAGAACCCTGACCGTGGAACCACGGGGGGAGCAGCCTTGAGTTCCATCGGGCGTTGAGTTGTGAGCCAAACAACCCTCTACTTAATGTCACATCAACTTTATCTGATGTCACTAACCAGCTAGGCAATGTCATACCTGCACTCGAGTAAACCACCATGGTATTTAGGGCTGTCAAACAGTTGGTGAGACACCTCTGTGACAACAGCCCCCTGACACACAGTGGTTAGGCAAAAGGCATGTCTTGGCATTTAATGTTTATGATGTGGAGACAACTAGTGCATTAGGTATTTAATGTTTTTGACATAAAGTATGAGGGATGTCTTTCACAGGCATTAATGGCAGAGTTGCCTCGGGGGTGGTGTGGGAGGCTATTTAAGGACCACAACCACCTCTGAGGAAAAAGGATGATCTTTTTTTTAGAGTTCATAAGTGATTACTAGAGAGTTATTACAAACCAGAGAGTTTACTCACCCACCATTGTCATTTATTACGAAGCTTTTAATACTTAATAGAGATTCTTGAGGGTGGTTGGTGTATTTTGGCTGCCTGTCAAGGTGTATCTAGGGTGCTTACTTCTCTCTCCCTCTACCCGAGTTACTTCTAAGTTCATTACCACCTTCTGAGTTATACACGAGAGATTTGTGAGCTTAAACTGAATCTATCTTCATTGAGTAATGTTTAAATATCCTATGGTTAATTAATAGTGTCGGTATTTAACTTATCATTACTATACTCAAAAGGGGTTACGCCTCCATCTTATCTAAACTACCCTCTTACATTTGGCGACTCTGCCGGGGAGGAATTCTTTTAAAGCAAGGAGTATGGCACAAGATAACGTTAATCGAAGGCTCAACTTTGATGACATTCAACACAATGAAGAACAAATAGTGAGAGAACTGGAGGCTCTAAGGGATGGGGCCCCTCGAATAGAGGTACCTCCGGTTCAGGCGATGACCGGCGTTCCAAGGGTGACACAAGCTTCCAGAAGTGCTGCATTGGGACCAGCTCAAGTATAAATCCTCATGAGTAAGTTTTATGAGTTCTTACAAACTTCAGTAGCTTCAACGACGTTGGGAGGATTTGAAGCCAACTCCTTCGTAACACCAGGGGCATCCCCAACGGCCCCACCAGGTGCAGGTGTAATGAGAACAGTCCCAGAAAGTATTCCCTCTATTATGAATCCATCAGTGGAAACCTTGGGAGTATCAACGGCTCCAACTATGATGATTGCGCCAGCTGCAACGGGCACTCAGCCCGTGGTCCCGTTGGTTATTGCCCCAGTAGCATCACCCATGGAGGAAATGAGGAAAGAGATGCATAAAGAGATGTTGAAGTTCATGCAGGCCTCCTCGCAATCTACTGCAGAGGTAACTTCGATCTATGATGAATTTCGAACACCTTATCCCCAGGAATACAATGATGAGCCCTATCTAAAGGACTATATTCCTCCTATTTTTGAAAAATACACAGGGAAAGGTGGAAACTTGAAGGAGCACATTAAGCGCTTCGTTGAACACTTGGGGGCACATTGTAATAATAAGAAGCTCAAGTTGAGGGAGTTTTCTAAATCCTTAACCGATAAAGTATATACCTGGTATTCTCATTTGACTCCCAAAAGCGTTTCTACGTGGGAAGAGATGCATGTTTTGTTTGTCCATAAGTTCTTTCTGGCGGAAGATGAGTTTACTTTGACCCAACTGGGGAGGGAGAAGCAACGACCCGGGGAAGAAGTTATAGAGTACGTTCAAAGGTTCAGCGAAAGGTCCCTCGATGTGAGGGAGGAGTCCAAAGAGTCCAAGTTTTTGTAGATCTGTGCGGAGGGACTTCTTCCTGAGTAAATCTGTCATCTCATTAATGAAACGCATGAGGGGACTTTTTAGGCATTCTTAAAAGCGGTAAGAAATATCTCTTTGGTGGTACGAACAAATCCGGTGGCGGTGCTCATGATGTTTAGGCAACCGATACAACTTGTGGGGGAGGTCTCAGTCCCCACGGGTAGGGTACACTGAGGGAACATATGGGGGCAAGGTGACGAAGAAGGATAATAAGAGGAAGTTTGGAAGAGACAGGGAGGACCCACCACCATTACCTTGTACAATGGAGGAGGCTGTCAGTTGTTACAACGCAATGGTCCAAGGGGGAACGGTTTATGAACCAAAGGGCATTCTCGTGGGGGAACCCGATGCGGCGATAAGGGAGGATCCTAAATATTTCCAGATTCATCGGAAGATCCAACATCCAACAGAGAGTTATTTCACGCTGAGGAGAATCATCGACAAGTACATAAAGGCAGGGACATTGAAAATCCCTCCACAGAACATTAACAACAACCCACTCCCAGCACATGGGGCTAATATAGTAGTAGCCTATGATGAAGAGGTAGAGAGAGAAGAAAGAGATCCAACGTCAAAGCAGGAGGAGTTAAAAGAAGCTTTGGAAGATTGTACGAAGGGAATGGCTAATGTAGTACTGGCCTACGATGAGGCAAGCACCAAAGATGTGGAGGACATATACAGTGTTGAAAGTGAGGAAGAAGACCCACTCCTAGAGTACTGTGCAGTTTCAAAATCCCCAAAATTCACCTGGTTCTTCGACCAGGCGGGGATACCGAAAGAGAGTAGGTTAGAAATAACCCTGGCAATACTTGACATTGCGAGGAAGAATGCAGTCCCTTTGCTGAGATGGAAGGGACACATGGCCAGGTTGGTGAGGAGGTTTCTGTCATAAGTAACCTTTAGTGATGCATATAGGTATGTAAGATTCCCTCATAACAGGCCATTGTATGTGACCACGGCATCGACGGAATTAGTTTCGCAAGGACTCTTATGGATGGGGGAGCTTCCATCAATATTATGCCAATCAACTCCTTCCACGCAGCCAATATTCCAGAAGAAAGGTTGGTCCCGATGCCTTTGGTGATTTCGGGGTATGATAACCAATCTTCCAAATCCATTAGGTACGTTAATGTTGGTATTATAATGGGAAATCTGAGTTCCCATATCAAGTTCCACATAATAGAGAGTGCAACTTCCTCTCATCTGCTAATAGGAAGGGTGTGGATGCATAACCAAGGGCTAGTTCCTTCTGCATACCACCAATGCGCTAAGGCGAACATCAAGGGAACATATGTGTCCATTAGAGCTACGAGGAGACCCTTCGTTGTTGAGGAATCTCACTTAGTGAACGCGGAATTTTATACAGAGTTTGAGGAGGATGTTCGGGTCCTAACGAGAAGACTGGAGGGAGCCTGGATTCCCTCGGTCATAGAAAGGATGGGGCCCTTAAATGAGCGGAATAAGGAGGTCGCAAGCAGCACAAGAGTAATGGACAAAGAAGCTCACCAGGAAGTCCCTCGGCTCAAAAACATCTCGAAGCAGCTCAAAGATAGAATGAGGCCCAGAGTGGATCCGATGGAGCATGAGGTCCAACGACAAAGCGTGCTCAATCGATTCTCAAGAAAAATTGTGGTAGAGGATTCTAGAAAGATAAAGAGGAAGGCAACTGCAGCTACCAGTAGACAGTGCAAGAAGGTCATTACCGAAGAAGGAAAGGTGATATATCGATTATAATGGTATGAACGTGAGGCTGAAGACGCTGACAATGAGGCTGACCCGATATATGAGTGCTTTTTAGTGGATCAATGGGGACAATGTATGGTGATAGACAACTCCAACGTACAGGAATTTATAGAAGAGGTCACCGAAGAATCAGAATACATGGCGGATCAATCGAAACCGTAGGTGCAAGAACTGGAGCTGTTGAACCTGATGAAAGAAGAGGAGTACCCAAGGCCTATTTTTATCGCGAAAAATCTCAGTAAGGAGAAACGAGAGGCTTTGGTTATGTTGATTCGAGAATTTATAAACGTTTTTGTGTGGAAATACACGGAGATAGAAGGGCTGGATGAGGGAGTCAGCTATCACAAATTGAACTTAATGCCCTCAGCCATCCCGGTGAAACATCTCGAACGCTTATTGGCGGCAGGGGTCATCAAATCGATACAGCACCCGCTTTGGCTGTTTAGCTTTGTCCCGGTGGGAAAGAAAGATAAAAACCAAATAAGGATCTGCATGGACTTCAGAGATTTAAATACAGCTTGCCCCAAGGATGAGTTCCCTCTGCCCTCCATTGATAGCTTAATAGATACAACGACTGGTCATGAGATGTATAGCTTCATGGATGGGTATGTGGGGTACAACCAGATCAATATGGACCCCGGGGATGCAGAGAAAATGACGTTCAGGACCCCGTTGGGAAATTTCATGTACAGAGTAATGCCGTTTGGACTTAAGAACGGTGGGGCTACTTACCAGAGAACAATGATGGCCACTTTTCACGACTTCTTTCACAAATTTGTGGAATTCTATGTGGATGATTTGGTCATCAAATCAAGGAAGGAGGAGTCCCATTTGGGCGATTTGAGGAAGGTGCTTGCCCGATGCAGGAAGTATAAATTAAGGATGAACACACTGAAGTAAATCTTTGGGGTAACAAGTGGGAAATTTCTAGGCTTCGTGGTTGATCGGTGATAAGCACCCAAATCTGTACAATTTATACCCCGAATAGATGTATTTTAGTTGCTAATTCTCGGTAAATTGGGTCTTATGCGCTTAAGTGTTCAATATGAAGGTTTAATTGCAGTTGCGGTGTCAAAAGCTATATTTCAGAGCAATTTGCAGTTAAAAATGAGCTAATTGCCAACCCCGTATCCTACCCTACCCTAAACCTAGCCTAAACCTACCCAAACCATGTGTGTATTTTGTTTGTCCCTTTTTTTTTATTAATTTTTAGATTTTTAGTTTGAGTTATTTTATTTTTAGGATTTATTTTAGATTTATTTAGAATTTTTAGGTTTTAATTTCTATTTTTATATTTTTATTAGTATAATTATTATTTTATTTTGATTTTCATTAGTTTTTAGTTTGAGTTTTTATCTTATTTTATTAGGATTAGTTTTTTAGGAATTTAGATTTATTAGATTTTACTTTTTTTGGTACTTTAATTTTTAAGTTTAATAGATTTATATTTTTATTTTTTCTTTTCTTTTCATTTCTTTTTAGTTTTATTTTTATTGAGTCTTTATTTTATTTTTAGAATAGGAATTTCATTTTTAGATTTTTAGTTTTTATAATTTTATTTTATTAGTTAGCTTTAATTTTATTTTTAAGGGTCCAAATTAAACACACTTACACTTATCATTAACCCACATCCATCATCCTCACCTCCACCATTATCTACACCTTCACACACTCTATCCTACCCCACTCCTTCTTCCTCACCACACCCATACTCTCTCTCCTCTACCTCCATTTTAAACAAACCTTCACTCTTCTCTCTCATCATCCACCATCACCCCTTGTCCCACCAACTCAACTTCACCGGCACCGTCCTCTGCCTCTAGCCGAACCCCATCCCCGCTCCGGCCACGGACGTCGGCGACCTCACCGCTGGCGCTACACCAGAGCTACCCCTGTTCGCGTCTTACCCTCCCCGGTAGCAACCACCTAACATAACCCAAAATTCGGGCAGAGCCACCCCTAACCCGCCTGTACCCAAAACCCACAGGTGACCTACCTAAGTCAGCCCCAACCCGGCGACCTGCTCAGTCCTCCTTCCTCTCGCCCCTGCCGGCGGAACCCAGCTCCGGCGATATACCCCACTACGGCCAGCTCAATACTTCTGATTCCATCTCCAAAAACCACCTGCTCCCACCATCAAGCCTACTCCAACCATGTCATACCCATTTCTCCAAAGTTACGTTTTCATCACCTGTTACAAACAAATCCAAAACCAAAAATCAAGACCAAATCAACCAAAGCTAAAACCCCACTTATCCCATTTAACCCCTTTTCCCATTTTTACCCCCAACTAATTCATTTAAACTCCAATTCCAAAAATGACCCCAAATCTCTCATCCCCAAATCTGATTTTATTCCCTTATCCCCACTTTCTCATAACCTCACCATCCACATGCACCCTCCATTAAATTCCTAAATTAACCCCCACCCAATACCTTACACACCCTCTTGCACCTTTGTCTACCCAATTTACCCTTAGCCTCCATGTGCACCATATAAATTAAAGACTTGGGCCATTTGCAAGAGATCTCAAACTTAGTTTTTTTTACTCTTGTGTGATAAATTTCTCTACACTCCTCGTTAGAGAGTATTTGCATTTTTGGCAAATATTTCAATAAAGAGGTGTGTATTGAAATTTATCTCTAGGATGAATTCCACCCCACCCATCTATAATGAATCTTGACATTTTTAGCCATTAATTCATTATAGATTGATGTAGTGAAATTCATCCCTTATGGGAGGTAAATTCTAATCCATTCCTTTATGTTGAGATTTTGCATTTTTAGCAATTATCTCAACATTAATTAATGATCTACAATTTATTTCTTTGGGTGAATTCTAATGTACAATTTTATAATTTTAGGATTTGCATTTTTAGCAAATCTTTTTTATTATTTAATTGTCCATTATTAATTCATCCACTATCCTTTTTTATTTTTATTTTGTAATTTTTATTTTAGATTCAATAAATACATGAGTGAGGAATTGTAATTGAGAGATTGATGATGTAATTGAAGATTTCATGTCAATTCAAGGCTTAAATGGGTTTGATCTCCTCCTCTTGATTAGTTTTAGTTTAATCTTCTCATGCTTTTATTTGTTTATCTTATATTTGTGGATGATGATTATTGAGGGCTAATATCCCATTCATGGGATGAAATTTTGAAGCCCTCATGAATCCAATTTAGTTAGTTTACTTTTTAGCACAATTTTATTTACCTCATTTTTTATTAGCTTTTACATCTTAGTAGTAATTTAAAAATTAGTATATAATTAGTTAAATTATATTCCCTTGAAAAATTCATAAAAAATAGAAAATGTAAAAATAGAAAAATATAATAAAATACAAATGAATCTATATATATGTCCTCTCCAATTTTGTGTTTCACCCTTAGATTTGGATTGACTCCCTTACTTACCCTCTACACTAGTTTTGTTATAATTTTGTAGGTTCAAGGGAATTTTGATAGAAAGAAGTTGCAACAACGACAAAAATCTACATTAGAGGCAATTTTTTTATTTATCAATCGGCAATGGGTGAAGATGGACCAGGAAAAGCAGCGAGCGATCTTGGAGATGCCAAGTCCAAGAATGACGAAGGAGCTGAAGAGTTTCCTCGGTAAAGTCTCCTATCTTAGGAGATTTGTGCCAGGTTTAGCCGAGATGACACACCCATTGATGCAGCTGTTACGAAGGAACACGAAATTCAAGTGAGAGAAGGTTCACCAGGATTCACTCGTTGGGCTGAAGAAGCTGCTCGTTTAACCACAGATCATGGTTCCCCCGCGGGCAGGAATACCGCTAAAGCTATACCTTACATCCACCACGAGGTACGTGAGAGCTTTGTTAGCATAAGAGATTGATGGGGAAGAACGGTCGGTCTACTACCTCAGCAGAATCATACCTGGGCTAGAAGTCAGATACAGTAGCTTGGAAAGACATTGTTTAGGCTTAGTCTTTATAGCACAAAAACTTAGACATTATATGCTGTCTTCTACAATTCATATTGTAACTAGATGTGATCCTATTAAGTATTTGTTAGCAATAACTATATTGATTGGTAGAGCAGCTAGGTGGTTCCTCATCCTCTCTGAGTATGACTTGAAGCGTGTAGTTCCTCGCACGATCAAAAGCCAAGCGTACGCTAATTTATTGGCAATTTTTTCCTCGGGAACATTTGATCCACCTAAAGAAAGTATTCCAGGAGACGATTTGCAGGCCAATCACCTAGATGTAATGGATGAGGAATGGACAATGCAGTTCGATGGATCTTCGGTGAAAAAGAAAGGGGTAGTAGGGGTTATTCTTTCAAAAGGAATTTAGGAGATTTGCCTTTCCTACAATTTTGATTTCCCTTGTTCTAACAATGAGGCGAAATATGAAGCATTGGTGCTAGGGTTGCGAGAGGATCTTCGAAGGGGGATTCGTTCACTTTGCATCAAAGGTGATTCAAATTTAATGGTTCAGTAAGTGAATGGAGAGTACGCGTTGAAACACATGAGCCTAGCACCAGACAGAACAATCATCCAAAGGCATCTTTGCCAGTTCCATCGGACCAAGATCAAGAGATAGCCCAGAATGATGAATCGTCACCCAGACACCTATGCCACCATTGCCCAGAAGATGGTCATGAGAAACGATACTACTACCGTTGTGATCTAACGAAGAATAGCTCCTTCAATAGTGCAATCAACTCTACCGATGGAAGATGACGCAGACTAGAGGGGGGAGATTAGAGGACAATTGGAATCTGGGGAAGGAGCGATGGGGTTGAGGGAATTAGCCCAATACTTCACGAACTAGGGAAACCTTTACTTTAGGAATGCAGGAGGATAGTTGTCGAGGTGCATCGGTCCAGAAAAAGAAGAGTAGAGCTTAAAGAGAACACATAAAGAGAACTGCGAGACAACTGAGATACTCCTCTACCGAAGAATGCAAAGATAGGGGTATTTTTAGCCCAGAATAAAACAGGACGCGGCGGAGCTACAATGGAAATGCGACAAATGCCAGTTATTCTTCGAAACAGCTGAATGTCATTTTATGGAAGCTCAACCTGATTGGAGATAGCCGTATATTGATTTTATCAGAGATGGAGTTACCCCAACAAAGAAAATTAATGCGATGGGACTCAAGTAGAGGGCCCCGAGATTCTACGTTCAGGAGGGGCAGCTTTATCGAAGGGGATACATCAACAGGCCGTTACGTTGCATCATGAAGGAACAAGCAGTCGAGGTCCTCAAACAGGCACACAATCCAGCTCACATAAGAGGGGCCAAGGTATATGACCAATTGATGATGTTAGGGTATTATTGGCTAACAATGGAGAAAGACTCTGCTGAGTTTGTTCGAAAATGCAAAGCTTATCAACTTCATGGAAATATAATCCACACCCCATCGGTAGACCTACACTCCCTGGAGATGCCTTATCCTTTTCACACTTGGGCGTTCAACCTGATAGGGCCAATACATCCTTCTTCGAGGGGGAGGGTATGGATACTAGTAGAAACAGAGTGCTTCATAAAGTGGGCTGAAGGGATACCAGTGAGAAGGGCAACAGTGGGGGTGGTGAGCAACTTCATCAGAGAATACATCATTTGCCATTTTGGGATCTCAAATGTCATACTTTCAGATAATGGAACCCCTTTTATCAATTCAGAAGTAACGATGCTCACAGACAAATACTCCATTGTCCATCATACTTCGATAGTGGCATATCCAAAGGGAAACGATCAGGCCAAAGCAACTAACAAAACTTTGGTTAATATCTTAGCTAAAACATTGGTGGATTTCCCTAGAGCGTGGGATGATAAGATACCAGCTGTATTGTGGGCCTATCGAACAACTAAGAGAAATCCCACTGGGTATACTCCATTCTCCCTTGTCAATGGGGCCGAGGCGATTCTCCCAGTGGAGTTAGAAGTTCCCTCTGCTCGATATTCTTTGGGAAGTAGCATGCTCCCTCAGAATAGACATGTGCAGTTGTAAGCGTTGGATGAACACAGAGATAACGCGATGCAACACTTTGAAATGTACACGAAACATCTCTCTAAGGCATATGATAACTTAGTGAGACCAAAGAAGTTCGTAGAGGGAGATCTCGTATTGAAAGCAGTGAAACACATCAGGGGGCTTCCTCTACCCAAGTTTGCAGCAAATTGGGAAGGACCTTTCATTGTAAAATAACCTCATGACTTAGGTTATTACTTAATTTCAAGGATGGAAGAAGATAAACCATTCAAGATTAACAATAAATGGTTAAAAGTCTACCATGTGTAAGCAATTAGGTTTGAACCAGTGATGTATCTAGATGTTGTTATGAATACACAACTTTTTTATTGAATATGCAAGTTCTTTTTATTATAGCCTAAGTGGAAATAAAAGAATTATAAAACTTCATAATGTACGAAAGCAGTTGTAACACAAAGAAATGACATGGAAAACATATATCTTTCTTCATTCATAAACTTTGGGTTCTTCATTCATAAACTTTGGGGCATTATAAAATTGGGAGCTATTGCCCAAGAATTACATAAGAAGAAGAAAAAAATATATATGCAAAGGTTCATTAGCCTAAGAGGAACCAAAGATCTAGGGAAGAGAAAAAATCTCTAGTAAGGCTCGAAGAAGCTGCTAGGCAAGACTGTTAAGCATTCATAGATACCTACAGCCTCGTTTGCACTTGTGTACGCTCGATGAGGAGCTTCTCTCACTTCGAATACGCCAAGCGTAGTTTTTGAGGTCCCCCACCTCTTTGTCAACGTCTTCAAGAAGAGGTGCTAACTCAGCCAACTTGGCTTCTTCAGCCCGTTGATCCTCCTGATGTTTCCGGAACAGTTCCCTCTGGCTATCCAGTCATTGTCTCTTCAAAGTTTTCAAATGCGTAATAAGCCAATCAAGACGAAAGCCATCACGACCCAAATCCTTCAGGTGACCCAGGAATTAGTTGAGGAGGGATCTAGTAACGGTTGAGGTTGGATTACTGGCAATATTAGCCACAACGGTAGCCATGCCCTGAAGCCTGTAACTCATCACAAAGATGTTGGAGTGTAGGCAATCCATGGTAAACATTTTGGGATGGTGGTTTGCCAGCAGCTCAACTACTAAGCGATGGTTGGCAGGCATCTGAGGAGAATGCTGGAGCACCATCAGACAGAAAGCATGAGGAGACAAGTCGGGCAAAGGAAGCTCACAGCCAGATTCGCTCTCAGCAACAACACCGGTCGTGGAACCTTGATCGTTGTGGCTGGAGTCTTCTGAAATAATGGGTTCCCGAAGGGGTGAGGGGGTAGGCGAAAGAACTGGTGGAGAATCCACCCGAGCAACCTGAGAACATCTAGAGGAAATAAAAAGTTTATAAAAAATCTTAACAAGTGTTTTCATTATTAAGTCACCGATATAGGTGGAGTTTATGAAAAATCTTAACAAGTGTTTTCGTTGTTAAGTCACCGATATAGGTAGAGTTTATGAAAAAACCTTAACAAGTGTTTTCGTTGTTAAGTCACCGATATAGGTGGAGTTTATGAAAAATCTTAACAAGTGTTTTCGTTGTTAAGTCACCGATATAGGTGGAGTTTATGGAAAAATCTTAACAATTGTTTTCGTTGTTAAGTCACCGATATAGGTGGAGTTTATGAAAAAACCTTAACAAGTGTTTTCCTTATTAAGTCACCGATATAGGTGGAGTTCATGAAAAAACCTTAACAAGTGTGTTCGTTGTTAAGTCACCGATATAGGTGGAGTTTATGAAAAAACCTTAACAAGTGTTTTCATTGTTAAGTAACCAACATAGGTGATGTTTGAGAGATAAAGAAATTAACGAAGTACCTCAGTAGTAGCATCAGCGAGAATAGGAGCCACCGTGGAGGCCTCAACGGTGCCCCTAACTAAAGAAGCCTCAACGGTCGGTAAAGCTCCCTCGCTAATAAACGGTACCAAGGCCAACGAAGGAGTTTCGCTGAAAGAACACAAGGAACCTCCAAGCGATGCCCCAGCATGGGCAGACACTGAAGAATCACCACGCGGGACAGCATCATCAACCTTGGCCTCGGAAAGTAAAAAGCTACTAAGAGCAAAGGGTGGGGTAAGGCTTGGCAAAAGCTACAAATACAAAACCAAGTGTTAGACACAAGGAGCAAGTATAAGAAAAGGAAAAAATATGTCTAAGCGTTACTTACCCCCGTTATGGCACCAAAAAGGGGAATTGCAGTCAAGGGTCTCGTCAGTGTAGTGGGAAGGAGAATGTTAGCTATCAGAGATGCCACTTCCACCTAAAACATCCCAGCATATAAGAATGACAAAAAAAGCAATGGGACAAGGAAAAGACGTGAGACTTGACAAGAAATTTACCTCAGGGGCACTCTCCTCGACCATAACGATGGGCAGAGGGACCTCTTGATGGGATGGTAATCTAGAAGAGGCTGGAGTAGTTGCCTCTGATTGACCGGATATTTTAATAGATCCAACAGTAGCAGGCCCTGCAGCAGCTTCTTTAGCCCGTTGAGAGGACAAACGACGAGAGTAGGTGAGACCTATCATGGGAGAACAGGGAGGAGGAGTATCGACTTCACAGACACAACAATGGCCCCTAAGAAATGGCACACGGGGGAACCAAGGGGATTGGGCCTTTCTTCAACTCCCTGCAGCAAAGTTATAAAAAAATAAGCAAATGCAGCTTGCCTTAAGAAAAGGGGAACAAAAATAAAACATGCACACATACTTGAGATCCGGAAGGAGAACGAGAAGGTATAACCACTGGTGAAGGCAGAGAGGAGGCAACAAGAGAGGGAGCTGAGGATGGAGGTATCTCGACTGTCCGTTTCTTCTGGAACTTAGTGCCCAGAGTTTTCTTCCTTGTGCCCGTTGCATCAGCACCTTGAGGTACCCTCGACCTTTTTCTCCTCTTTGTCGTTGGCTCAGTGGGATCAACCATGATCATAAGAAAGGCAATCGAAGGAGGAGTGACCACAGCTCATCATTGAAACTCAGCATATATTCTTTCGACCTCATCTTGAACCTGCCTCCTCAGCTCTTCACTTACCTCTGTAGACATAGGAGGGGGAATGGAGGCAATAGGGATTGCCTCCAAAGGAGTTTGTGCTTGAGATTTGGACTTGGATTTCGAGGAAACCCCACTTTTAAACTTCTTGGTCTTTTTAGGAGGTGGCTGAGAAGGCCCATCCCCTGTTGCAGCTTTGGCCGAAGGGGCAGGTGATTTAGGGGTTGCAGCGGCCTTGGGCTTGGGAATGGCAATGGGGATCATGGGGCAGTGTGGAGGAAGTTCAGTAGGAGGTACTTTGGGGGTCTGGCTTAGAGGGAACTCAATCCCAAGAACGGAATTATCCTTTAACCCCAACTCCAACGCAGAAAATGAAAGAACTGAAGGATACAGGGGATCCCCCTCGATGAACTCAGAAATTTAGGCCAGTTGTCTCGACCAGTACTTTGTTACAAATAGAGGGGTCACGTCCCCTTGCCTGGTGATGCTGGGAATGGTGACTCCCCCAGCCATTATAGAACTCACTCCCCACGCAGCAGTTAAGAAGAACAGGGAACATGCCTCACTTAAGGAGACCTTGGGGTTAGATGATTAAAAAACTAGGCGAGGAGCCCCTTGATCGAAACCAAACCAATGGCTACATCGGTTGGGATTGTAGTGCTCGCTGGTGTATCCCCACTCGGTGTAAGAGGGTAGGTATCCTAGCGAAAATGAAAGGACCACAGCTAGTGAAGGGTCTTCAATAATGAGGTCCAGAGTAGTTGCTCGGATCACTCTTGCTTCATGTTTCAAAAAACCACAAGTATAGAGAAAGATATCCTCTTCATAGGGCCTCGTCACAAAATTTAAAAAATCATCGATAATGGAGGTTAACTCCTTCCGTCTTTGTCTCTTATGATAAATAAAAGAGCGTGGGGGCAGAATTATTTCCCCCGAAGGAGGGCGATTGGTCTTGGCTGCTACGGTGGGGAAACGCATATAGAGGAAGCATGTTAGGAGGACACAGTTGGCAAAGTTGGCCAAGTTATAATGACCCAAATATCGTTCCATGTCAAAAAGGGTTCTATCGAGCCATGTGTAGAGGGATCCCAAGGCGATTACAGCCAGAGGAAGCTTCATACCCCGGGCCAAATGGAGGGATATGTTGATGTGGTCCCTTCGAGGTTGGTCGTTGGGTTTCCCCATTAAAACAAAATGAGAAAGAACGATAAGGATGTATGCAGGAAGTTCCAACAAAGTACCTTGATCAGGGGCAACCTCAGAGGAACTACCTTCAGAAGGATCCTTGAAGAAATAGTTGATAAGAGGAGTGAAGGTAGCTTTGTTTAAAGTACCGATGCACCTTGAGCATATATGGTCTAATTCCAAACGGTCAGCAATCTCTTGAGCATCCAGGGCTTCATCAGAATATGGCTTATGGCCTTGTTGCCTTAAGGCCTAGGAGCTCGCACATGTCCTCTAACGTTATTGTAAACTCGCCCCATGCAGTAATGAACGTATGAGTGATAACGTTCTAGAGAGATACCAGAATGGGAAGGGCAGCATTATTCTTGGACAGGGTAAACTCGCTGATGATGTCGGAATTAGCACCACCAGATAAGGTGTTTTCAAGCTCTATCTATGAACAATAATGGCAACACAGTTATGTAAAGAGATTAGAGAGTGAGGTGAGGAGAAGAGGGGAGTACACCAGTATATAAGTGGTTCAGCCTAAATTGGCCTACGTCCACTGTGAGTGTATGTGAGTAATATCACTGCAACAAGGCACTAATGGCCATGGATACAATCTCTCAAGATTTCTCTCTCTACTGTGTATCTAGACAGAGTTTCAGCTAGGGTTGAATATCTGGGATCCTTTGCAAGGTAGAGGATGGCCTCTATATATAGTACCTAGGGGGTGTAATGTACCCCCCATGCATGCAATGAGCATGTGTGTGGTAGCCTCACCAATGTGGGAGTGCCATCTGTCACTGTCACATGTAGAGAATGATGATGCAATATTCTCCCCACGTGGGGGGAATAATCTTGTTACAATTGATTTGTGCCCATGTGTCCTTATCCAAATGTCAACAGATGCTCGGCCGCCATATTGGTGCATGACCTCGGCCTGGGAGAGGCCGAGCTGTAAAGGCTTGATATTCGTTCAATCCGAGATGTGCCATAGGGAGTCTCGGCCTGATCTCAGCCGAGACATTATGTTGGGGGTCGACCCCAGCCGAGGTTGGACTGATTCCATGTTGAAGGTTACCAAGGCTTCTCGTCACCTCGGCCTACACTCGGCCGAGGTTGCCATACCCAGGTATATGAGAATGCTGTTGATGCCTGTGATGCGCGTAGTGTCCATTGGAAATGTTGGTGATAGTGTCGGCCTGGGCCGACCTTACTAAGGCCGAGGGCTGATATCGTGGGCCCACGGCTTATCCAGGGTCGGTCAATATCTCGGCCATCACCTCGGCCGAGGTTGGTGTCACTAGACCGAGGTCACACTTGGGGCATATCAATCACCCCCAGCCCCTAGTCGCATAAGAGGGAAGGTGACTAGGGGATTAGTATGCATCCGAGGCCTGTCTTCTTACGAACCAGTACTTGCTTGACACTTGTCCAATGCTGGAGCATGCTTGCTTGGTAGGCGTGTGCTGTCAGCCGCCCTTTGGGGCTCCCAAGGCAATGACGGGCCGTGGGAAACGCGCCCATGTATTTAAGGGTTTCAAAACCCTTTTCCCTCCTTCTTCTTCATTTCTTCTCTCCTGTGCACGATTTCTTCCTGTAACTTCTCTCTCTAAAGCACTTCTAATCAAGGCTCTACTGCAGAGGCATTGTTGGTTTTTTTGCGAATTTTCTTCATTTGCCCTCATCGTTTCATTTCTAGGTACTTTCTCCCTTCCATTTCCTTTGTTTCTCATTTTTGGTTTGCATTTTCCGGCGAGTTTCATCGTTTTCCGGCGAGCACCATAGTTTCAGGCGAACAGTATTCGATTTAAACTTCTAAGTTTGATCTTTAGATTTCTTTACTTTACAAGCCAATCCTATTTGTAGTTTTAGGAGTTATTCCCAAGTTTAGGGTCGTCCTCTGATGCTCAGACCTTTATACCATCTTCTTGAGGATTTCCCCTCTCTTAGAGAGAAGACCCTAGAAAAGATTAGGCAAATAGAAAGGGCCAAAGAAGAGGCTCGTAGGTTGCAAGAATTTCCTATTTGACCTATCTTTCCCCCACCTCTCAAGGTGGTATATCCTGATCCCCCTGAGTTCTTCTATCAGACAGAGGTCCCTGTCGACCCCATACCGATGTCTGAGTCTGAGTCTTCCACCTCAGACACTATGTCTGTGGACTCATTTCAGGAAGCCATGGATTTCACACCTCGGCCTGGTCAGGCCCTTGATCAGGCCGAGGTCTCCAGCCGAGCTTCATCTCATTTTGGCTCAAGCACCTCAGCCTCTTCTTCAGAGGTTGAAATTGTTGAGCCGAGTGTGGCTGTGCCACCCATTCTTGACGCCATCCCCCTATCGATCGTCACAGGGGCAGAGTTCGCTCAGAGATTCCCTAGTAACCCATCTATATCTGCTCCGACCGACGTTGAGCTTGATGATGATGAAGATGCTGAAAGCGATGTCGACATCTCTGAGGCGACCGAGATCGAGAGCACGGTAACTGAGGTGGATCTTCTGTGCTTTAGATATTTATACTCCATTAGTCCTTCCATAAAATTAAGGAGACCTCTGAGGGAAGAGAGGGCCTATCATGGCCGGGATGGAGAAATCTGCCTGTACGAGCAGATGTTTAAGTTAGGGTTTCGCCTACCCATTCATCCCATCGTCAAATCCATACTCTCCTATATCAATTTGGCTCCCTCACAGCTGTCCCCCAACACCTGGAGAGTCATCATAGGGGCTATTATCTTATGGAGGGCAGTCCACCACTCTGACCTCCCAGTTCAGGTCTTCGTTGGTTGTTATGTCCCAACCTCGTCCAAAAACCACCCGAGCTACTATCATTTTGTGGCTCGAAGGCCTGAGAAAAAAATGCTCCAGGTGACTTAGACCTCAAACCACAATTGGAAGCCCCGCTATTTTTTCGCCTCTGGACCATGGGAATTTGGCCCATGCGTTTACTCTTCCCCACTTGAGCCGAGGATACCCCTCAAATGGGGTAAGGTCACCATGTCTGCCAGGGCCGACCCTGGTCTAAGTCTTTAGAATATCTAGAAGGTGAAAGCCCTGCAAGACCAAGGGGCACATGGTCTTTTTGTTAAGTTCGAACATTTGATGACCCCCCATTATCTCTCGGGGACGAGCCTAGGTGGAAGTCCCCTTGTTGACTTTGGTAAGGATTTTTCTTTGAAGTTTAACCTCTGAACTCATTCATATCTGATCTCTAACCCATATCTTCTAACTTTTGCAGAGCGACCACAAGGCACTTCAGACGAACTGTGGGAGATGGCTGCACCGAGTTTAGCGAGACTTGCCAATTAGGCCTGCCTGAACGCTCCTCCCCCAGCTCCCTCTACATCCAAATCTCAAGCCTCAAAGAAGAGGGCCCCAGAAGCCCCTGCCTCTGAGGATCAGAGGCCGACCTTGAGACAGAAGAAGGCCTCTGATGCTGCAATTCCAATCTCCTCGGCCGACGCCCTGTCGGCCCGCCTGGACCAGCTGAAGTTATCCGACAGCATTATCGGCCATAGACTGCAGGCCCTTGACGCCATCGGATCTGCAATGACCGAGGCTGACAAGGACTTTTTTAGGTCTCTGGATACACAATTACAGATTGAGTTCGGCCTTCACAGAGCCGTTCAGGTACGTCTTGATCTGTCGTCAAAATTCTCTAAGTGCAACATCTGACTTTTCTCCAGCTTAACCTCTTCATTAAATGTGCAGGGAGTGGCTGCTATGAACCACCTATCGAACTGGACTCTGAGGAAATTGCCCCTCATCCAGAAGGGGCAAGAGGCCGAGAAGGTTCAGAGCGCCCTAAATGCTGAGGTCGATCGTCTGAAATCAGAGCTGCAGAACTCTGAAAGTAAGGTTAAGGGGTTGGAGAAAGACATTTCTCTGCTCGTCAAAGATCATGCCAAAGCCCTAAAGGCCAAAGATGATGTTCTGCAGCAGAAGGTCAGCTCGGCTGTCAAGGCTGCCCTTGAAGATGCCTCGACCAAAATAATTTCTAACTACAAAGCCTCGGACGAGTTCATAGGTTTTGGTTTTGAATATCTCGAAAGAGGTATCAAGGCTACTACCAAATGGGCTGAAGTCAGAGAGAGGGAGGTCGGTACTCTAAAGGCCTCTGACTTTGTGGGTCTCGGCTTTGCTGACCCTCTGTTTGCTCAGGCGCTTCAAGAGGTGGAGGACGAGTCTGCTGCTCCTGCTGAGACTGCGACTCTAGGAGGGACCGAGGTCGGAGGGGCAGACCATACTGATGACGTGGCCGAGGTGACTAATGCTGATCAAGCCAATCAGGCCGAGGCTGTTAATGTTCCCCCCCAAACCTTTAGGATTTGTAACTTGTAACTTGTAACACCATGGTACTTTGTATTCAAGGAATATTTGTTACTTCTTTGTATTTCAACCTCTGAATGCTATATGATCTCTTCCCTTTATTGAATGCCACGTGATCTCTTCTATTATTTTGTTGTAGTGATGTCTTGTTTATACTCAGTCAATAATTCTGTCCTCAGACCTCTTCACCACTGAATTGTTATTAAGCTCTGAGGTCATTACCTAAGATGCTATTCTCATAACCAACTTCACCAAATTAATGATGTTAAGGGTCTGAGGTCATCTACTAAGGTGTTTGAGCTCAGACCTCGTCACCACTTAATGGTGTTATGAGGGTCTGAGGTCATCATCTAAGATGTTATCCTCATAATTAATTTCACCAAATTAATGATGTTAAGAGTCCGAGGTCATCTAACTAAGGTGTCTGAGCTCAGACCTCATCACCACTGAGTGATGTTATGAAGGTCTGAGGTCATCACCTAAGATGTTAGCCTTATAATTAATTTCACCAAATTAATGATGTTAAGAGTCTGAGGTCATCTCATTATGGTGTCTGAGCTCAGACCTCGTCACCACTGAATGGTGTTATGAGGGTCTGAGGTCATCACCTAAGATGTTAGCCTCATAATAAATTTCACCAAACTAATGATGCTTAGGGTCTGAGGTCATCTCATTATGGTGTCTGAGCTCAGACCTCGTCACCACTGAATGGTGTTATGAGGGTCTGAGGTCATCACCTAAGATGTTATCCTCATAATTAATTTCACTAAATTAATGATGTTAAGAGTCTGAGGTCATCTAACTAAGGTGTCTCAGCTCAGACCTCGTCACCACTGAGTGATGTTATGAAGGTCTGAGGTCATCACCTAAGATGTTAGCCTCATAATTAATCTCACCAAATTAATGATGTTAAGAGTCCGAGGTCATCTTATTATGGTGTCTGAGCTCAGACCTCGTCACCACTGAATGGTGTTATGAGGGTCTGAGGTCATCACCAAAGATGTTAGCCTCATAAATCTCACCAAACTAATGATGTTAAGAGTCTGAGGTCATCTCATTATGGTGTCTGAGCTCAGACCTCGTCACCACTGAATGGTGTTATGAGGGTCTGAGGTCATCACCTAAGATGTTATCCTCATAATTAATTTCACCAAATTAATGATGTTAAGAGACTGAGGTCATCTAACTAAGGTGTCCGAGCTCAGACCTCGTCACCACTGAGTGATGTTATGAAGGTTTGAGGTCATCACCTAAGATGTTAGCCTCATAATTAATCTAACCAAATTAATGATGTTAAGAGTCTGAGGTCATCTTATTATGGTGTCTGAGCTCAGACCTCGTCACCACTGAATGGTGTTATGAGGGTCTGAGGTCATCACCTAAGATGTTAGCCTCATAAATCTCACCAAACTAATGATGTTAAGAGTCCGAGGTCATCTCATTATGGTGTCTGAGCTCAGACCTCGTCACCACTGAATAGTGTTATGAGGGTCTGAGGTCATCACCTAAGATGTTATCCTCATAATTAATTTCACCAAATTAATGATGTTAAGAGTCTTAGGTTATCTAACTAAGGTGTCTGAGCTCAGACCTCGTCACCACTGAGTGATGTTATGAAGGTCTGAGGTCATCACCTAAGATGTTAGTCTCATAATTAATCTCACCAATTAATGATGTTAAGAGTCTGAGGTAATCTTATTATGGTGTCTGAGCTCAGACCTCGTCACCACTGAGTGATGTTATGAAGGTCTGAGGTCATCACCTAAGATGTTAGCCTTATAATAAATTTCACCAAATTAATGATGTTAAGAGTCTGAGGTCATCTCATTATGGTGTCTGAGCTCAGACCTTGTCACCACTGAGTGATGTTATGAGGGTCTGAGGTCATCACCTAAGATGTTATCCCCATAATATATTTATGGTCTAAGAATGAAGCAAGAACTGTCATGGAAACTGATCTTTATTGATAACCTCTTCTCAATAAGATGGTACATTTACATAAAATTCTACGCAACATCATATGTAATATCTCTTTAGGTGGTCAGCATTCCATGGGTTAGTGAAAGGTTCTCCTTCTAGGTTTTCTAGTCTGTAAGTGCCAGGCACAACCTCTTCTGTTACTTTGTAGGGGCCATGCCAGTTTGGGTGTAGCTTGTTTTCCTTTTGTAGGGTCTTCTTTAGCACCAGGTCTCCCACTATAATGGGTCTTGACTTCACCCTTTGGTTGTAGAAATTCGCTGCCCGCTACTGGTAGGCTGCTTTTCTGACCTTTGCGTCTTCTCTTCTTTCTTCGATAAGATCCAGGTCTAGCCTCCTCTCTTCCCCATTACTGTCTGGGTCGTAGGTCTGAATCCGATGAGTTAGTAGTCCTACTTCCGTTGGTATGACGGCCTCTGATCCACGTGCCAGCATGAATGGGGTTTCTCCTGTTGGTGTCCTTGCCGTGGTTCTGTAGGCCCATAACACAGCGTAGACCTCTTCTGTCCATCCCCCCTTCGCATCTTCTAACCTCTTCTTGATTCCTTCCAAGATGGTTCTGTTTGTGACCTCGGTCTGACCATTTGCCTGAGGTCGACCAGGAGATGAGAAGAACTTTTTAATCCCCACTCTTAGGCAATACTTTTCTAAGGAAGAGTTCTTGAACTGGGTCCCATTATCCGAGATGAGAGTGTTTGGGAGGCCATATCTTCATATGATGTTCCTCCAAATGAACTGGAAGGTCTTCTGCTCTGTAATTGTTATCATCGGTTCTGCCTCCACCCACTTTGAAAAGTAGTCAATGGCAACTATCAAGAATCTATAGTTGTTGACAACTCTTGGCAAAGGTCCTACCAAGTCAATTCCTCATACCGCAAATGGCCATGGAGAAGAGATTGACGTCATAGGCTGATGGGGTTGATGAGGGAAAGTGGCGAACCTTTGACATTTGTCGCACCTCTTCACATAGTCTGCAGCATCCTTAGACAAGGTAGGCCACCAGTATCCCTGAGTCATGATCCTCTTGGCTAAGGGCCTTCCCCCTATGTGGCTAGAGCAAGAACCCTCATGAACCTCCTGTAAGACCCGGGGTACTTCCATGGGATGCACACATCTGAGGAGAGGCAATAGAAACCCCTTTTTGTATAAGACGTCTCCTATCATTGAGAACTTGGCAGCCCTGTATCTCAACTTTCTCCTTTCTAGCTTGGACTCAGGCAGCTCTCCCTCTCTTAGGTATCTGACGAGCGGGTCGATCCATGAGTCTCCTAGGTTCACATTGTGACAAGGGCTACATACCTCGTCCTCCTCGATGGTTGCCTTTCCTAAGACCTCGATTGGAATGGTCCTTCCCATATCTGTCTTCATTGATGAGGCCAGCCTTGCCAATGCATCGGCGTGATTGTTGCTCAGTCGAGGCACTCTCTTCAATTTTGCTTCTTCAAAATATTCTAACAACCTTCTTACCTTCTTTAAGTACTTGGCCATCCTTTCATCTTTGGCCTCGTATATCCCCAATACTTGATTGACAACCAACCTTGAGTCGCTATGGAGTAGGAGTCGCTTTACTCGAAGAGTTGTTGCCAATAAGAGACATGCTATCATGGCCTCATACTCGGGCTCGTTGTTTGAGGCCTGGAAGTTGAATCTCAAGGCGTATTCAATGTTGGCGCCATCTGGAGCCGAGAGTATTAGTCTCGCCCCACTTCCACTGTCACAGGAAGAGACATCAACGAAGAGGCTCCAGACGTCTGTATCTGATGAGAAGACCCCTTCTCTCATAACCCCCTTCTTGAAGAGGTATCGATCCTCTTCGTTCTCTTCTATTCCGCTTTGGGTTTTGCCTGAGATGACCTCTTCCCGATCTCAGAAGATGTTTGTTGCCGTCTCTTCCGAATCTCGGAAGACACTACGGTTCGTCTCTTCGCCGTCATCTAAGCCTTTCTCTGTCTCGGCCTCTTCCAAACTTCTACCGACCTCTTCCCAGGTGAATTCTGCGACAAAGTCTGCGAGGGCCTGCCCCTTGATGGCTGTCCTAGGATGGTAGGTAAGATCATATTCTCTTAGTTTGATGGCCCAGGCCATCAATCTTCCGGACTTCTCAGGTTTGTGCAGAACCTGCCTTAGTGGGGAGTCAGTGAGGACTACCATGGAGTGAGCTTGGAAGTAAGGCTTAATTTTCCTTGAGGCATGTATTAGGGCATAAGCCAACTTCTCCATTCGGGGATAATTTTGTTCAGACCCTTGAAGGGCCTTACTGTTGAAGTACACAGGCCTCTGGACCCCAGCCTCTTCCCGTATGATGGCCGCGCTGATGGCTGATTCAGAGACTGCCAGATACACAAACAACCTTTCCCCCATGATGGGCCGAGACAGCAACAAGGGAGACCCTAAGTAGGACTTGAGTTGGTTGAAGGCCTTCTCACACTCTTCGTCCCATTGGAAGGCCTTTCTTAGAACTTTAAAGAATGGAAGACACTTGTCCGTTGCCCTAGAAACAAACATGTTAAGGGCAGCCACTCTTCCTGTGAGTCTCTGAACATCCTTGATACTCCTAGGAGTCTTCATGTCGAGTAATTCCTTAATTTTCTCAGGGTTCGCTTCAATCCCCCTCTGATTAACGATGAATCCTAGGAACTTCCCAGCTCCTACTCCAAAGACACACTTTACTGGGTTGAGTTTCATTCTGTACGAGTCCATGACATCGAAGGTCTTCTCAAGGTCCTCTACGTGAGTACATGCTTTCAGGCTCTTCGTTAGCATATCGTCTACATATACCTCCATGGTCTTACCTATTTGCTCTTCGAACATCTTATTGACAAGACGTTGATACGTTGCCCCCACATTTTTCAGACCGAAGGGCATCACCTTGTAGCATTACGTCCCTTTGTCAGTAATGAACGCTGTCTTCTCAGAGTCTTCATCATCCATGAAGATTTGGTTATAGCCTGAATAAGCGTCCATGAAGCTCATGAGCTCGTGCCCTGCCGTTGCGTCCACCATCTGGTCTATCCTAGGTAAGGGATAGCTGTCTTTCGGACAAGACCTGTTCAGGTCAGTGAAATCTACACACATTCGCCACTTCCCATTGGCCTTAGGCACGATGACTGCATTTGAGAGCCACTCCGGATAGGTAACCTCTCTTATGAACTCGGCCTCTTCCAACTTTTTTACCTCTTCCCGGATGACGTCGTACTTCTCCCTGGAGTAGACTCTTTATCTCTGCTTGATTGGCTTGGCATCTCTGTCCACGTTGAGCTTGTGGCTCATGACTTCAGGGTCGATGCCAGGCATGTCTGAGTGACTCCATGCGAAGACACTCTGTCTCCTCCTGAGGAAGTTTATCAGTTCTTCCTTGATTCCTGGTTCTAGGGCCTTACCGACCTGGACAGTTTTTTTCGGCTCGTCCTCATTGAGGACGATGGATTCTACCTCTTCCGCGGCCTCGCCCTTCTTCAATTTTGTTTTGTCTCTTGGGTCAAGAGTGTCAATGCTGTAAGTGGTGGTTGCTCTCTTATGGGCTTCTCTCTCTTTGGCCGAGTTGAAGTAACACTCTCGCGCCGTGGTCTAGTACCCTTGCACTTCCCCTAATCCATAAGGAGTCGGGAATTTTAGCATCTGATGGACCGTCGACGGCACAGCTTCAAACTCTTTAAGGGCCACCCTTCCTATGATGAGGTTGTAGGCCGATAAGACGTTTTCGTCCATAACAAAAAAGTTTATCTTCTTGTTTAGCCTCCTAGGCCACTCATCCCCCATCCGTACATCCATCTCATACATGCCCAATGGGTGGACCTTTTCGCCACTGAAGCCTATCAATGGGTGATGATAGGGCACCAGCCTTGCCCTGCTAAGACCCAGGCTCTTGAAGCAAGGCCAGACCATCACGTCTGCTGAGCTTCCCCCGTCTATGAGGATCCTCTGTACCTCGCACCCATGCACCCTTGTTGTTATGACCAAAGGGTCATCATGGGGGGCTAAGATACCCTTAAAGTCGAGTCTGGAGAACCCCACTACGAGGGTGTCCATGTCTACCTTCTTTCTCTTCTGCACTGCATCAGAAGACGTTAGATTCACAACTTTGAGCTTGGCCAATGACCTGGCCTCTGCTACATGAGCCTTCCTATCGGCTACCTCAGAGCCACCTCCTGCAAATCCCCCACATATGGTGCTAACACCAAAGGAGATCATACCGACCCTCTTCACTGGGGTGTTGTCATCCTTCGGCGGAAGATCCGGGTCGTCTTCATCATCTCCTTCTGAATTATCGTCCCTTCTGGTCGGGACATTGCCACGGCATCTGTCATTTCTTCTTTTCTTAGGGTTATCTCTTCCACCCTTTGGAGCCTTACCATCCACATACTTCCTCAGCTTTCCAGATTTCAGCATCTTCTCAATCTCATCCTTTAAAGCGAAGCATCTATCTGTGACATGGCCATGATCCTGATGGAACTCACACCATAGGTTTTTGTTCCTCTTATGTGGCGGGGCCTTCAGTTTCTCTGGCCACCTCAGAGTCCGGTCAGTCTTAATCTCATTGAGGATGTGCTCACAGCTCACAGTCAGAGGAGTGCAATGAGCGAACTTGTCATCTCCTGACCTCTTCTTCCCTATCTTTCTTACCTTGGGACTTCCCCGTGCCACCGCGATTCTCTTCCTCCCACTTGGCGGCCATTGCCTCTTCCGCATTCATCACTTTCCCTGCGGTTGCCAGCAGCTCCGCCATAGACCTAGGGGGGTCTTCCGCCAGTTTCCACAATAGCTTCCCCTTCTGGAGGCCTCCTATAAGGGCGGTCATGGCTATGCTCTCTTCATAATCCTCCACCTCCAATTTCTCTTTGTTGAATCTTGCTATGTAGTCTCTTAGGCTCTCACCCTTGGCCTGTTTGACATACAGCAGGTGGGTAGTCTTCTTTTGAGGTCTTACCCCAAAGAAGAAGTTGTGGATGAACTGCTCAGCCAAGCCTTTAAAGTTCTCAATTGAGTTTTTTAGAAGGGAGGTGAACCAACTATGAGCTGCCCCTGTCAAGGTCCCTGAGAAGGCCCTACACTTCATCTCGTCGGGTATCGAGTAAATGTCCGCTGCCGACTGGTACATCTCGATATGGTGTACAGGGTTAGTGCTGCCATCATACTTGGGAGTCACTGTAGGAGGCTTGAACTTGGCTGGGGTTGGGAACCCCACTATCCTAGCCACAAATGGGGAACCCTCTGAGTAACCCCTCTGTAATGGGTCCCTGCTTTTAATGAGTTCTCCAATCTTCTCCTCAAGGCGTTGGATATAATCATTCCAGGGTCTTCTGTCATCAACTTGGCTGAGGTTATCCCCTGCCACTTCCCTGCGATGGACAGAGGGTTCCCCAGCCACGACACGTTGGTTGTTGACCTCTTCCTGTTCCCTGCCTCTTCTTTCACAGGGCCGGCCTTGGTCTGGCCGACCCTGCCTATTCCCTCTTTGAGAGCCTACTGCGCTCCTTGACCTCGACAGCCTCTGTCTTAGGTCATTCACCGGGCCCAGTCTCTCGAAGTCCGACCCTCTGCTCAACCTATCAAAGGCCGACCCTCTTTGTTGGGCCTCTTAACCTCTTCGGCCGACACATCCTTGACTCTGCCTAAGAGGTCGTATAGTGTTATTTGACACCCCATACGGCTCCCAGTAGTCTTCTGGGGCTTCTTCAGCTTCTAGGTCATCATACCTGTCCTCTGGGCAAGGGTTTCTCTGCCTCCCCAGACGCAAGAGCCTAGCGTCAGCAACGTCCCTTCTCCGCTGGGGTGCAAGCTGGTCCTTCATTGGCGCCTGGGGTGGTCCCCTGGCGCCAGGATGAGGCTGAACTGCAGCCGGAGTGATCATGTCCGGTAAGACTCCAGGTGGCCTCATCATAGTTTGACTGAGCTGGGCAAATTGCTCCTTCATTTGTTGTTGTGTTGCAGCTAAAGATTTCAAGGCTGCTGCTACCTCCGCCATTTCGGGCTGGGGAGGAGCCTGACTAGAACTAGGCCCTCCACCCCCGGGCGGCGGAAGAGGCGGTGGTAAGTCTGGTGCCATATGTTACCACTATAGAGCTTGAGTTGCAGATGAGCTTAGTACCTTACAGGACCTCTTACAATGGTGAAACAGCTCCGCGCTAGGGGGAGGCCTGGTTCACCACCAGAGTCTCCGGTGAGTTTAAGCAGAAAAAGAGGAAGATATCTTCTCGTTCCCACAGACGGTGCCAAAATGATGATGCCAGAATTAGCACCACCAGATAAGGTATTTTCAAGCTCTATCTATGAACAATAATGGCAACACAGTTATGTAAAGAGATAAGAGAGTGAGGTGAGGAGAAGAGGAGAGTACACCAGTATATAAGTGGTTCAGCCTAAATTGGCCTACGTCCACTGTGAGTGTATGTGAGTAATATCACTGCAACAAGGCACTAATGGCCATGGATACAATCTCTCAAGCTTTCTCTCTCTACTGTGTATCTAGACAGAGTTTCAGCTAGGGTTGAATATCTGGAATCCTTTGCAAGGTAGAGGATGACCTCTATATATAGTACCTAGGGGGTGTAATGTACCCCCCATGCATGCAATGAGCATTTGTGTGGTAGCCTCACCAATGTGGGAGTGCCATCTGTCACTGTCACATGTAGAGAATGATGATGCAATATTCTCCCCACGTGTGGGGAATAATCTTGTTACAACTGATTTGTGCCCATGTGTCCTTATCCAAATGTCAACAGATGCTCGGCCACCATATTGGTGCATGACCTCGGCCTGGGAGAGGCCGAGCTGTAAAGGCTTGATATTCGTTCAATCCGAGATGTGCCATAGGGAGTCTCGGCCTGATCTCAGCCGAGACATTATGTTGGGGGTCGGCCCCAGCCGAGGTTGGACTGATTCCATGTTGAAGGTTACCAAGGCTTCTCGTCACCTCGGCCTACACTCGGTCGAGGTTGCCATACCCAGGTATATGAGAATGTTGTTAATGCCTGTGATGCGCGTAGTGTCCATTGGAAATGTAGGTGATAGTGTCGGCCTGGGCCGACCTTACTAAGGCCGAGGCCTGATATCGTGGGCCCATGGCTTATCCAGGGTCGGTCAATATCTCGGCCATCACCTCGATCGAGGTTGGTGTCACTAGGCCGAGGTCACACTTGGGGCTTATCACTCGCTAAACCACTTAGCCCGATGAAGCCTAATTTTGGTGAGAGTGTCAGCATGGGAACTCTGGATATGGGAGTTCTAGGTAGCAAAGTGAGCAGAAGATCCCCTAGGTCCTTCGAAGTAGATGTGGGACCATGGGATGTCCCCTCGCTCAAGATGAAATTGGAGAGTCCCCTTTGGAGGTAGAAAGCCCCAGTCATCAGCACTTTTATCTTCATCACCAAGCATCAGGGAATCATACTTGGCATTAAAAATGCAAGTCTTACAAGACCCAGTAAAGTCATCACCCTTGGTGAATATGGAGGACCGGCGGTAGAAGCGTAACTGGTCCTGGAGGGCAGCAGTCAATGAGGCGGTAGTGGAGGTGGTGACAATAGGGGGTAATAGGTGGAGCACTGGTGGCAGATGTGGTAGGATTACTTGACGAGGCCATTGCAGACAATAATAAAGTACGAAAAAAAGCTCGATAAACGAAGGGTTGGGAATGAAGATGGAGAAGAACAACCACAGGTGGTGGCATAAAAGATGAGAGAAGGAAGAATTTAGGTAAAAGCTTGGTAAATAATGGAGTTCGCACAGAGTTCTCTCTCTAAAGATGAAAGGAGCTTGAAGAAGATGAAGGAAAGACAAGGGTTTGACAAAAGAGACCTTTGAAACCTTTTAAGGAACTCATCTATTGAGTTTCCCACCACCACACGTGCAAGGTCGCCTATAATCATTTCAAATGGACACGTGGCACTTCGGGA